>JAYKKI010000057.1:5560000-5880000 GCA_039881145.1 Druceiella hillmani
CTTTTATTATCAGAACGACAATTACTTAGTTTTTACTAATAAATATGCATAGTAGGTTAGTAATATCAACCTAGCAATTTTCTATTGTTCATACTCAGATCGGTAGTGGGGACACTTTATAATTTACTAAAAAATTAATTCTGTTCTGGAGTAATAGATATTCGGTATGCATTCTGACAAAATAAATGACAGGTGTGCATAATTTTATACAGATTAGATAAGCATATGAAACAGATATAAATGTTTATTTGAAAATAGTTTGAGTAAATAAAAGTTCACTGCACGCGTGCATGCACACAAGCGCGCTCAAAATGAAGCAGGGACAAAATAAGAATCATTTTTATGAACTAAATATCCCTATTAAACCCAAAAGACTACTAATTTGAAATGAAAAAAAACCTTAGTAGATTTTCCGTATCAAAGTATACTCCACTTTTATGGTTTATTAAAATTTATCTATCTAGCTACTTTCTAATGGGAAATTAAAATATGCTAAACTTATATAATAAAATATAGATTACATAAAGATCCTAATAAGAATGCTACTTCAGAATCACAAATCCACTTACTGAAATTTCGTTCTATTGGCGCGGATAAACCTGATATCTAACATACGTACTTCTGAAAACGAAAACGTAACCACGCGTCACCTAATTAAGGCGCTTTTAACTTTTTAGATGAAAGAATGAAGAGATCTAGACTATGACATTAATTAATTAAATGTCTAACTTGCTAAATTTAATGGTTGAATTTCGACTCGTATCAAAATGCTCATTTACATGCTTGGTGAAAGTAAAATGTTTAGTTTCTAGATAAAATTCTAATTTTCTTTTAGCACCATACGTATCTGTTAGATCTATTATATTTATGAATGTTACGAAATTAAACATAAACGAAATTTTCCAAAATGACTACACTGATGTGACTATAAACTTACAATTTAAAAGTTCTTTTTTCTCCACGTATCTAATGGAGTTTTTACGTATCTTGAGATAATTTTTTAAATTTGTATGTAAATTTTACAATTTTCCACGTCTAAACTAAAGCATCGTCTCAAAAAGAAGAGATAAACAATTTAGTTATAACTGACGCTCACTTTTCGCTTATGTGATATGCGGTTTTGTTCGTATATGGGAGGGAAAAAATTTTGTGGAATTTCAAAATAATGTCCTTGTTAAACTATCTGATCTTATCATTGGAAATATAGCTGGTGTAACTAGTAACTTACATACATACATTACATATTATAACTAGTAACTTACATACATACACTTATATACTTATATCCACGAACTTATTTCTAACGTGATTATTTTCTTAATTAATGAAAAATATTAGTTTCTTTGGTAATTGTATCCCATCCCCATAACATAGTGGGACATATATTAACATTTTCACAGGTATTGATTAAGTAGGCCTATTGACTGAGCTAAGGCATTAGAGTAGGACAAAAAATTACTTTCCTTTTACAATATTAAGTTAGATTTAGTAATAAAGAAATCAAGGCAACAAAAATTTTTGAAAAATAGGTCAATGTTTTGAATGTCAAATGGTAGACTTATTAAGAGTTTAATAAAAAATTAAGAGCAAAATTTTGAAGTCAATATAATTTTAAATACCTTTTTAACATACAGACACTTTTTTCATCGGATTGTATTTATTTTGTAATTTTTTTTACATTGTCTGAAAAACCTATTGAAAATTATTCAAAACTTGTGCAAGCTATTTTATTTAGTTTCCACAAATTAAATTTTCGCAGATAATTAAAGCAGAAATTTGCAAGAGAAAAGTATTATATTTGTCAAATATGCAAACTATCGAAAAAATACTGAGCAAAACTTATTATGCCAGTGGCAAACGAAAAATTTAAAAGTATGTGGGCAACACACAAAAACTGCTGAAATACTTTAAACAAAACTTTCATTACGATGCATATTTTTATTAAAATTAAAACATAACTATCTTTTTTTCTAAACCGAATATTTCAAAAGGGGCCTGTGATGTATATTTTTTTTGTTTTCAATGTAATTATTTTTTCAAATATTAAGTAATTATTGGAAAAAATTAACTCGGGATTTTTATGAAATTTATGCTGAGATTCAAATTAAAGTGTAAGTTTTGTTTCGAAGTTAAGTTTTGTTTCAATTAAATGTACAATAAGAAAGTCGAAATTCTACTATTGGTAATTACGAAGAAGGAATATAATGCTGAACCTAATAACTGATAATTATAAATTACTGAGACTATTAATTTCAATTTAAAGTTTTAACTGAAATATAAACATTTTTCCAATTGAAAAAATACTTTCGAAATGTAAATATAAGTTAGGACCCACAAAAAGTATTTTATATCTGACCAAATAATTAATCTTAATTAAGAATAGTCATAAAAACACAGACAATATTTTGGAATTAGAAACATGTGCTAGTATCATAAATGCGAAAGTTTTACGCTCTATAGCTTTTGTAGTTTTTTAATGGATTTACATAAAATTTGATATCCGTATAGATTGCAACCTGGATGTCCGTTACTTATATTTTTATGATTAGACGTGTAAGACAGAATCCAACTTTTATGATATCAAAATAAGATGTTTTCACACGTCAAAATTAAAAGAAAAGTGAAACAAATCTCCTGTTACAAACTACTAGAGTGGCGGATAGTCGTTAATTAAATTTTAAAGCTTTTAGCACTCCTAGGTACATTTTTATTAATTGCGCAGAAAATTATTTTTAAAGACAACAGTCTCATAAATTACTCATTCATTTATGAGACTGTTGTCATTTAGGTCTTGTTAAGATAGAATAAATTATATTGTCAGAGAGTCGAAATAATCAGAAGATTCCAAAGCATTTGCGCTCAACTTTTTATTCTCAGCGATAGTTCTATTTTTGTTTTAAATGAAATTTGTTTATTAATATTTTCACATTTTTACGTTTTTGTGTTACTAGGAAAAAAATATATAATAAAAATATCTTTTCCTACTAGGAAAAGATATTTCATTATATATTACTTCTCTTTTATCCTACATATATCCTTCTGAGTTAAAAATTAAAACTATATTAGGTATACACCTTACGGATCAAAAAACAGATGTAAAAGGAAACGAATGGAAAATTGTTTTAAGGAAAGTTTATTTCAAATATTTTCTACAGTTGCAGCTGTCTAGCAAAAAGGCAAGAATCAAACGTAAAATTTGAGCTTCTTATATATTGCTTCTTATAACCACTTTCTGTAAAATCATATTTTCTTTGTATTATATTCGTACTTTCTTTGTATTTTCACGTTATAAAGAAATTCCCGTGGGTATATAAATATCATGAGAATATACATTAGGTATACAAAGAAGGTTAAAGTTATTTTCAAAATGATATTTCATTTTAATTTAAACCTTCACGATGCAGCAACCAAAAATATAAAGGAGAATGACAAGTCGCTTACCTGCATTAGTTTTTTTTGAAGAAGCAAATTTTTCTTTTCCTAATGCTCCGAGTATTGCTTAAAATATTTCTAGATTTATAAAACTAACAGCCGAATTTCTTATAAATTTATTGCTGCACAAAAACCACACTTGTGCTTTGAGTTTTCTGTTGCTTTATGTTTTTCAATTTAAAATTCTAATAATTAGGCTTACTTTCTAAAGTGATTTTAGAAGGTCGAATTTCTTGTAACGAATTATAATTTTCCCTTATAGTCCGTACTACAAGTACTGAACTTTAAAATGTCTATCACTGTCCGTCTATCTCTCGGTCACAGTCGTTTTTCTCGGACAAAATTTTATATGGGACGTAAGTTCCCACACAAAATTTCGTCCGAGAAAAACGACTTTTAAGTAAAAAGATTTTAGACATAAAAACGACCTTTAAATAAAAATATTTTAGACATAAACTTTAGTAATGTTGCACATTGCCATGGTTACACTTTAAATAAGGAGTTATTAAACCATTTTTTAAGAGTGAATGTTGTATCAATTGAAACAGAAAGTTATAATGATACTATAGTTCTTTTTTGAATTCTAAATAAAATGTGTTAAATATATTATAGGCATTAATTAGTTAAAATAATATTAATACGTTTATATTCTGCATGTATAAGCATGCATGCGAATCTCGTAGCTCGTGTTCTTCTCGTACTAAACAAGTTTGATTCCTGAAGAGAATAAATTCTTAAATGAAAAGTAAAATAAACTGTTTTCCCCCCTGTTTTGTAATTACAACCCGGAAAAATTAACCTCTTTTTTCAAACAAAAACAATACGTTTCCTTTTACGAGTTTATTTTCATGTAGTTATTAAATCATAATCGCTATTATTTCATTAAAACAGCTCAAATATCTTCAAATGACTTACCTAGAAACAATAAGAATCTGTCAATACCTAACTACTTTTTAATTTTCACAAGTAAAGAAAAGAAATTTCCAAATTTATAGATTCATAAAGCAGCTATTTTAGGACACAGGAGTATTATTTTGAGGGACGAAGCTCATCCCTGGAAGATTTTTTGCCTTTTTCACAAATGTCCACTTGACCTGATTAAAATGTAAATATACTTTTGGATAATATAAATTTTCAATCAAGATAATGAAAAAAGAAAAATAATGTCACGAGAGGGGTTACTTGAATTGCATCTGCAAAATTATTTTTATAAAGTGATTACTTATCATTTCATGTTTTTAACACTGAATAAATTCAGATTCCCATGGATTTTAGGCACAGAAAAAACGTAGAGAAGTATATGAGACGCGAAGAGTTTGATGTAATGTCAATAAGTGAACTTAAATATTTTAATCTTTCTTTTTAGTGAAATGGGCATATATATATATCAGATCTGATTAAATATCTCATAGAAAATTATTTCCTAGGTGGTGAAAATACAAATTAAACTTTGTGCTATAATAAAGCTGCGTTATATAAACAACATGTTTAAATATTTATATGTTATTGATTACGTTACTTACACCAAAAAAATCGTTGGGTGAAATTTAAAAATAATTGCAATATGAGAAATTTTGATTCAAATTTTTAGTTTCATCTTATGTTCACGTACATATTTTGGAATTTTGCAGAATTCAAAAAAATTAAGTTTAAGAAATTGGTATTGAAAGGTATGATTAAAGTTTATTAATGTAGAAAAAAAACCTTATTTTCACGGTCGGATTCTCGTGATATATTTTTCATAACTTTTAATATAATACCAAATCTAAAACAAAAATATTAAGTAAAAAAAAAATCTGTTGCCGGCACGCTTTTAAGTATTGAAACTTCCTATTTATCCATTATTTTAAGAATAGGCAGAAATATTAAATATATTTCATAGTAAAACGAAGGAACAAAAGTTTTTAACAAAAGTTCATATTATTTTTATAAAGTGTCTATGTTAATATAAAGGAACATGTTTGCTTTATCCGTTTAAGTATATATAGTTCAATAAAATGAATATGATATTTAATATAATTGATAGCATAACAAATACCTAAATTAACTAACCTTAATCTGTTTTTCCTTAACGTGATGAGTGACTGACAGCGAAATGAATAACACTATTTGTCGCTCTTCCCACACTGCCGCTGAGTTTAAATTTCACTATGTTATTTATCTTCATATACACTTCAAATTTTAAGTAAATTTTAGGTAAGTGCAGATTAAATAAAAAGCTTTTCCAACTAATTACCGTCTAAGACATAAAAATCTACATCTCATCTTCATTGATCTCACCCCTGTCAAGTACGTTCTATTATATAATGTAACAAAATCTGGAACATTGGGAAAGTTTCAGGTGCCAATTAGGGTTTTATGTAAAGTCTAGGGTTGAGTTGCTCAGGGCGTTTTAATTTTCATGATTAGGAAAAATATAACTTTTCTCATTAATGCATAACGAATTACTTTTGTTTGTGATGAAGTACACAAAGGCGTGATAAACTACCGGCATATTTTTGTTAAGAATTTTGTTATAACTTATTACATTTCCCGTTCAATAAATACTTAATTTTGGAGAGATTTAATATTTTTGGGTAGAAAATATAACTTCACCAGTAGAAAAACAAAGATTCAGACTTACGGAAGCTTAATTAGACCAATTCTTACGTACTCTGCTGAGACATGGACAATGACAGAAAAAGTCACTTGTTAAACACTTGTGAAACACTTGTCACGTTGTAAAACACTTGTCTTTGTACAATTTTTTTATTATTTTTTAAGGATACTCAAAATAAAAGTAACTATGACACGCATCTCAAAGATTTCGTAAATTGCCTGAAAATATAGGACGCAACAAAATCGTTTCACTGTTCTTTATGATATTGTGAAAGCGCATAGCCATACTATGCATTCAGATTCTTCATAAATAATCAATAGGATCATCGTTAGTTAACTAATAATGTTACAAACATATTTTGAAATCACGAGCAAAGACATTTAATTACTTTAAAAAAAGTTAATTTAACTAAAAATTCTTCGTAAATATTATTAAATTTTTCGATCCTTTCGCAGATTGTTTTGGTCTGTTAGAAAATTATTAATTTCAATCATAACATAAACAAACTTTCTGTTTCAAATTATTTAGCAAACTTTCTGTTTCAATTAAATTAAAAAAAAACAGTTATTGCCTCAAAACTCCCTTTAAATTATTATTACCTAGATTTTTACTTATATGCGATTTAGTCTATTAAAGCACGTAAGCAGTATATTTATTGACAATAGACTGATTGTCGTCTGAATATTGATTATTGTGCAAAAATATCGAGTTTCATCTTATCTTTACTCTTTTTTGGATCAAAGGTAGAACGTAAATTAATATTAGTAAGGTAGAATATATTATAAAGGTAGAACGTAGATAAGAACACAGCACACAGATGTACAAACCAAATTTTTAAAAAAATATTCAACCGTTTAGACGTGAATGAGTAATGAACATCCAAACAAAGTTTTCTTGATACGAGCATTTCACGTACTAGTATTCTGCTAGATGCATCATCCAAATAGTTTGATACCATTCCATAAAAATACTATCAAACTCTGAAACAAAGTTTGCTGTGAACTTTCTTTTTCGTCGAAAGTAAAATAATCGAAGAAGTGACAAGTATAACACTATATGTCCAATTTTCGAAAGTTTTTTGAGTAAAAATATAAATAAAATTTAATATTATTTTAAGAAGAAAACAAAATAATACGTTTCTGGATTTTTACTTCAACAAACGTAACATCAAAATTCAAATATTACTTCAAATCACAAATTTGACTTTGGAATTTTATACTTAGGCCAAATTTAAAACTATTTGAGGTACATAATCTTTGAGAAAAAGTAGGGAGATGCATTGAGAAACGTTGATTTTGACATCATAACAACAATTTATGAGCCCGATAGGTTGATTTAAAAAGTTACTATGGAAAACTCTTACACTAGAAAACACAAACACCTCCCAAGGACATCAATGTGCCTTTGGTTCATTTTTGTAGCGATCTAAATTGAAGTGACATTTCTGGGATAAGTTTAAAGCCCAGAAATCGCGAGGTATATATGTTTCCTTAATTACTGTCCCGATAACACGTTCCATTAACTACCACATTTCTATGCCCCCCCCCCCCTTTAATTACCGAAGGTGGCCACCACCGTCTGTAACTATTAATCCTACTAAACGTCTTACTCGACTAAATCCTCTCGTTGGGTAAGAGTAAAGCCTGGGTTCGTAACGAAGAGCGCTCTATTCATCTAGCATTTAATCTGACATTAAATTCCAATATCTTGGTGGCCCACATAATTGAAGATTAAGTATTAACATACACATCATATAATCTTCTCAATTAATAAATTCAGACACGTGTAAGAAAATGTGCGAAAACTAATTGAGTTTTAATGATTAAATTGATTAATAACAAAGTCTATACCCTAATGTTAATTTTAATGTAAAATGAATAAAATAATGAGAATATAGTTATAATAATGGAAATATTACTTAATACGTATCCGAAACCCTTCAAAAGTATTAGATTTTGTGATAAATTTATTGCTTTCAAATTTTATTAAATTAATAATTTATGGATATATTTATATGTAAATTTTATATTAGGTTTTATAAGGATTCAAAACCTACTTCTTTTGGATTTTAGATAAATTGTTTTAAATATATTATAAGCATTAATTATTTAAAATAATATTAATATATTTATATTGTGCATACCTGAGTACGCATGGAAACCACGTAGCGCGGATTCATCTTGTACTAAACAAGTTTCTTTCTGAATGGAATAAATTCTTAAGTTAAAAGTAAAATAAACTGTTTTTCCCTCTGCTTTGTTATGACAACCCGAAAGAATAAACTATTGTTCCAATTACAAAAAATATATGTTTTTATTTATAAGTTTAAACTTTCATTATTATTATATCATAATCCCCATTAATATAAGTAAAAAAATCAAACATCTGCCGATGATTTACATAGAAATAATAAACATCTATCAATACCTAAGTACTTTTTAATTTTCATAGTTAATGAAAGAAATTTTCCAATTTTATATTTTTATAACGCCGATTCTTTAGGACATGGGAGTGTTACTTTGAGGGAGTAAGCTCATTTCTGGAAACTTCCTTGCCTTTATCACAAAAAAAAGTTGGCTTGATTAAAAAATAAGTATAATTTTGGACAATATAAATTTCAATCAAGATAATGAAAAAAGAATAAATATAACAGGGGTTTTTATTGTGTTTACGGATCAGTTCATATTTTCATCCCTGAATAAATTGAGATTCTCATGGATGTTGGGCGAAGAAATAATATTCAGAAAAATATTTAAGACGCGAACAAATATAATGACGTAATGTAAAAAAGTGAATATAAATATTTTATTTCTGCTTTTCAATAAAACGGACATATATATCAGAACTGATCTGTATGTCCGTAATATATAAATAAAACATATAAATAATACTTCGTGCCATAATGAAGTTGTTTTAATACCCATTTTGTAAACACCAAGTTTAAATATTTAAATGTCATCGATTTCAACATCAAATATAAGGTACGTTCTGTACGTGTACGAAAAAATCTTTGGGATAAATTTTAATGTAATACCAATATTGCAAATTTATCATCGTAATAGTTGATTTAAATTTTTGAAGTTTTTTGTCATGTTCATTTATATATTTGAAATTTAGCGGGCGTAAAAAAAATTATGTTTACATTAAAATTAAACGAAATGGTGCTATTAGATTATATTAATTTAGAATAAATCATTGTTTCTATGGGCGGTTTCTCGTGGTGCTTTTTGCACAACTTTTACCGAAGAACAAACATGAAATAGAAACGTTAAGAAAATAACAAAAAAGTGTTCGTAGCTACCAAGCATTTCAGTATTTAAACTCCCTTGTAAACCTATATTTTGCGGAGAAAAACAGAAATATTAAATATATTGTCTTATAGAAGGAAAGAAGTTTTGTAAACAAAAAGTTCATATTATATTTAAAAAATATCTATTCTTGCTTATGTTATTTTTGGTGGCAGTCTGCTTTTTACTGACGTGCTGAATGACTGACAGGTAAAAGAATAACACAGTTCAAGACTTTTTCTTACCACTATCGCTGAGTTTAACTTTTCATTATTTTATTTGTCAGTATATAAACTTCATTACCGTATAGAAGAAACATTACATAAAAAAATTAAACACTCTTAAGATTGTGCGAAGTATATTCATTATTTTTTAAATATTCAAAATTTGTATTTTACTGCTACAATTTCTTAAAAGTTATAAAAAACTATTATTTTTCCTCTATACTGATTCTAAGAGAAAAAGATATTTCGTACGTTTAAATCATTATTTTAAACATTCAAAATATTGATTTGTACATTTTCCAGAATATATTGGGCTCAATATCGAACTAAGGGAAATTATTATTATTTAAAACTAGTTTTTTATTTACTATGCGAATAATTTAGGTAAGTGCAGATTGAGGAAACAGCTTTTCCAACTAATTAGTGCGTAAGACATGAAAATCTACATCTCATTTTCATTCAACTCACCCCTGTCAACTACGTTTTATCACACAATGTAACAAAACCTGGGACCTTGGGAAAGTTTCAGGTCCCAATTAGGTTTTATATAAAGTTTCCCAGGGCCGAGCTGCTCAGGGCGTTTTAATTTTCATGATTAGGAAAAATTTAACTTTTCTCATTAATGCAGAACGAATTGCTTTTGTTTGTGATGAAGTGTACAAAGGCATAATGTACTACCAGCATTTTTTGTGTTAAGAATTTTTTTTAAACTTATTTGACGTTGAATAGATACCTTAATATGGCATAGATTTAATATTTTTGTGTCAAAAATCTGTATATTTATTTTATTAGCCACAAATATATCTCTGTATATTTAAAGTTTATTTTTACACCAAATAAATATTTCGTTAAGTTTTAAAAATGGTAACTTACTATATGTATTTTTAATCAAAAGCGATAACTAATCTAATTTAATGGCGTCCGTAATAACTGTCACTAACTGTCACATATTTAGGACACGTAATGTAACTTTAACATAAACTCGTAACGTAATTCTAACAAACTCTAATAAACGACCACTTTAATGCTTAATATTTCGTGAACGTATCATTGTAATGAAAAAGTGTTTATGACATAGAAATATTCAATATTTTTAAAAGACTTATTCAACAAGAGACTACACAATGGTGCAGGTGAAAAATATCTACTTCCCTACCTCCCACTTTTTCTGAAAGTGAGGTGCCCTTAAAATTTTCATTATAAATATGTGTAACTACGTCAAATTTTAGTTTTGAAGTATTGATAGTCTGTGAGTAACACAACAGTGACATACAGACGGGCAGACAAACTGGCCGACTATGAGGGTTTCTAGTTTGGTTACGGAAATCAGAAAATGGTGGTGTAATTTAAAATAATGTTTTTGTAGACTTTTTAAAATATCACAGGCTATATCTGTACAGCATATTCACGATAATTAAATGAGCAGTTGAAATGTGAAATGAAAACATAATCACTGACATTCATAATATTAGTTAGGACTAATAAATCATGTCATAATATATATCGCGATCACAAGACCAATATTTAATATAAAGGCATACAGTAGTTAAGAACTAATTATGGAACACAGACATTACTGTCTTGAATATTTAACTGTTTAGTTTATTTCTTGAATTTCCACATCAGATTATCGACAATCTAGGGTTGTAAAAGAAATAAAACACATTTCATAAATTTAAATGATTACTTCCACGTATTTATACCTTTAGTGACATCAGATGTCTGGCTTAGATTTACTATCTTCCTAGCAACACGTGGACTGTATATGGCTTAGCTAATTTAACATTTATGAATTTAACTGATAATCAATTCGCTTATCATGTAATGTAAAAACGTTATTGTATTTTTAAACTTTTCTGAATATGTAGTAAATGTAGAATTTTAATTTTTTTAGTAACATCAATATATAAAGGTATTTACATGATATTTCCCTATAAATACTTAAATATTTATAGTAGACATTTTCTTTAATTGAATCAAATCATTTATTATTTAATTGAAGCGTAAAAAGTATTCTATTCAGCTAATTTCAAGAAAATGCATTCGATAATTTTCTTAGTAGTTTAAATATAAAACATTTCCTAACACAGTCTATATCACATAGGAATGCAATAGAAATTCTGTAATTATTTCGTTTCTTTTCTTTAATATTTGCAATTTATCTTTTTTTTTTAAATAAGTAATCTAATTATCCGTTACACTAAACTATTTTCTGTTATCCCTGAACATTTTATTTGATTACAATTTGTTAAAATGACTAGTAAACTTATTTTATATTAGGCCTACATTGACCACACCAGCTTCATTAAAGTATCACTAGTTCTGTTTTTTCTCTAATAAATATTATTTCATATTAAAATTGTCTCGTTTTTATTTCACAAACACTTTGGGTTTACGTGTCCCATAGAACAGTATCTACGTAAAATACGGTTTGCCTTTGTGTAATTTTTTAATTGATTTTCTATGGTACTAAAAATAATAAAACCTAAGATGTACATCTAACACATTTCATAAATTTCAATAACATATAGGAGGGAATGTAAAATTGTTTCACCGTTTTTCGTGATATTATGAAGTTTCATGGTCAGAATCTTCAGTCAGATTCTTCAATAAGTAATGAAAACAAGAATTAATAACATTAAAATTAGTTAGTAGTTTTATAAATATATTTTATTGCCACATTTAATTACTGTAAACAAAAGTTAACCTTGCTAAGACTAATCTGATCTGAAAAAATTTATAATTTCAATCGGGAACCAAAACCTTCCCCTTCTATTAAACAAACTTGTCATTTCAATTAAATTCGAAAGATTATTTATTATTTATTTAAACTACGTGCAAGCAGTAGACCGTAAAAACGTAAGAAATAGGTATGTTGACATTAGACGTGTTGTTGTCTGAATATTGAATATTGTGTAGAAATATCAAGTTTCGTCCTAATTGTAATGTTTCGTGGATTAAGAGTAAAATAGAATAAATAACAGATAAAAACAATACAGAACGATTTATATACCAAATTTTACAAAATCTGTCCAGCCGTTTGGACGTGACTGAGTAACAAATTTACATAGTTTTCTTAATACGAGTATTTAACGTGCTAGTATTTCCCTAGATTCATCATCAAAATAGTTCGATATTATTCTATGAAAATAGTATCAAACCGAGAAGCAAGGTTTGTCGTCGAACTATCATTTTAAGCCAAAATAAAATGAGGGGGCCAATGTTAAATATCACAATTCTTATTCAATCTACATTTTTTATCCAATTTTCGTGAAGCTTTTCGCTGTAATTTTTGAGGGTTTCTTCGAAAATAATATTTCAAGACAAAAACATAATTATACTTTTCTGAATTTTTTTTTTAACTAGTTTTCATTTGATACCCGATGATCACGACAAAGCATTTTTTTTAATTTACTAAAAAAATGCTTTATCGTGATCTTACTAATACTTACGCCAAATGTTGAACTTTGTAAGTCATATAATATTTGAGAAAAATAAGCGGACGGACATTCATATTGGCATTACAATAATTGAATGACTTATGAGATTAAATTCATATGGAAAGCCTACTCTATAATGAGATTTTTTACATCAATACCTTCCAAAGACATCAATGCGCCTCTGGTTCAACATCTGGGTAACGAATTAAAAGGAAGTGACTTCTGGAACAAATTTAGAGTTTAAAAATCGCGATGTATGCACGTTTCCTGAATACCGTGACGACAATACCTTTCGTCAATTATCGTATTTCCATGCCCCCTTTTAACTGTGGAAGGTGGCCATCGCCGTGTGTAACTATTAATTCTACTGAACGTCGTATTCGGTTAAATCCTTTCAGTGGTTAACCCTAAAGCCTGGTTTGGTAACGAAGAACGCTCTATTCATTTAGCATTTAATCTGACATTAAATTCAAATACCTTGGTGACTCACATAATTGAAGGTTATGTATTAACACACATGTCATGTAATCTTCTCACTTATGAAATACAGACACGTGTAAGATAATGAGCGATAACTAATTGCGTTTTAACGATTAAATTGATTAAGTACAAAGTTTATATACTATTGCTAATTCTAAGGTAGCAAATTTACGATATTGAGTATATAGTTAAAATTTAATCATCGAGGAAATATTATGGAAATATTACCCAATACACGTCCAAAACGCTTATGAAGTCGTAGATTCCATGATAAATTTATTAGTTCTACGTTAGATTAAATTAATAACTTATGGATGTATTTATGTGTGCATTTTATTTTAGGTTAGTAAAATAAAAGTTCCGTATGAAATTTTTGGCATGATTCTTAAAAACTACTGATAAAACCCAGTATGAGATACCTCCTAATCCACATGGATTAATAATCTAAAATGTGGTAGATGGAGGAATGCGTACGGAGGCGTGCCTTTAACAAAGTTTACATTAAATAGTGGGTAGATACAGGCTGAAGATGAATAAAATTTGTAAAATGAATAAGAAATTCATGCATCCCCGTGTTATTCAGTAATCTGTAGGTTTCATAAAAGTAATAAAAAGTCAATAAAAAATGTTTGCGAAGAAATCATTTTAAGGAAATTATCACTCTTTATTTTTTTTAATCTTTAATTTTAATGACGTTTTCAATATTGAATAGTTTAGGAGCAAAATTAGGTTCCAGGAGTAAAATAGCTCCACATAATAAGAACAAATTCTTTTGTATTCTTCTGGTGCTTTGTGTCTGTGGATGTCATAAAATAATTAATAACTTATATTAAAGAAGTCTTCATTATTGTGTAAGTTAGAATTCTGAAAATGTCATAAAGTTCACATAATTTACAGATAAAATTATAGAATATATTTAGAAACAGAATTTAAATAGGTCAATTATTTTTAATTTATCTTAATTACTCGTATATTGCAAGAAAACACATCGTCAATCAAATACTGGCTGCGTGTTTCCTTGCTTTCGTTGATAATTCTGATATCTTGATACATAGTCTTATGCATTATTGGACATACCTACATGACTTCAGCATATCATGATATACTATATACTTTACAAACACTTCATCATGTCATGATTTACCCATTGAATTTACTATCGACTTCAGCATATTACGATATATCTCATTCCTTCACTAACTTTTGACTTCACTATACAAGCACGATATACTTCAATAAAATTTGGTTTAAAGGTGTCAAAATATATGTGATACTTCCATCATGCACTTTTATTATATTACCTAACCCTTTTGAGCATAAATAAGAAGCCATATACTGAGAAATTAATTAATGCCTTTCTGCATTATATCTAAAAAATCATATGTACATATTTGTTATCTGTTAATAAAACTTTTTTAGTTTAGACGCATATTTTTGCTACTAGTTTTATTAGAAAAGAAAAAAAAATCTAAACAAAAATAAATTCACCTTCTGCTTTTAAAAATCTTCGTTACATTTTGCTTTAGTGTCACCAACTGCAACAGCATTTAGGTTTGTGATTTTAGAAATATAATTTCTTCGTGTTACTTGCATATTTCCAATGAATATAATATCCGAAAATTTTAGAGAAAAATATGAATAGTGAATTTAAACCGTATTTATAATGAGCTCAATATAACTTTAGTTTAATTAATTAAATTTAGCCGGAATTATTGACAATATAGTATGAAAATTAAGATTATTAAAAAAATTTTGAAAGTAACCGGAAATTGCAAAGTTTAGGGTTGATATTGAGAATCTAAAAGGTCGTTAACTGTAATTTTCACAAAAGATTTAGGTAACAAGGTTAAGTAATGCAAACTTATGCTAAATGTTGGTTTTCTCTAAAACTTTGAAGCGGAATAGCTATTGTATTACGTATTTTGTAAATCGTTTTAAACTATTTAGGGAATATCGATATTTAAGAATTTTGGACGTCTTTTTCAAGTTAGTTAACTGTTCTACTAATTAACTGTATTATTCTACTAAATAACTGTAACTAGTGTGTTAAATAACTTAGTTGCTCTTTTATGATCATAAATCAGTTTCTTACAATATTTTGTCAGAGAAAAATTATAGTATTACTTGCAAGCCAAAATCAACTGTTCATCGTTTCCTAGCCAAGCGAAGTAACGGAAAATAATGACGCTTTTTAGAAAGTGAAATAAATGACCTAAATATTTTTAAAATTGATTTAAGAATATCTTTCCTCTTTGACCGCTTTTTCCTTTATATATCTATTAGTCCTAAATAATTTTGTTCAAAACGAGACATAAGCTTTACGTTTTAAGGATATTTTATGGAGAACCAGATTTAGTTCCTAATGATTTCTGTATTTATTTGGTTGGTAACTAATAAATCCGCCATCTCTGTACACAAATTTTTCTGCTTTTTATATGTAGTCAATAAAATCAATCGTTAATTATATGAGTAACGTTGGCATCTAACATTTGTCGCCAACGTGTAGGCAGGGCTAAAGTTCCGTCCTTGTAGTAATTTTTGGGTCTTTGACTGAAAAACCGATGAACTTTGATTTTAAATTTCGTATTTAAATTTTCTATTTCATAATTTATTGGAAAGACAGCGAAACAGATAGTAATTAGATGGCTAAAGATCTGGAGAGTACGATGAGTGAAGTAGTATAGTCCAACCAAGTGAAAATGATTTTCCACGCGTTACTTTTGCTACGTGGGTTCGAGCATTGTCACATAAAAAACAAACTTTATTATGATTTGAAGAAAATTTAGCAGTGACTGCTCAATTGTGCTCAATAAATCTTATCTGTAATTGTACTGTTAACTTGAAAGAGTTCCCAATGAATAACTCAAAAATAACTGAAAAATATAGGTATCTTTCTGTCCCATATTATATTTTGGTCCAGTTACACATTTTTCTCCAGCTCCTTGCCACTGGCGTTGATGCTAAAAATTAACATAAGCCACCTACTTCTAGTTTTTTGTAACCAGATACTTTAGACCTTCGTTGGTATGATGGAATCTCAGTAGTTCCCAGCACACATTAGTTCTTCTCTAAAGTTGGTTGACAGTGTGAATTATAAATTAACAACATATAATGATACATTTTCAAATAAGTAGGCCTTCGATCGTATTTTAAAAAGGTGACTGAAGTGAATTTTATTTTTAATCCTTGTATGTTTAATTATATCGTATATTCTATACTTCCCAAAGAAGGGGGTGCGCCTCCCTACAGGTGTGTTAAGATATAAAATGAAGGACCACTCCAAATCCACTCAATAATTTATTCGGTCGCCTTCAGGTGCAAACACGGCATTAAACAAATTTTATTGTTCAATTATACTTAATCATTTTTAGGACTGAACATCAAAGTCTTTATTTATTTGGTTATGTTTTTAATTAATAAATAAATGTAGTGAAAATTATGTATTTTTTATTGTAACAGTGAATAAAAATAAAAGGAGGCATAAATATGTTTTTCATATTCCTAGGAGGGAGATGGGGGCTCCATGTAAGAAAATTTGAAAATGTCTGGTATGTACTTTCCTACAAATAATTTATAATCAATAGATTAAGGTAAAAATAAGCATACTAAATTAATTAAACTGAAAGTTATTATCCGAAACCTTGAATATTGCGTTCATAAACCCGAACGCCGAATATATATATATATATATATATATATATATATATATATATATATATGTATATATATATACACATATATATATATATATATATATATATATATATATATATATATATTTGTATATATTTATCAAATAGTTATATTAATATTTTTCAAACGTTACCACACATGCCACACAAAATTAACAAAAAAATTTTGTTAATCTATTTCCCCTCCTTCATATTAATTCTACCATGAATGTTTTTAAGAAGGTAGTTAAACATATGGGTAAATAAATTTTATTATTATGTCAAATTTGAGGTTTCTATGTGGCATGAATACATTATGGTAACTGTATCTATGAACTGAAATCTTCAGATATTTACAAATAGGGAAAGTTTTTGTCACTACTTAAACAGATTTAGTGAACACGATCTTACTTCGAAATTCTTTAATTTAATAAATATAGATTACCCGAAAATATTAAATATTTTTACGACTCTCAAGTCTAACTTTTTCTCTTGATAATAAATGATAATACTTTTCAATAAATATATGCCATAAGATAAATGTTAGCCGTATGGCCCATTTAATGATCATCAAAAAACTCCATATTTTCGTGAAAAATTTGACGCAAGTTGTTTCAAATATACCATACTTCCTTTATTTGATTTTTTGTATCACTTTCATAAATGTCACGTTATATCTTGATCCTTCAGATGAAACAAAAAGGTCCAATGCTCATATGCCAGTGAGAACTGTCATGTCAGTAACAAATATCTTCGACGGAGGTACAAATAAGGGACTTTCATTTCTTTTCAGTTGCTCTTATCTAACTTTTTCTTTGTGATATTCCGTGTGAAGTAATATTTTACGATGGCAGAGTTTTTATTCCCATAACGTAAACTTGTCTCACTAGTTATTTGGACCTAACGTCACGTGTCTGGCATATTTTCCTTTTCATATATTTTACATGTGTTTTATGTAAATTTTGTACGTTCAATGCAATTTTTCATATAATATTACCTAATAGATATGTCATTTTTCAACGTTTTGAAGGAGTTTCTGTTCATAGTGAGCGAAAGGTAGAGGGGAGTTTTTTTCTTTACGGGTACCTATTCGTTTAGGTTTACTCACCCTATTATAATGTGATATCATCTCTCATTTCTCTACTCCTAAATAATATTATTTTAAAAATAAGAATTTTTTTCTAAACGAAAAGACAATCGAATATCCAAAATTTGAAAAAAATTTTTTACACAGTAAATGGTATAATACAGACGAAACTTTTTGTTTCTTTTGTTGTAAGTTTCTGTAAAACTACTAAATTCTCGTGAAAACTACATATTATATTGACATTCACTTTTTCAAAATGATATTTATAGTTTCCTTATTGCTGTAGGTTTTATGGTGTGTACATATGTTGTATAATTGTTTATGCATAGTTAGTAACGTCAAACGTGGTCGAAGTAAAAGTCGTTGACCTGGGCGCTTTCATGGCGAAAGCTATCACAAATATAACAGGTATATAAATAATGTATGGGCAAAATATAGATCTTAAAAAAATCTAAGGAAAAGTCTCTGACAGCAGTCATCTATATTTTATAGATAAGCTGCACTATGTTTTCAAGTTAGAAAGCGCGTGGAAACAAAATGACGAAATTTAAGTTAATTTATTAAATATATTAAATTAAATATCATCGACGTTTTAAAATTTTGAGATATATAATAAATTATAAACTGTACTTTTTTATTAAACTAGCAATATAAGGGATACGAAAATATTTTTGAAACTTAATTAGAATAGAAAAACGCCTTTAATGATGGTCGTTGCAATGTATTAGCATATGGTGTATGAGAACGGTGGTAGGGTGTACAAAGGCAAGAGGTCCTGCTATATCATTATATTTTTATTGATTAAAATAAAGTGCTGCACTATCTTCACGAAAACGAAATTACATATAATAAAATCTTAATGAAGTCTATCTTATATAGCTTTGATACAGGTCTATTTGTTACCTGGGGAAAGATACGTAATGTGGTGTGTAAAGAAATATTTTAGACAATACCTTTGTCTACCTTAAAATATAGTAATTTAAACCGGGACGATACACTACTGTACAATAATTACTGAGCATCAATTTAATTTTACCTTCTTTGAAAGTAGTGAGGTAATAATAGATCGGCGTAAGCTAATGGAAAGTAATGTATATACAGAAACGTTAACGTGGATATTATTAATCAACATGAATTTGCTATTTTATGAAATAAAAAAGGTCGCGTAAACTCAATGATTAACTAATAACTTGCAAACTAAAGAATATTGTATATTTTTCAACTCCAAAAATTAGTATGTACGCAAGTATAACTTATATTCTATTTCAATTTATCCCTAATATGTACGCTTGAAGGGAGATATTTTTTATACTAGCCTGAGTATGAGAAGATATCCTTAACAGGGAATTTGACAAAGAGAGTATTATCAAAAATATTTCTGAAATTTTATAGACAAATTTATTATATGGAATTTCGAAAAAATGCAGCTATATTTCACGATCCGGAAATTCAAATCTTGCTCAAAGAGAAATGTTTAACTGAAATAATTTATTTGACAAAAAATATTAAAATAAAACCAAGAACAATGCATAACTTTGGAAAAAACCCGAGATTACAAATATTTTATCGTTAAAACGTAATTAATATAACAGATGTTAAATTTATATGTAATAAAAATGATATTATCCAATTCATCTTGCATCCGTCACCAAATCTTAATTAGAAATTATTGAATGCAGATATTGAAAATATGAATATTTATCTGTTGTTGACATAGCTACCTTTTAATATACACTTCTAAGCTTAAATGAATATTACACATATATAAATATGATCGATATGCACGACAAATATCACAATCTCTTCTATAATTTTCATCACAGCATCGATGAACTGAAACTCTATTATAACTTATTTAAAAGCCTCCCTACGTTTATTTGCTTAATTTAATTACAATTAAACGAGGGATTCTTTTTGAAAATCGATTTGTAAATCGACTTTTTCTTTTGATCTAATCCTATAAACCCAATTGCCCTAATTTCAAGATAACCTAATTGCCATAAGTTATATTCTCTTTATCTGAAACTTTTTAACCATTTCAGTTTTCTCATCCTATCCCATATTCTGCACAGAGGTTTGATTAATGAACATTAGGAATTCATGTTCGTGACATGAAATTTTTCAATGAAAATTTATAAATGTCTGATTTTTCCAATTTACTTTTGCTTTGCCAACCCTTTTCGCTCCTTTTCTCGAAACTTTAAAAGCTTTTATTAGTTTAAGATATGAGTTACTTTGACAGTAAAAGTGTTAATGAAAAAAAATAGATTTTCAAATCTGCCAACCATCCTATGGCGGTTCAACTTTTACTTCGAGATATTTTTTGGGCAATTTTTTTATTATGTCGATTAAATATATTTTCTGTTTCTGTTGTTTATATTTGTTTACGTATTATTTCTTTTCACAAGAGATACGAACATTAATGCCATCATTACAGAAATATTTAATTACCCATTGAATACTTTAACGAACTCCTTGGGTCTTCTGCTGTACTTATCTACGAATATATTTTTCTTAGATTAGGAACAGTCCTATCATTTTTAAAGTGTTTACTATCAGATATAACAGGCAAGCAAACTGAAAAAACATGAATCATTGGTTATTATTTTAGATTGTGTTCTGTTATGAAAAAGTCATTTCTTCTCCATCTTTTTTATTATTAAAAAATTAATAATTTAGATTATTAGAAAGTTATGATGAGTGTACCACGTTCGGATTATTATAGTTATTCGTCGGTGAGGGGAAATGAGATTTCTATGAGTAATTATTTTTATCTTTTATTTTATTTACCCAGTTGCTTAAAAGCCGGTGACATAAATCCAAAGTTAACCTTTTTTAGTTAATAGTTTTTTTATAAAAAACTATAGTAAAACGGTCTTTACATGTGTACTGGACCTGATGTAAACTAGCGATAATTTTAACTTTAAAATATTTTGAACTTCAATAGTAATTAAAAAGATATTAAATGCAATTCAAAGATAATAAAACAAGTTTTTTTGCTTCTTGTAATCGATCCTCATTTTTTGGCGCATTGAAATATACATTCATTTATATTTTTCAAATGTCAAAGACACATAGGAGAAAAATTTTAAAACATCATTACTTTACAAGCGATATCAAGTTTAATTGGACTTAACACCAACGGTTACGCTATTAATATTTTTATTATGAATAGATATGATTTCATTGGCGACCCATTATAAATTTCGGCAAGGTTCAAAATATGCAAAATAATAGTATTAATTTAGTGTAATACGATCTGAAAATGTTTACAATTAATTCCATTTTTATTATTTGTAGTAAATTTTATTACCATAACGAGCAAGCGGGCGTAAATAAACATTTAGCTTCGGAAATTGTATACAATTTTATATTTATCGACGGAAAGTTATGAGGAAAACATTATAAAAGATATAACATTTACTTTGTTGACATGTCCAAAGAGAATACCGAAATAAAATTTTCGGATCTTTTGCTTTTAGTTTGGTTTCAAAAATTATTAAATATTTTATTCAATTTAAAATATTGGTGAATATTTCAAATATAGTAACATTCACAATATTTCATTTTATTGCAAGACTATCATAAACCAAAACAATTGTGATCCCTAAATGGTTCCTTTAAACGAATTTCAGTGCGAAACGTTAAAAATACATTTAATTACTTTTCACTGGCAAGAGTAATGAAAAGATGTCTGCCCGTAAAGCTCTACGTCAGCTAATAACGTCATCCGATCAAATATGAAATAATCCCTTCCAAATTCATTAAAAAGCTCCAATTCAAATTAAAACATTCCTCGCTACCGCTTCGCTGTTGTAATTAATAATTTTTGTCCACCCCATGTTGGGTAACACGAATCCATTAAAATTGGGACCTAACCTAATTAGCAAAAACCGCTTGATATACGCAAAATCTCTGTCAAATGCCTACTTTTACATTCTGTACATTTAATCAAATGGTTTCCAAACTGTGAGAGGTTTGTTTAATATAAAGAATACAAATGTACCTTTAAGCTAGATGTATCTTTAGTTGGCTTTTGTCATAATATTATGTTTAATGATGATTTGTAGAATTATTTATTTACTCATATTACAATATAATTTAAATAAAGAGATATTTTTGTTGGCTCACCAAGCAAAAATTACTTTAATACAATTTTGTAGCATTGTACCTTAGAGGTTTGGATAATATGGAGTAATAACCAATGTTATTACCAATCCCTACTAAAACAAAATGAATTAAGAGGTAGCGACATCGGTTTTTTTTGGGAGCAAACCGTTGTCAACGTGTAGTTTTACAATTCTTCGCATTTCTATTTATATTTCTCCGTAAACATTTCTTTTATTTTTAATATATATTTTTAATTTAATAAGATGATTTTATTTCTAGAAGTGACTACAGTATCACCACTTTATATTAGACTCTAAGGTAGTTCCCCGGCCGCCATCTAGGGAAAGAAAATTTGAAGATTTAAAATTATTTTGCGATAGTCGAATTTGACATTAAGAGAAATTTTGTAGGAGCACACTTCCTTTATAGCCATTAGCATTTTACAATTTTTTACAGTAAATTTTCAAGTCAAGTCGAAGTTTATTATTTGTAAATTTGATTATTGCCAATATTAAACGAGTATTATAAGTTATGTTGTGAAATTACGCTATATCAGAATTGTATTAAGCTTTAACTATAAAAGTAACTACTACTGAGCCTTTGTCAAAATGATGATTAAAAGGATTATATTATACTTCTGACTAAAAAAACAAGTCGGTAAACAATTATCTATTTTGTAAATTGACTCGTTTTTTTGTAGATAATTTTTACACTTCTTTCTCAAAGTATGAAGTTATTTTCGTATTGTAGTTTGAGAGCATGAAAGTAGCTCTGCCTTAAAAGCTAACTTAAATAGGGATTTTTTTCAAAAATAATTTTAATTTTTGTTAATATAAAATAGGAATATGGAAAACATAAAAATGTCTTTCTTTAAAACCGATGCTCGCATATGATATAACAGTTTTAAACCATCGTTATGCATATATTGCGTATTACTTCTATATTTCTTGTTACGATTTATCCTAGTGAATTCATAAAAAAAGAGTACCCTACGGTCTCTTTGTAAAATTTCCCTGTTTTCTTGTTCATTACTTGCCAAAACTTAATTGTTAACTGAACAAAAGATCTAACACTGTGCACCTTATATACTCCATTAGGGTAACTTTCTATAATATTTCAGAAATTCCTGGAAAAAGAAGTATGTTTATTAGTTACCGTCTCTGTTTATACAAATACAAATATAGTCATCAGATGTATAGAAATTAACAGTTGCTATTACAGGGGATTATACACAGAATATATAATGAAAAATTGACGATACCCTTTAAATACTACATGTATATATAAGTATCTAGTACAACTAGTAAGTATCTCGATAAAAGAAATATTGTTTTTAGTTTTTCCCTTTTTTTAAAAGAAAGAATTACATTATAATTGTCATGTATTATTTACTAATAATACGACACCATAATCAAATTTGTATAAAAATTTCCTAAGAAAAAAAAAATTCTAAAATTTGGGGAATATTTCTTTCTCGATATTATAAGTGTCACAAAAATTTATCTACGAAATCCATATATACTCGTAGATTGACCGATAACAAATTATGCAAAGACTGCACAATTCTGAAATTCACTTTTTTAGTACGGCAAGTTTTTCAAACAGGCTAGCCTCCGGATTATTATAATGACTGTAATAAATGCACGACTGCGTGGTATATCCCTTATTATTACAACAGACGAAGTTTATATTTTAGTATTTATGTGTCACGGTATTTATGATCGGTATTTTAAACCGATACAACTGGAACTTACCCAATTACTCTTTTCCGATAGGAATATTTCCACACTTCACACTGTCTGTGTGTATATCTCACAAAATACAATCAATTATTTTAAATATTAGTCGACGATAGTTTTAAAAACCGAAGAACATTTTGACCATTACTGCTTGTGAATGAAAAATAAGATATTGAATATATTTGGCGTTAATTTTGTAGAAATTCATTATTCACACTTAAATTAAACTACGTGATATAGTATTATTTCTACTTTCTTTAATTTATTTACCACGACCTAGGTTTCGTTGTATTACAACATCTTCAGGTGGGATATTAGCAAAGATTCCATCCTATCTTTGCTAATATCCCACCTGAAGATGTTGTAATACAACGAAACCTAGGTCGTGGTAAAGAAATTAAAGAAAGTAGAAATAATACTACATCACGTAGTTTCGTTTAAGTGTGAAAAATAAGATGTTTATAATACAAACATTTGAAATCTATGTATAGATAAATAGTGACCTATTATAGATCTAAGCTTGTGTATATCCGTTACAGCCCACTCGCTCTCCTACATATCTTGTACAATTTATTAAATATGAATACGAAAATGTTGATGCTGTGAAATAGGTTTTTCAACATTAGTATGATAGACGTATTATAAACTCACGCCTCTAATGACATCTAACACCTAATTTGGTATGGATTCCAACTTCATACATTATACTACTTTCCGCCTTCACGTCATTGGCGATTGGCGGCCAACATAATCCATCAGTATTTTCTTTCTACATATATTGAGTCATATCACATAGCGGGATCAATCACTGTGGGCCGCTAAGTTCTCTAAGTCATATTGTAAATAAAGCTACGCGAGTTATGTTTAGAATTAAGGTGAGTAGTGTTCTACACCAAGGTGTTAAATTTATAGTTTTAGAACGCTT
The DNA here is from genome assembly GCA_039881145.1 of Druceiella hillmani. Taxonomy (NCBI): domain Eukaryota; kingdom Metazoa; phylum Arthropoda; class Insecta; order Lepidoptera; family Hepialidae; genus Druceiella; species Druceiella hillmani. The sequence goes on from JAYKKI010000057.1 coordinate 5,584,995, forward strand.
TGAGACTAGCTGGTATATTGTTAAAATTATGGAATTATTGCAAGAGAAATTTATTTTCACGTGATGAGCAGATGGTTAGACCCAAGTAAATTTAAGATGAATAGATGTTTTTTTGAATATCAATGCTACGTAATATTCTATAAACCCTGATAGAGTTGCTATTGTTTGACTTGTCGGAGTCGTAGTAATTTGAGCAGATCACAAGTATCATTGTAATTTGAGCAGATCACAGATCACATGTACCATTTTGCATGCAATATAATCTTTGACGGTGCGGTACACCGCCTGGTTTCGTATTGAATGCCCGGCCTCTTATCGAGTGGAGCTAGAATGGTGTTTGTCATGATGATATTAAAAGGCAACAGACAAGTGATAAGCACGACCACTATTGCGGTCAATTATCCGCATGCCCATTGAGGCGACTATAGACATTATCTCCAATGTTAAGAGCGGTAGGACGGTAAGTAGCGGACTGAGACAGGTTGTTGATGATAACTTGTACTTATTGGCTAAAATATTAAATTTACTATAAAAATTCTAACTTCGTCAGTCATAACTTGGGTAAGGTAAAATAACCTATTATGTTTCCAGTATTCAAAATACTTTTTTTTTGTATTTGTGGAGCCCTTTATTTAATTTTTATCACCAGATACCATGCATTTTTATTTTGACATGCTTTTGAGTATCCTTTAACTATTACTGAATTTCTGTTCATTCCACTGTGCACGTTTTTATTTTGCCTATAAAACATTTGACGACGGGTAGCACTTAAATTTTATTACGCGTTATAAATTGAAGTTTACGTAAAGGAAAAAAAACATCTCCACTTGTTCTAACCGATATCGTTATGGCATAACCATTTGGATCATCTGACAGGAATTTAGTTTTTAAGTCAACGATGGAAATAAAAATTAAGTAAAATTTTGATTTTTAAAAGCATTCGCGACTAGTTAATAATGACCTCCCAGCAGTTGGTTAATCAAAGTTTGAACAAATAGTGATTTATTATTACAAAAACAATATACTGAATGCCATAGGCAAATATTTATTATTTGCTTACAATATAAGCGTTATAAATAACAGTATACATGTGGTATTGATTAGTTTTAAGCACTTGGTTTTTATCTTAAAGGAAACATCACAAATAAGAAATCAAAACTGTAAAAAGAAGCACCATTTAAATGGATTTATATCTCTCCTAATAGAGTGGTGCCCCAACACCTAATAATTTAGATAACTGTTGAGACTTTACCTTCTACAGTCCTCCCCATTCGCGTGCTTTCCCTGCATTAACGTCAGCTTAAACCCTCGAGTCCTTTAAATGGACTCTTTAACTAGCTGATATTAATATCCTACTTTGTAAAAGAATGAGATATTATACTTTTATTACTGGATAATATCGCTGGTGGATTTTTGCTTTTTTGTTCTACGGTTTCTTCTCTTTGATTTTTTATTCGGATTTTTTACCATACCGCAAGATATATATACGTCCTGGTCGATGGTGTAATTATTTGGCAAAATGAAAAGTACTGGTAGCAAATATTTTTAATCACGGTTGATTTACTCTCATCCGTTAAGGAGTTCCATTGTTCATCTCCAGGACTTTTCACTAGATCTCGACCTGGCAAGCGATGTAGTTAAGTTGCAAAGTAACAACTATCTATAGCGAATATCTTGAATCATATTTGATTTACTGCCATTCGTTCAGAAACTCCATCGTTCATTTCCGGACTTCACCATCAGATCGTCATCATATTTATGTGGGACCATTCATAAAATGCCCTCTTTCAAATAAAAAAATCAACGAAATCAGTCTACTCAGTAATAAATTATTGTTGAACATACATAAAAAAAAGGTTCTGACGAATTGAAAACCTCTTCTTAAGTCAGTTAAAAAAACGAATTTCACCCTATAGGAATAATTATTCAGGATAAAAAGATTCATTTAGGCTAATTTTTAAACTGAGTTTTCATAAATATATATATACATATATATATATATATATATATATATATATATATATATAATGCTGCATTTCAAAAGTGAAATCACTTAGGAGGAAATAAAAACAAGTTGTTTATAAATACAACAATTTTTTTATATAGGTAATACAGACATTTGGTTAAAGTATTTTTGAGGAAATGGGTTTTGGCTTTAAAAATAATCTAAATTTTTTAAATATTTTATTGTTCATCTCTTTGTTTTTTTGCATATTCATCAATTCATTTATTCAAAAAAATTTTCAGTATTACAGCTTATGATTCTAAAAGTAAAGTACATTTCTTAGGATAATATAGAGAAATTTTTATTTACAATTAAAGACAGATAATTTAAACAAACCATACCCGCATAACTGTGACTCCCATTTAATAACATTTATGTAGGTACTTAGATTAGTTGGTGTGTATTTTTACGGTTAGCAATTTTTTGTCAGATAATTCTTCTAAGATACTGGAGGCGCCCATGCTATACCTTGGCTATGCGTTTAAAATTCCAGACACGTGCGTTGCGAAAGACCTAAACTGCAGCTTGGAGGATCGTAACGTGTAAAGTTTATAGTCGCTACGGGAACATAAACAGTAGTGTAGTTCGAGTAGAAAAGACTTTTTATTGTAACGAAAGTAAACGGTAGTCAAAAGTATATTGTAAAATGCAAAGAGAAATTATTTTCAGCTTTATCCTAACTGTTAATACGTAGACGTACGTAATATAATCTAATTCATATTTAAATATTAAAAAATACCTGAGAAGTCGGTTTCTTTTCAAATTTTTAATAAATGTTAATTTTAACTTCCTAAAATTACTTTTACCTGCTTAACCTGGGCAAAAAATATCAGTACTTCGTTATGTTTATTTTAATTGCTTTGTTAAATATTAATTGTTAATGTGGAGTTCTCAGTGATTTAATTATTTATCATTACTATTTTCTAAGTGTGCTCAAAATTGTGTGAATGAGCTAACCACTAAAATGTAGTTAATGCAAAACCTCCGATTATAAGTTATTTGTATACATGTATATATATATATATATATATATATATATATATATATATATATATATATATATACAAATACACATCCTAAAATTTTATTACCTTGAATAATTGTTTCAAACATTATTTTCATACAACTAACAATTTCGTTTGTTTAATTTAAGAAATATGTTTGAATCGGTTCATCTATTTTCACTTAAAGATATCACTCACTTACTGTACACATCCCGTCAAATCCTTGGGAAAATATTATTAAATTAAATATAAAAATGAAGACTGAAATACAAAACGCTGTCGATAATAATTATAAAGTTTTTGCGTCATAAAAAACAAACGCTTTGCATTTACAATTCAATTTACCGTATCTTCTTTTCTTATATGTTGATTGCAACGAAATAATGTCCATATATACATTAAATTAATCCATATATATATAATAAATTGATTTTTGTCTTAAAGAAAATATCACAAATAAGAAATCAAAACTGTGAAAACAAGCACCATTTAAGTGGATTCATATCACTCCTACTAGAGTGCTGCCCCAACACCTAATTATTTAGATAACTGTTGAGACTTTACCTTCTACATTCCTCCCTATTGTGCTATTATGCGTGCTTTCCCTGCATTAACGTCGGCTTAAGCCCTCGAGTGCTTTAATGGACTCTTTAACGAGTCGATATTAATATTCCACTTTGTAAAAAATATGATATTATCCTTTTACTATTGGGTAATATGGCAGATGGATTTTTGCTCTTTCGGTCTACGGTTTCTTTCGTCTCTTGGATTTTTTATCCGGATTTTTTACCATACTGCAAGGTATATATACCACAAGGTCCGCTAAGGAATTTTATTGTTTATGTTCAGAACTCATCATCAGACCCCGACTTGGTCGACAGTGTAATTATTTGGCAAAGTGAAAACTACTGGTAGCAAATATATTTAACTACGGTTGATTCACTCTCATCCGTTAAGAAGTTCCATTGTTCATTTCCAGGACTTTTAATTAGATCTCGACCTGGCAAGCGATGTAGTTAAGTTGCAAAGTAACAACTACCCGTAGCAAATATCTGGAATCATATTTTATTTACTGCCATTCGTTAAGGAACTCCATCGTCCATTTTCGGATTTCATCATTAGATCGTCATAATATTTATATGGGATGGGGTGGTTTTGTGTGATTTGTAAATAAGCATACAGATAAACAGAAAAAAATTTGCAAAAACAATATTTTTTATTATATTTTTAACTATTTTCATGTCTCCCTAAATAATTTTTTGTAAATATCTTCGGGATATAGATAGGCTAGTTCTACAATCATATGATATGCATGGGTTAACCACATATTTAAAAAATATATTTTCTGCCCTACGCCCATTTGGATTACAGTGAAAATTTTATTTAAATTTCACGTCAGTATTTTAGTATTATGATAATGTAACGATATGAAAATTTAAAAATTTTATTTGTTATAATTTTTACTAAGTAAATGATGTATAACTTGCTGAGATAAATTAGTTTTTAAGTTCACACATATAACTGAAAAGTCACACGTACTTTATATATAGAGTTTTAAACAGTTTAACATTCATTACTTTATATGTAAATTGGAGTAGATAAATTTAAAATAAGAATAGATAAACTTTTTACAAGATATACTAAAGAATATAGGCGTAGCTTTAAACATATCAAATATAATTTTAAAAAATTATACTTTTAATTATCAAGAATAGCTAATAAAATTGAAAATAAATTTAACGAAGTGCATTATTTACGTAGCTTGCTAGAAACAATCATAAAAAAATCAATATGAATCACTCATTTTAACGTTTAACCATTGCTTAAATTAAATAAAAATTAATTTCTACACTTTTACCACAATTAAATTTTTTTTCATGATTAATGTATCTCTCGTCTCTTAAATTTATAAAAAAATCTATTTCGAAATAAAAATCTGTTTGTATCCCTGACACAGACCACATTTAATTACTCTCGCATTTATGATAGAATTTCTTTAAAAACATACGACCTATGAAATAGGTGGGAACACCGTTATTTTTGATCACACCAACATTTAATGAATTAAATTAATTGTAAAATGTTGGTGTATTAATTAATTAATTAGATTGATTAATTTTATAATAATTTTTGAATTTTTCGATTGCCACATTAATCGGCATCTTCTTTTTTCATTGGTTACATTCCGTTTAATAATCGTAAATTAATCCACCAATTTTATTCCTTCAAGTCATATAAAATTAGTGTATATATTTAAAAACTTAATTGCCGAGTAAAAAAAGAGTAAACAGTAAAAATACTAAAATTCGTTCATCCAATGAGAATATTTTTTAAAAATCTAAAAATATAATTTTGCCTTCATAATTGCCTAATACTGCCTTCAACAAATTCTTCAATGTTCCATTGAATACATTATAACCTCAATGATGTGTTATTGTAAATAAATGAAAAAAGAAAATACATCTTAAGTGACGTAAATGAAGAAAAATTTACTCTCTTTGAATAATAACTGCTACTACGGTCTACAAAATTAATTCTTTTTCAGTTTTCAGTTGAGTTAGTCCATTTATTACTCTTAATGGGGAAAACAAATTGTGAATTGAATAAAAAATAGGAGATAAAGATATTTTGTGGTTATTTCAAATGGGAAATGTCTAGGTAAAAAAATTATCCTCGCCAGTAGAATAGAATATAAATGAAAGAATTATTTGAGGAACACAGTTATGGTATATTTAAAACTATTTTTGGCATACTCCGTTTATTCTGAAAATATTTTTATAAATCCATGAAATTGAGTATTTAATTTTAATTTTGTATTGTTAAAGATATATTTAACAATATGTCTTTAACAATATGTGAGAATTTCAAGAAAACTATGAGAATTCAGCAGTTATTTAGGTATTTATAATTATTATTCACTCATTTTTACTAAAAAATATAAAGGATAAATAAAAAAACATTAAAAAAGTTGAATGCTCTTTGCAACTTAAAGAAAGCGTGGGCACATTATTTTAAAAAAAATTGTGAATGGTTACATAATAAACAATCGATTATGCGAGTTTTAGTTTCATTTATATTATTAATTATATGTTGTCAATCAGAATATTTTATTACTAAATTAAATTATTTGGAAGTGGCAAAAAACAAAATGATTCATGCATACTTAAAATTGCAATTTCCCTTTAATTAAAAAATTTTATATATTTTACAATTTAACTCTTTATAAATTGTATAATAATATACCGACAAAATTTTATGATAATACTCCGACAAAATTTCTGTTTTACTACCTGTTCTGGTGAATAGCTACTGGTCCAGCAAAATGGGCCTTCAAAATTAAATCAAATTTGAGAGTTCAATTCGAAACTGTTGCTAAGTAAATCGGTTATGGACGACGAGGAAATGGGCATACGGATGGACACGAGAATGGTCTTATCCTGTTTTTTTAGGTACGGAATTCTAAAAACTTATTTTAAATAATAAGACATTTTTCTCAATAAAACGAGACCACTAGTCAGATGAATGAATAAATAAAATAGTTATAAAATAGTTTTTTATTTGGATGTCTGTGATGATAAAAATAAAAAATCTTAAGAGACATGCCTACGTAAAGTTTGCACATTTGCGATAAAGCAAAACTAATATCGTGATTAAATATTCAGAGAATTAAATTAAAAAAAGAAGCGGCAGAAACATATCTGTTTGTTTTAATTTATGAGAATAAACTTCATTGTCATTGAATATTGTACAATTTACATTGTTTTCCCCTTGAATATTGTGCTTATAAAAACAGAACTTAGCACACACAAAGAATGTTTATATGTAGTTTTCTAAGCAGTTTTTGTTTGTTTTTAGTCCTTCTAAAAACAAACAAAAACTGCTTAGAAAACTACATATAAAAATCAAAACTGGTTTCCTCCGAACTTAATATAAATAGGTCAAGTTCTTTTTACAAATTAAATATTTGTAAAAAGAACTTAACAAAGAGGACTTCTCTCACTATCAACGTTCCCCGTATACCTCAAAGTACTCATAAACGTTTGAACACTTTAGATTAAGTAGTACTTCTATTAAATTATATCAAGTATTAATATTGTTTTTTACTGTATAATATTTGTAAACTGTAAAAAACATATCTTTTATTCGCACAGGCCATCATAAACATTAAACTGAGTAGCTTTTCAAATTTAGGAAGTGTTTTAAAAGATTAGGACATTCAGATTTCAGACCGTAATTAATTTACGTGCTATATTTTTTTTATTTTAGAAAACACAGAAAATGTTGAAAATGAAAATAATTCAGTGTGCTTAAGATGAAACTGTAGAAGTGAAAACTATGGCATTCAACATTACCGTATCGTGTTTGTTGGAAATTATTAATACGAAAATGAAAAGACAAAAATTATTTAACTTTTATAGTAATCGTGTACTATGTATAATTTCTAGGACATACGTGAAGAAACCAACACAATACATTGCACATTCAAATGATCATACTGAATCCAATTTGATATCAAATAATATAATGAAATTAAATATAAAGATGCACACAAATACTCGCGACTTATTTGTAAAACTTTTGTCGTTACATACAAAATACACCACATAATAAATAAATAAAATCATCTAGAGTGGAAAAATACGTCCTCACTAAAAACGAGGACTCTATATACTGAGTAAACCACAAGCCTAGGAGAGAGGGCGTTTTAATTGAATTACATTTATAAATAATAATTTTATAAAAAATAGCATAATAAAACCTAAAAATTAAATTCACAAGCATCGATATTCGAACTCGGACTCTCTTTAACTTCCACTTCCCTGTAGCGCGATTGAAACACTAGACAAAGTGGAGAAATAAATAATGTATTATCACACAACTGGTAAGTGCAATTATATTCGGCTTGGCGCCGAATTTATCCGAAGAGCGTTCCTTTCTACAAACCGTTTTGCAATATTCGACTTACCACCGAGTATACCCATTTTCGTCACGCTTGCCGTGACGCAAATCGCTATTATTTTCCCGTTTAATTTTTTTTAAAAAGTGAGCGGAAAAGAAATGTCTTCAAAAAAGCTGAATACTCAGTGAAGTGTCTGTAAGTACTGGGTCAAGAGTATTGAAAATTACAGCTGAATAGTCATAAAGGAAACAAAATGATGGATGCCCTACATCAAGGGGCATTTATCCATTTGTATATGTATACACAGACACAAATGGTTCAAAAATATACAAACATTTTAGGGATATAAGCATTTCAAAATAAAGAAAGTCCGAATTTGTATAAAATATTAAATATGATAATTATTCGAATTTTTAAATGAAAAACACCGTAACTCAGTTTTGGGTTTGAAGGTGATGATTAAGTACAACATCAAAATAACAATATTTTCTTTTGTTACAGCATGTGAGCGAAGACCCATTTTGTTTCGGTACCGCATTTCAATATAATTATGTAAGTATACACTTTAAATTTATAGAATTAAACGTAAAATAATTGTAAACTGATATCTGATCAGAAAAAGTCTGTTTACACCTTTTTTGATGTCGACTGAAGAACATCAAAAACTTTAAATAAAAATAAAGAGATAATCTTGAAAACAATTTACTTATTTTGATTTGCCTTAATTGGAACACAAATTGTATTATGATAAAACTTAGCGACTTAACAAAGAAGGAGGTGCTAATTTAATTTTTTGTTTACTTATAACCAAATGTTTCACAAATTTTTTAAATATTTTCTTTTAATTCTTACATAATATATCCAACATGTATTTCCCTAACAGATCATTGCTGTATATTCTTTTGCTGTTAAGTTTCAAAATTAAAAATACATTTGGGAAAAATTCGATATTTCAGTACTTGAAAACACTTAGGTTTTACATTTTAGTATATACATTAAAATTAATGTATGAAAAATACATTATTTCGTACTTAATTATAATTACATTTAAGTCTTTTAGAAGTGTATGTCTACCCAAAAATTAGTGTTGTCTGTTAGGAAGTGAACGTCTTCCCAAAGCTTATATAACTTTAGAGGCAATAATCATTTTTATCATAGTATTACTGAAATTGTTAATGAAATTTAAAAACTGGTTGCAGAGCAGTAAAATTATTTTCACAAAATTCTTTTCATATTAACATTCTTAAGTCGCTTTTTTAGCTACTCACACATTAGAATGATTATTATTTCCAACAAATTATATAAGTATTACATTAAGTCTTCGAAAAGCTTCCATGTCACAGATACATTAAACATATAACGTGTGTAAAAATCAATAAACTAATAGTTATAGATGTAAAAATATACCATAATTCGATCCAACATATTTTTATAAAGTACAAGGAAAAATGTATTACAAATTATTAATTCACTCTTCAATTCTACATAATCTGCTTAAGTGTATTATAATTGTAGGCTATTATTCGACATAACAAATATGAGAAAATCAACAATAGACATATATTGATTCGTCCTAAAAATATTTATAGTTCAAATATAAAACTCATTCACGAAGTCAAAACAGTTTTAATATCTGCTTAAAATAAATGAAACATACCTACTGAGAATAAGAAAATATTTATCGTATTTTTTAAAAAATATATGTGATTTTAAATATTCATTGTACTTCCAAAGTAAATATTTATGTTTTATTCAAAATATATTTTAAGAAAGGAAATCGAAGACGGTTTATTTTACATTATTATAAAGCCAATTCGGTTAAAAGAATTGGCTTTATAATAATGTAAAATAAACAAAGAATAATTTACTTTCCATTATTATTAATAGCAATACATAATAAAATATTTTGTTTTAGAAATGATCGATGAAAATTGTCCTTCTTAGAATGTATAAGTTTCTTTGATAATATCTCGAAGAAGACGAACAGAAAAACTATAATCTGAAGGAAACTGCTGGGAAATTCAACAATTTGTGAAAGGGCTTAATTTCATATGTCCCAGCTTTTTCTATCCTTTATATGGTTATGGTGTGAAAAAGAGCCCTTAGAATTTTATCATGTCTCACCGAAATTCTGTCGCAACCTCACTATTTCTACTCTTTAACACTTTTTGGCGTGAAATTTTACGTTGAGGGTTTTTTACGTCTAAGTTAATTGGAAGCAAGAATATTCTTTGAATACCCCATGAGGTTATCGTTGCAGAGCTTATATTTATTTTCATTTAATTTTTTTTTTCACTTTCAAGCTACTTTTAAAAAGTTTAAACATCAAATGTGTCGTTTGGAATTTTCAAATCGCAAGTTGGAAAAATAAAAAAAAGTAAATTTTCTCTTACTTTATGGCAACTTTTAACTAACTTTTATCAGTAAAATTGCAGCAACGATTCCGATAGATATGCATTATAATATGTACTTATTCTGACTCGCACATGAGCAGTTTATTGCATCATTATGTATTTACGTATCTAAATTCAACTTCCCATGTTAATAAAAGTGCTTTAAAGATATTACTTAATTTTATTGAGAACAAATTTTAACCAAAAAACCAAACACTAATGAATATTTACTTTTAAAGGAAATGGTGAAGGAAATTGTGATTTAATCTAGTAATCCAACATTTACTGAAGCCAGCACAGATGTAAAGTGAAATTGTATATATTGGTATAGAAATCATATATAATTCAAAAATGGGAAAAAAAATTAAACCTAAAATAATGCTTGAAAATATTATCATCCATCGAGGAAAACCCCAACGTTTATATATATTCAGTTTCTTTGTTCGAATGAAGAAAAAAAATCATAAATTGCCCAATTTATTATAAACCTCCCCAAATATTCTGAACGCAAAATAAGTGAGATCAGCACATTTCCTTTTACATTTGTAGCCGGCGTTTGCCAAACATTTCAAACGACAAACAAAACGTAAAATGCGATGCTTAGTGGACTAAATTTTGATCACAGCAGGCAGGCGTTTGTTAATTAAGTTTGGTACCAATTTTAATGGATTTCGTATTTTCCGATGAAAAACGGGCAAAAATTATAAATTATTATGGCGAAGCGGCGGAGGGAAACGAGATTATTTGCGTCAGGTTTTCTTAATGAATTCAAAAGGGATTACTTTATTTATGGTCGGATAATACTATTAGTGAGCACCGAGTCTTAACAGGTTTATATTGTCTCACTGTTTTTGCAAGTGGAAAGCGGTTAATTAATTTTATTTTATAATTAATTAAAATTTTTAAATCCCGGTATATTAATATGCGATTTAGTTAAATTTATGAAAATCCTTATCCACCGACTGTGAGCGCTACTAATATAGAAAGTATATAAAATATATATTATTGTAACGAAACTTGTACAGATATAAGGAATTTATCTTGCATACATATACCTCGCTATTCGTTTATACATAAATGCCAATTTACATATATGAAATGATACTCTTAGGAAAACACATTGATGTTATGTTCTGCATTGTAATTTCAGGAAACACGTTATTATAATATAGCACCTAGTACTATACGTATTTTTTATTTAAGAGTTGGTAAAGCATCACAAAATAAATAAGTTAGTTTATTTATCTCTTATATTTAAATATGAAAAAATTACTGAAGAAAACAAAATGAGATGAGCAATATTATTGATGATTAAGTTGTAAAAATATATTTCAAATATGATCACAAGCAGCATAAATTCGTACTAAATATAAAAAAAATGACATCATCATCACCAACTCGTCTTAAAGAATGTCTATTTTTTGATGAAAAATATTTTAAAAACATTATATTACCATAGTTAGTACTCTGTGAAGACAAATCTTTTTTTCTTAAATAATTAAACGATTACAAAATTAAGTAAAGTTTATATAGTAAATACTAATAAAATGTATACAAAGGGAAAGCTGATAATGTTTTCAAATAAAAAAAATATAACTAGATGATATTAAAATATGAATATATGCATAGAGTACTTAATGTAGTGAAATATAAGTATTCGCCCAGAATGTATTGGGCCTTAGAGAAAACCAGAAAGCGCCGGATATTCAAATGGATTTTTAAATTCCACTTTTCAAATGTAAATTTTTCTATGGAGTAATATAATTATACAATAAAGCGTCTATAACGGTTGACTTTAAATATTAAAAAAAACATATTATATATAGAATTGCCTATGAGCTCCCTCATAAAATACTAACTCAAATTTATTATTTCAATGACTATCTATGGTATATCTCGTGCACTTAATAAAGACTAATCTAGATATTTCATGAGTTCTCATATCAAATGAAGCTTGTTAGGGCAAAAGAAAACGGGGAAGTAATTATTTATAAGATTAAAATTTCTTGTTCTTCTCAGACATGAGACCTCTTGTGACGTCTTATTCTAGTTCATGGACTTTGATACATCTTATGATAACTTCCTAACCTAATTACACGGTTTAGCGCGAATGTCTTAAAACCCACATTTCTTCATAAAATTATGAAGATTGAGTAGTTTCAGAAATAATGCAACACCCTTAAATTTGATATATTTTCCAATAAGTTATTGAAGATATAACACCTATGAAAAAACACACATGAAAAATATAAAACCCGTTATGAAAAAATATTTTTGAACCCTTGTGGTTTGCTTTTTCTACATTAACTGATATAAAATTTTACTTAGGTAAAGATTAATTTCAAAAAATGTTTTGAATTGTACATACCCATAGCGTTAATACAAGTGATGTAAAAACGCCTACGTACGTAACGTCTAACCAGTTAAGTTTAAATTGTTACATTGTAAAATGTCAATTTTATTTTTAAACAGAAATATTATCAAACATCTATAATTTCTGCTCTTTAAAATCTACTTTTTTAACTTTAGTCCTTGAACTGATAAATATGAAAACAGTGACTCATATCAAACTCGACATTCTTTATAATACCAACGTAGTGTCAAGATTCAAATCGCGAATTATTATTCATCCATCGACGTTTAAAAATCTAGATTAAATGACACATAGCTATTACGTTTAACCGTCTAGATTATGTTCCTAACTAAATCGGCTTGGAAACGTAACTAAATAAATTTCGTAATTATATGTTACAGGCAAAGAAACTAAAGTGATGTGTGAAATTACGCGGAGGTCGTTAAGTTAATGGTTTATAAGAGCGAGAACTTATATTTAGTGTATTTACGGCACGTGTACATGTTTTTTAGAAAGTAAATATTCATTTTCTTAACGTGAATTAAAGATAACCTTTTACACTCTGGACTAATTTTTTACCATTGACAGTTGAATGTAAGTTAATTTTCAACATGCCGTTCATGCTGTCCAGTCTACTATATACCCATGTCTCGTTAGATATTTTTAAGATATCATCTGACAAACTTACAACCGGCTTACCTTAACATGTTTAATAATTCTATAGTGTTCTATCACTGTCTACTCGTTACTCTGTTATGTTCCACTTCAGCTTCCAAGTTACAATGTTATATGGAGCAATTTTATAAGTTTTAGGAAGGCGCATCGCTCGTATACTTCGAGAAATACTCGTATGCTACGAGACTTAAGGCCCTGCAGGCGGTGTGCTTTTAATACATTACGTATATTTGCTACCCTGCCAATTGGATGCTCCAGTCGATTTCATTCTCATGCTTCATCTAACTACGATAATGCGTCTGATATTTTCACGTTAATACTCGCCAACAATATAATGATCTTAGCAGCATGTTATACTATAATCTTTTTGGAGTTTTATGAGTATTTTGAGAATGTTGTGAGATTTCATTGCATTTATTCTTCCAGTATGATATATTGATCTACCGTTTTTTTTTGTATAATCTTCATAACAATCTTTATATTTTAATATTGCAAATTTTTCATAGGTTTTCACGAAGTGTAAACGATTAGTTAGTTTATTAAATTTCTTGTTTTTTTTCGTTAATTTCTTTTTTTCTTTGTCCTGATTAATTTCCTGTCAATTTGATCCCTGTTTAGCTGTTTAGCTGGGACATACTATTCTGTTACGCAGCAACGCTATTTTTACTGAACTCAATGAAATTATATATTTGAATATTTACTTAGATTGATTGATCATGAAATTAGCTGCCAAATTTTGATCACAAAACACATGTAATTATATTTATTTTATGCTACGTCTGTATAAAATTATTTGGCTTTACGGTCCTTAAAGTATGATGAAATCACATAATAAATGAAGCAACAAGCACGAAATGATATATTTCTTAAATTCTTCACTAGTAGCATAATTTTTATACGTGATATGAAATCTCCTCTATCTTAGAAGATATCATAGTGACGTCTGTAAAAACTCTATTTAATCTTTTTCCTATTTGTTTTTCTATTACTATCACTATTTAACTTCTTCCTACTTCATGAAATAGAATTCAAGAACATTTATTACAAGATATTTCAATTTTCAATTTATCAAATTTCTCATCAGTTATACATTTCTGGTTATAATTGCTCAGATAAAATTAACTATTATTTTTTAAGGATTGACGGAAGTATTTGGAAATAGATTACTTCATGCGGAAAAGTACAAACCGCTAAGCAATTATGAAAATGTTTCTTTTGATATACTCCCTGGAATTAAAAGTATTATTTTGAAATTTTAAAACGTAATTAGGAACAATTTTGTCACAAAATAAAACAAAAAAATAATATAATCTTACTTAAAACTGTATTTTCTTTTAATTGTACGCATATTGAGTTTATATTTATTAGAGAATGTATCAAATAACCCAAACAATTTATCTATGAAAAGTGATTTATTGGAAAAAAATTGGAGGGTAACCTACTTTTACAGGGTACGTAGAAAGAATGTCCTGTAAGATAATATAAGCTTACGCCACATTATGATAGTAACGCTAACTCAAATATTCAAGATGATATCGCAGGCACTATAATTCTTCCTAGGTATTTAGATATGACTAAAAAGGTTCACAGTTTTCTTTCAGTTTACTTAAGCATTTCATCTAAAATAAAATATTTTAAAATCCATATGAAGTTATTTCATATAATAGTCACTAACAGGCCGTGATCGTTTCTAAAGGCAATTAAAATTATGTTTTAATTTGACATCGAAAATCAAGTATCAATTGAACCAGAGCAAGATTTGTATCTTACTGATTGGAAAGTAGTTAAATAAATACGCGCAAAAAACGAAAAAAAAATCTAATCGTAAAAGACATCGACAACAATATATATCTATCATTAGGTCTCCATTTCTTGAATCCATGCTTGAAATCATAATGTCTTGTGTGAAAAATAAAGCAGTAATGTGTACTTTTCTTTAGAAAAATAAGAGGTGATATTGTAATTCGCACTCATAAAAAAGTGGTAACACAGTGCGAATACTCACAAAAAATGTTGAGTGATATTTATTTTTCTCAAGTATATATGGACGTCGGAATAATTCAAAGCCCGCAAGAATTTTGCACAATAGTGCTCTTCCGTTGGTATTGTGTACGATATTAATATTTAGAAAACGAAAAGTGATGTGACGTATAGGCCTATACATTTAAAGAATTTTTTGAACAACTATACATATCTTTAATATATAAACAAGCTTGATTGCTACCCGTCTTCAATTTTTTTTTCATAATATCTCTCCTACACTGGATGGGAAAAGTGCTCGTAAAGAAAACCTCAAAGAAAATGAGTATTAAGACAAAAAATAAAGAAGAGCAGTTAAAATACTTAATTATTTACTAAATTTTTTTTAAATAATGCTTCATTAAATTAGCCAAATACCGGTAATAAAAATAAATTGGTCGTCGAGATACAATTGGAAGGAGTTGACTGGTTTCTATTCATTTCCACACTGTTCAAGAAAATGATGGTTTGACTATGGCCCATAAATTGTTATTGCACTGTAAACCTAATTTTTTGTCGCTTTGATGTATCTGGGAAATCTATGGCTAGAAAAAAAAAGTTTTAAATTAATATAATTTTCTTTTCATCCGTTCATATGCAATATGGAATAATCTGAGTTAATTTCGGATGGTTTTCCAATACAATGAAATGTAAATGGGTATATGTAAAAATTTTCAATCATTTGTATGTGCAGATCTTCTGGAATGTCAGATATGTCACGACATAGTGCTTAAGAAATGCTCAAAGAATTCAACTTTCGTATAATTAAAATAATTTTCGGGATATGCCGAAGCGCTTAACGCTGAAAATGTGAAAAGAGGACTTTGTAAAAAAAACATTAGTTTGGTGAAAAATGAAATAAGAATAATAATATAAAGTACAATAAGACGTTGATTTTTAGTTCTACAGACGTATTCTCTCGAGTCTATAAATATTCCAGCGACGAAAGCACTCGTTCTTTCTAGCGCCGTTCACCGAGCTTAGTAAACGTCACAGAGCTCCGTGCCTGTGCGCTCCAGATTTTATGGTGACTTGTTGATATGCATTGCTATGCTTTACGATTATATATACTAGGTAATGTGAGCTGAGGATGCATGATTGTGTATAGACTCGCCGGTCGATTGGAGACTATTATTCCGAGCCAGACGGGGCAGAGAATATATTGACATATTTTCAGAAAAGTTTATTCGGAGTTCTATTATTTAATTCGTGACATGGTATAAACATCCACAAAAATTTAATAAACTATTTTCTTAGAATGTGATGATATTTGTAACTTATAACTGAATTGAAGCATGACGTTATTTTATATTATTTACTGATTAACGTGAAAACGTTTACAACATTTGTAGTCAAAATCAGTCTTAATATTTATTATATAGACGAAATATTTTAGATTCAAATAAAATATGATTGTCCACTAAGAGTGATTGCCATTGTTTAGAAAAAAAATTGTTTTAACCAAATTACGTCACTATATCGGTCCGAAAATTCCATATACGTGTAACTATTATAAATGAAATTAAAATTTACATAAGACAGAATTATTAAAAGAAAATAAAAATAATACCAGATAACTTGCCAGAGATAACTTGCTAAGTGCTATGGGTTTTATATGTTTTCAGTAAATGAAAAGTTTTCAATTAATTTACCTATAAAGTTATTTATTACACTTTTTTCTTGATGTAAATTTTGTTTTATTTTCTAACTACATCGTACAAAAGTGTCTTCCTATAAAACTCGCCCGTTGTTTGCTAATTGCATATGGTTTTGCTATAGCTACTTCACGAGCAATAACCATACTTAAAACTGCTTCTGGTTTCAATTGTTTTTAAAAAATACACAATTGCCAATGAAATCCGAATATTGCGAATGAAATCTCGCAAACAGTGAAAGATTTTTACGCACACACTGAAACAAAATTATTACCGCCATAAATATTAAGCGGCGTGCCGTTCCACCGATTTCAACCCTTAATATTTACTTAAGAATTAATACTGTCGTCGCGGTTAACCCTCGCAAGTTTTTAATAATGTGTTATTTGTGAGCTTTCGTGACTTCGTAGATGTAAGTTTTTACTTTGTGTAAACTGTAAACGTGGCATTAAATTAATAGGTCGATTAGGAAAGTAAATAAAAAATCCTTGATAAAATTAAGGTCACGTTCTGTAATTTCTTTCATTTAATACATACAAATTTCACGAAATCGCTATAATTTTGGGATGTTCATCAAGAAATAGAAACATGAAGTGAATTTGAAAAAGTAAAAGAACATAATCATTTTTATTTCAGGTTTTCTCACTTCTGGGAATTATTTTTATGCTGAGAGTAAACGAATTTATTAAAAAACAGCTGAATCGCGAGTTCTTTGCTTAGATTAAATTATTTCTAAATTTTGAAACTTATATGAGTAGGGGGGTTCAATTATTTATATGTATATATAACATGATAACTTCCGTAAATTCGACAGAAATTAGGAAACAGAGTTAATTTTGAAAAATTTTGTATGCAGTATTAAATCAAAAGTATTTAACTGTAGATCACGGGTTTCTGACGCCTTAACTGATGTTTTTGTATTTCATTTCAAATTCACTTGAAAATCACAAGCGAAATTATTCCGCTACGCAGTATCTATGTGAAACATATTTAATTTGTTTTTATTTTCTCTAGTGGATAATAAAAGGGCTGTGAAAACTATGCGCATAAAATAATATTATATGTATAGTAAATATTGTTTACCTTTTACGTGAATATAAATAAAATAGGAATGATTTAATTGATGTTCATATTGCCAAATTTTCATACAATCGATTAAAATAAGTTAAATATACATTTAACTTTATTATCAAAAATTAAACTTACCTAAGCCATTAATTTTTAAGTGAAAAGCTAAAAACGAATATAACAAATCCACTTAAGCCAGAACAAATCCACTTATGGGCACCTATTGATGATAACTGTTATGTCTAGGCAATAACTGTACAGCCTAGACATAACAGTTTTCAACAATAGGTGGGACAATTTTTTGTGATATCATTATAAATTTCGATGGGTTATAAACGGAACTTACTTATGTCTGAATGGTTAGAAATCTTTTTAACGACGTTTGCAAAAATTTACTCCAAACACTTTTAATTTTGACACTTTGAGCGTTTCATCAATAAGAACTAGAATCAGTTTTATATACAGTAATTGGCCATGAAATAGCTCTAGATAGTACAATAGGGCAATTACTAAATAACGCGTGAGTTTCAACTGAAAATTTCAAATATGACTTTTAATTACGACTCAAAAATAACCGTGCGAGGTAATAAATAGAATAAAATTTACATGAGAAACCAAGTATGGTCCATAGATATTAAGCAAATTATTTGAAAAGATTGTTTTACTAAAAACATGTAGAACACACAGCACTTAATTAAGTTATTTCGTTAAAAAATTGCTTTAAAATCTGAAATTAATTTTATTTTCTTTAAAGAATTCTGTCAAATATAAATTTTAATTTCTTTCATAGTAGCTACGAGTCTGTGAAATTTTCCAACCGACACAGTGACGTAATTTGATTAAAACAATTTTTTTTTAAATATTAGTGGACAATCGTATTTTATTTGAACGTAAATATAATGTCTACAACACAGATATTAAGACTAATTTTGACTACAAATATTGTAAATTTGAACACGTAAATCACTAAATAATATAAGAACTTTAACTTTTTCAAGTTGTGGTTTGAAAATTATTCGCATGAAAACAGTTTACTTCAATTTTGTAGATGTATATACCACATCGCCAATGAAATAACAAAATGCCGATAAAACTTTTCTCAAAATATTCCAATATACCCATTGGGTCGTCTGCCTCCAAACAACGTACTCCAATCGACCGGCAAATTGACACGACATCCCGCATGCTCAACTCTCGCTAACCAGGGTATATAAATACACAGCAATACAAATCAACAAGCCACCATGAAATCTGAAGCGTACAGGCGCGGAACTCGGTGACGTTCACTAAGCTCGGCAAACGATATTGAAAAGAGCGCGAGCTTTCTATGCTGGAATATTTTAGACTAGCGAGGTTTCGACGGGAGAGACAAAAAACAATGCCTTATTGTTCTGTGTCTTTGTATGATTATTTGCGTTTTTTTACCTAAAAAAATTTTGGTATAAATAAATATAACTTTGAACAAAAAATTTTTCGTTATTCTCTTCATTAAACCGATGTTTTATTTTACAAAGCCTTTTTTTTACATTTTTAGCATTAAGTACTAGCATATCCTGAAAATGGTTTTAATTATATGAAAGTTGAATTCCTTGCACACCTCTTAAACATCCTTTCGTGAGATATTTGACATTATGGTAGATCTACATGTACAAATTATTGAAGATCTATTCATGTACATATTTCAATTATTTTATTCTTTTCGTCTTATTAAAAACATTAGATGTTAGCTTACATATTATTCTACATCAGAATTAAAGAAATGAAAATTAAAGAATATTCATTTCTAGGCTATTTTTTCCTTGATATGGACTCTCTTATTAGAAATACGAAAAAAAAACATTTAGATTTATAGTGGAAAACAATTTTATGGGTCACAGTCAATTATTACTTTCTGGTACAGTGTGGAAAAGTACGGAAAGCAGTGAGTTTTCCAATTTTACCTTGACGACAAAGTTTATTTTTGTTGCTAATATTTGATTTACTTCATGACGTATTATTTCAAAAAATAGTGCTATTAAATAAATTTCTTAAGTGTTTGTCTAATTATTTCTTAATAGTAATTTTCTTTTAGGTTTTTATGAGTGATTTTCCCACGCAGTGTGTAAGTAAGCGAACTAGCTTATTTTGAATAATTTGTTAAATTTGTATGCCTTTTCGTTCATCCTTTTCGTTCGTCATATCCTTTTCGTTCATAAATATTACTATTACCATAGGACGAGTACTAGATGTAATGCGAATGTGCAAAATTCTTACGGACTTTGAGTTATTCTGACATTCATACATACTTGAAGACAAATATCATCCTGCACTTTTTGTTAGTATTCGCACTATGTTACCACTTTTTGATACGTAACTATCTCCGAGTATGTATTACTACATCACCTCTTATTTTGCCAAAGGAAAATACACATTATTGCTTTATTTTTCACATAAAACATGATGATTTCTAACATGTGAAACTAATTTGAGAAATATAGGACAAATTAAAACATAATTTTTATGGTCTTCAAATGAATATCATGTAAAATAACTTCATATGGATCATAAAATACTAAATTTTAGATGAAATGCTTAAGTAAATTATAGGGAAAACTGTGCACCTTTTTAATTATATATAAATACCTTGGAATTATAGTGCTTGCGATCTCGTTTTGTGTAGTTAAGTTAT
This sequence comes from Druceiella hillmani, assembly GCA_039881145.1. Taxonomy (NCBI): domain Eukaryota; kingdom Metazoa; phylum Arthropoda; class Insecta; order Lepidoptera; family Hepialidae; genus Druceiella; species Druceiella hillmani. The sequence continues at coordinate 5,605,735 of JAYKKI010000057.1, forward strand.
GTTCGTTATGTTGCAGGATTATAATATGGCATAAACTGATGTTTTATTCAGATGCCAGCATAAAAACCATATATGTATATATGTATATATATATATATATATATACATATATATATATATATATATATATATATATATATATATATATATATATATGTATATATATATATATATACATATATATATATATATATATACATATATATATATATATATATATATATATATATGTGTATATATATATATATATATACCCCATAGTATATACGCGACTGTACGTTGTGCGCGTTGGACGCTTTTTGGATGGGTAAAATCTTATGAGTTCACCTCGCCGACATACAGTTGGAGCAGTATATCTATAGTCACCCTCAGGTGACGCGTTGTGCAACATTAGCACTGTATAAAATTAAATGTATAAATTAAATTAAACAGATTCATAGTTTAAATAAATTGAGAAAACAAATTATGCTTAGATCGAATACATACATAGAAATATGCTATGTGAGGAAGACGAATCTATATCGAATACAGACAGAAAATGTTATGTGAGGAAGACGGCAAAAAAACGTCTATCCTCAAACGTCAACCAGCATTTTATTTACTTACTTAAGAACCTATCCCTTCTACACCACTCCATATTTCTTCTTTAGCTCTGTTCATTTTGCCGTTATGAAGCTAGATGGATAATTTAATTGCGCAATTTGAATTACACGTAGCACCATCTATTTATACACATGCGTAATTATTAACAATCGAGTAACTAGGTATTGCTTTGTTTTTGTACTAGAGAAATATAAAGTAATATTTGAAAATTCTAAATTCACTTACATTTCGATTTAATGACATACTGCAATGAATAAAAACTGCATCTTAATTAAGTATTTTCCGTGATATGTGTTCAAATAAACTCGCAAATAGGAAAACAGACAATAATTCCAAAAAGTATATTTTGATGTTCTATTACTTATTTATTTGTCAATTCCCATGCAATTCTTTTTCGTATATATTTACAATGTACATATCGTTACTTATACCATATTATTAAATACAAATATAGACATAGTTATTAATTAAATTACCAAAAACTGCCAATTAATCTGGCAAGTTCCCTCAAACGAAATAAAAATAACTTGTACCTTAGCTTATACAACGTTTTGCAATTTAAAATAATCTGGAAGGAATTTACTTTATGAACATAATGATTAAATTTGTAGTTTTTTGTGTTAATAATTAAATTTAAAATTCTTTGGAAAATATCTTACTGAAGTAAAAATGCCCAAGATTTTATTCTAAACTTAGGAGCTATAATAATTTAAACTTAATTCAATTCAGTTCAATAGTTTTTTAATGATGCTTAAACAAACAGGTCAATAAATAAGAGAATGACAGACGAAAGTCTTTTGAGGAATATTCGATCGAATCCATCGAATCGAATAATCGATCGATCGAATGGAGTAGTAGCTCATACTTTAATTTGTACCTTAAGTGACTTTCTTTCAACTCATTTAAATCGAAATGGTAGTATTTGCATGTCACTTTTAATATAAATGCAGGCAAAAAATAATTTGATGTAAAAATATTTTGGTTTTTTTTTTCAATAAGGAGCAAGTGCCTGATACAAAATCTTTAAAAAATCGCCCAGTAATTCTCATGAAAAATTGTTTGAATATTTCCAGTAGACATATAGGCTATAAGTCCACAAGGTATACACTCACAAAATGTTATTATATCACTGCATTTATTCAGTTTTAGTGATTTTCGCGTTATGTGCACACGAACATAATATATTTATAAATAAGCATTTATTCATATTACAGCTTCATTGTAAAAAACTTATTCCCTTAACCACAATAATTTAATAGAAAAAATTAATTTTGCGAGTAGACCTAACATTTCAGAGAAAATCATGTTAAACAATTCATATTATTTAGAAAACGTAATATTTTTTAGTGGTTTATAATTTTAGAGAGCTTAATTTTTATTCGCAACTAAATTAAAATATGTGATGAAGTATTATATATACTTTATTTAAATTAATAACCAAGACCTAGATTTTGTTGTAGGACAACATTTTCAGATCAAAATTGGTTCTAATAAGAAAAAGTCATTACCCTGTCTTCAATACAACAATTTCTTTCACAGTCTTGTCTTATTTGACCCTTTGTCTCTCTGGATCCTATTTTGAATTGATTCTCTAAGAAAATAAACGTGTCTATTTAATATGATATTATTGAAAGCAATACTTTCAATCGTATATTATAAAATCTAAATTTTTAAAACAACAGATTACTCGTAAACACGTAGAAATAAAAATAATGAGTATATATTTATGATTTTTATAAAAACTTAAGTCTCAATTAAATAATAAATGGTATGTATTGAATTGTACAGAATGTTTCAATATGCGAAGTTAGTGAAAGGCGAAACATTTCACGGAATTGAATCAGACTGTACATCCAATTAAGCGTCCTCGTTCTGTCTGACCTCATAGCAGAGAAACAAAGGATTATAACGAAAATCATGATTGTAGCTTCGCTTCTGGGAATAACAATTTGCCACCAACCAATTCAACTGCATTCAAATTGAAATAGCCATTCACATGCACGTTTCTGCTGCTTGTAACAAAGGATGTATATGCACCGAGTATAGTTGTAGGGCTTCAGTGATGTGATTGTTAATATATTGAAATATTAAATTGTAGATTTAGTTAGGAATGTGTTGATTTTCAATACAATTTACTGATCAATTTCGTTCAAGGTTCTAATGACTTTTATATAAATATTCTTAACATATTAGCTGTATGCATATTACTCACATGTTTCAAATATATTGTTACTTATTTAGACGAAAATACACTTTAAAACAAGTATAAAAACTGTATTCCCTTCATACGTCTGCTGATGGAAATAATATAATGATGAGCGTAATTGAAACTAACTCAAATTGATACGTTTAAAATAATTATTTGCCTAATTAGATAATAATATATTTCGAATCAAGATCTCTTTAATATAATGCCCCTGTTGATGAACATAGTATAATAATAAGCATATATGGCACACGAATTTTATTTATATACTTAAAAAATAAATTGCCTATTTGAGGATAATATATCTTAAAACAAGTGTATTTACACTTGTATTACTATTTTAATTGACACAGTGTAACGATAAGTGTGATTGAAACATGTGCCAAAATGATATTGCTAAAATGTTTCGAATGTAAATTGCTTGTTTAGATGATAACATATCTTAAAGCAAGTCAAAGATCTTGTTTCCTTAATCCCCATGTTATGACCATAGTATAATAAAGTGTGTGGATAACACATGTGCGACACTTATATTACTGATATATTTCAAATATAAATGATCTATTTTGATGATAACACTTCCATAGCTAGCATAAATAAATTGTTTCTTTAATCCTCACGTTAATGAATACAGTATGGTTGACATATGTGCAAAAAAGATATTGCTGAAATGATTCAAATATACATTGCCTATTTTAATGGTAACATATTGTCAAGCGTATTAAAACTCTTGTTAATGAATATAGTATAACGATAATTGTGGTTAACACATGTGGGATATGGACATTCCAGTATAATTTTTTTTTTAAATTGTACAAAATTTCAAAGCAAGTGTAAAGATGTTATTACTTAAATCCCCACATTAATGAATACAGTATAACCGTGGTTAGGGTTCACGTATGTGTGAGACACATATCGCTGATATGCGACAAATATAAATTTTTTTAAAACGATTAAAACATCTTATCCACTTAATAGCCACGTTAATGGAGACGGTGTAATGATGAGTGTGGTTGACACATGTGCAAGACTGAAATTTTTTATATGTTTCAAATATCTGATTAACCAATATTAAAAAAAGCAGAGATCTTATTCTATTAACCTCCAAATTAATGGCCATAGTATAATTGATTGTACAGTGGGGCTCCTCTTTATAACCAAATCACTAATAAATAAATTTAATAAAATATAAAGATTGTCATATAATACACAAATATACCTAAGGACAGACAAAGTCTCTTCAAAACGCGATCGTTTTGTGTTTCGCTACGATACAACAGAAGATACAAATACTTGGGAATATTACGTACTACAGCGGTATAAAGGTTGTCGTTACAATGGTATTACCTGTATTTAATTTATTTAATTATTAATATTAAAAAATATGTCAAAATTCAGAGTATAATAAGCAAAACATAATAAAGGTTCAAATGCCTTTTTGTCATTGTTGACAACGACAACATTATTTCTTAAACGAATTATGAAACAATTATAAGTATTTGTCTTTACAAATCTTGGCATAATAAGGTTATACCGAACGAGTCTGAACAGTAATCAAGTGAAGGGAAGAAAACTTCTCTGTCTTTCGATTGCACTTCAGGATTCCAATAGTTCCAATTGATCCAACAATCGATTCAGCTAAGCTCAATTTGCCTACATGTAAACATTGATTCTTGCTATTGTATCTTTAAGAAAAATTACAATAATAAAATAAAGTCTTAATATACTACAAAAATAAAATTCGTATCAAGCGGCAAACTGACAATCTCATTTACGGTATCAAAGAAAATTTTCCTTATTTTATCGCAAGTGTATAAATTAAAATCAAAAGTAATAAGTAAATTAAACACTATTAACAGTAAAATAAGTCGAAAAAACCGTCTCCATAGTATCCTTTGACAATAAATATTTAGATAAAACGAAGTTTCTAGTCGGGTTTTAATACATGCAGTTACATTGAATATTTTGATAATTTGAATTAAGTTCTATGTATCGTCGTCTATTAGAGCTAGTTGGAAGCTACTTTAAAATATAATTACACTTAGTTTTCCAAAGTACTTTTAAATTTTTCCACTGTCAAAAATTCTATCAAGATCATACTCATTTTACTTCCGAAACTTTAAGATGTAAAAAATTTTAAACATAACGGAACTCCATAGAGACAGATAGAAAAATTAATTAAAAACGGGCGATTTATTCTATAGTACCTCAAACCCATTTTTTTCAATATCTTTACTATCCAGAATAATTGGATAATTTGGAATAATTTTGTGACTTGTAAAGATAATTTTAACAACGTGCGAATTTTAAATAATTGTTTTTTTATTCTTTTTGATGAAATTTAATAAACATAAGAAATGAAAATATATTTTTCAAATTTATTTGCAAACAAACTTAACAAAAATTTCCCAAATATTATAAAAGAAATCGCTAATATAAATACTTATTTTCTACGCTTCACTTAACTTTTGTTCTCCATAAGTTTACCTTATAAAAGCGTTATCTATAACTCGCTTTAAGTAACCCCGGACATCAATATTGCAAAAGACGTCTAGGAATTTATGGTTTTCTTTACATATTCAAATGCTAAACGGCTGTGCCTCGGTAGAGCGACCGACTGGAGGTCGAGAACCATACCTGAACATATAAGAGGGCCGGCGTTTTCATAAATAAAATTCAATTTTTATTTTCTCTTGCATAGATATTATAAGTTGAGTGGGTACAGTTAAGAAGAAAGGAAAGTTCGATGAAAAGAATCTGAGATGAGGAAAGAGAAATAACTTTTCTTAAAGGATTTTATCAATATTATGAATTTTTGAAGAGATTTTCTATTAAAATTTTAAAAGTTTTTATATAGTTTTAGCCAGCAGTACTAAAATAAATTGAAAAGAAAAATTAGGTACTTTCTTTTAACGTTTTTTTCCATATAGCTTAAGTGCGAATAATCGATAAACTACTAGAATCATGGAAGAGGATAAGATTAATTATATTCCTTAAGTATATTTTTCTTCAATGAAAGATATAAATTATTAAGAAGAGTGTAAAACTTGAAAACAAACATTTATAATTATATATGCCCCCAGCAACGAAGAAGATGCGGATTATTTTCCAATACATCGATTGTACCTTCACTAATTATAATATTGGAAAAAATGTGCTTCCATCATTTGGGAAATGCCATTAAATATGCAAACACTTCAAAACAAATTTAAAATTAATGATACCTACTCAATCTACAAAAAATCTAAACTTGCAGTTTCTGAAATATTCAATCTCTCAGAACACTTGAAAAAGTATTGAAAAGTTTGAAGCATAAAGTCACGACATAGTTTCTTAACGGTTGAAATAATTCTGAGAGCAATGAAGAATGGCACACTCATCGATTTAAACTGAAAAGTTTCTTCGTATTATTATCAATTAATTTTTTAAAAAATAACAACCTAATATTCTCGAAATCTAATAAAATCTAATATTCCCGTCCCTTTACTTGACTTTATGAAATCATTCTTGAGGAATGATTCATAAATTATTAAAATATTTTTCTTTTTCATTTCTTATTTTCCATAAAAAATAAGGACATTTTTTATCGATTTTCTATGTCATTTATTTGTCATGTCATTGTATTTTCTATAAAAATGTCCTTATTTATTATGAGAGAAATTATTTGAAAAAAAATTTATTTATCATATTAAAATGGCAATAAATATTAAATAATTATTATAAATTCATTTTGGATATCATATGGCTTGTTGATTCTAATTTACTTATTACTAATTAAGTCTGAATAAAAAATACGTATATGTGCGGCGCCGCATATGTCCTGCGCCGCACATATGCCTAGTGTGAAAATTAAGAAATTAAAAAGAATGGGGGATTTTAATGACTCATATAATCAAATTCCATAACCTCACCAATATTGTTTACCTATTTTATTAAGAATATATGTGTAATCACACCAACTAACTCAAATTTTAAAAAATCAAGGGAATAATATGTTTAATATAACCCGGTCACTTTAGGTTCAGTCATATATGTTACATATTATATAATAAATTATGCAAAAATAAATAACAATTGTTTGGACTTAAATATGCAATTAAAATAACTACTTTTTCAACATTAAAATAAAATATGTACTTGTGAAAAACAGACGCTTTGTTTTTTCTTCAATTTCTTCTTAATGTTAACTTCCTAACATGCATCGACGAAGTGTTGAAAAATAATTTGATTTTGAAGGGACGTAATAATTTTGCCTATTTCGGCAAAAATTTTAACCTAGTTATTATGAAGACTACTTCAAATGAAAAGAACAATCGGAAAATTGCGTAAAAGACTGACATTACAAACTTTTCATGAGGGATTATTTTATGTGCTTTGAAAGGAGCGAGTTGACAGACGTAGAAAATTTTGGAGTGACATAATGAAAAATGTAAAAATTAAAGATAGAAATCAAAAGACAAGAAAAGTGTTTATTGTAGTTACATCCATATCCTTCCCGTTGTTTTTCCTGCTTTTGTAAATATCAATACAGATAAGCTCATTTTTTTCTGCTTATGTCGAAAGAAGTCACGGTACTTTCGGTAATAACTCCATTTCAAAAGAAACACATACTTGGCTTTGCAATCGTTAGCTGACAAAACAATGATTTGTAAAACCGTTTCGAATATTTTAGTTTCGTTATTTATTCACAAGCATATCGTTTCCACCCCAGTTGTATCACCAGAACTATTGACTAAATGGAAATTTTTCTCATACGAAAGGAAATATACCATCATATTGCCTAAATTACGCTGCGTTATTTTAAAACACACTAAAATGCCTTGTGCTCTCCAACGGCAGTCTGTTATATTCTATAAATAATAAACTTGTGTACATGGAGAAATTGCGATATTTTGACGCAGATCAGACAGCATAAACTATTAAGTATTGCTAAAAGGTCAATAAGCATTAAACTATTCTATGACACTTTGTCTCCTTTTGTATATTAGTTAAACTGAATTTTCTGATCGTTTCCGCAATTTCAAGTTTCCGTGGCATTTTGTCAATCTTTTTACTTTAATGGGAAAATGAGGCTTTAGCGAATTAGATGTTATTATCTAAAATGTAATGGTCATATAATTTTTGGGCTAATAAATCTCTTCGAACTTTTTATAACACAAAACATGTAAAACATACCTACGAAGTTTGTATGCTGAAATATGACTGTTCATAGTATAAAATACTTATTTTGACCTTAAATTCAGATTTTGTTAAATGCTAACTATATTTTAGAAAAACTCTTAATTTATCTGAAATTAAATAGAAACGTGATTTTAGAAAAAATTCGATTAAGATTTAAATTATCTTAATATTCAAAGTAGCAAGATAATAAGTATTTTGGGATTTGAATAAATAATACATGTTATTACTTTTGAACTGAATTTTGAAAACAAGCTCCGAAAATATTTTGTTTTGGTGCTAAAGAAAAGAAAAGGTGAAATTACATGCCTTCCAAGGGTATAATAATTATTTTCAATTCTCAAATTTTTATTTATTTTTTACGAAGTACAAAAATTATTTTAAAATATTTTATTATATCTACTTTATTCTTAATATGTTTATCATCACTTTGTCAGAAACTGAATTCAGCATCTATCAAAAAATCTATCAGTTTTTCCGTAAATATTTATATATCCAAGTTAATTAGGTTTTATTTTGACAGTATGTCGAATGTTTATTATATTATTAAGTTTTACGTAAAGGACTAGTTTATTAAATATCATTCATTTTACAAAATTTTTTGCCATAATGCCAAATGGGTAATACGTACTTACCCATTTTTTACAGTACTTTTGAATCCACGTTTCCAAAGTTTTCAACTAAAAAAGTGGATTAATCTCCTATTTACTTATTTTAAATTAACTATATAATAAAACGCCATCTTGTTTCAAAGGAAACTCTAAGAATTTATTCAACGAAAACTCCCTCTTTCGCACAATATTTGCCTTCTCAAATATACGAGTCTAATTTGACCTAAAGACAATAAGTAAAAATATAATAAATAATATTAATTTCTTGAAATCAATTTCTATTATTTCTTTATAGTGTTTTCTACAGGTTGATATTAAACGTGTTTAGAAAAAAGTCTGTCATTTAAATTGAATCCATATCCATTAATTACTAGAGGACACATTTTGTGTATAACAAATATAAAATAATTTTGCAGTACGAAACCTTAAATACCTAGTCAAATTCTGAATTGTTTTGTTACATACCTCATTTACTTGATATCCCAGTTTGTGTATATCAGAATAATTAAGAAGCCAAACTAAAATTTTTAAGATAATTCGGATAATTTATTTGTATTACGATATAAAGTATAAAACAAATATACTATTTCGTAACAGACTGTACAAGCCGAGTATAATGGGATAGCGCTTCTATTGAATGGTGAAGTAATATTCAAAAGAATTTCCCCGCTTTTTTCAATATACCTTCGCTCATAGGGACGTACTTTCGGATATGGGCGTACGGATACTTACTACATAGTACGGCTTTACAACGCTGGCTGGGCGTACCATTGTAATTTACCCATATGGAGAGAACTTCGCTTCTCGATGCATTTTTTTTGTCGTTTCTATGAATATTTAAATTTGAATGAATATTATCGCTAAGGTTCTGTAGAGAGAAACCGGCTCGTGTATTTTTATTAGCACTTTGTTATATGGCTGGAGTTTGATACGGAGATATTTGTTTTTTTTAAAGCAGTGATTTCTCGCGTTGGTTTTTTTTTCATTTGCATATATTATTTTCAAATTTAAAAAAAATCATCTATGCGTGTTTAACAAGTGAATATAAAAGTGAATATATAATAATATGTGGTAATACGTGGTACCATAATTCTGTAAGGATAAAAGTTTACTGAAAATATACCTGATTTGAAGATTTTTATTGTAATTTCAATATTGCGGTTATAAGGTTAATCCAAAATTGTTTTTAAGTCTTTGTACGTTGGATTGCTTCTCAAAATTTTAAATAATATTTTTGGCCAAATAATAGACATTTAATAAAAGGGAAGCTTTCCCCTTGTTTTCTTTGTAACATGTTAATCATATAGATATTGAAAAACACAAGTTACCGCAGTTTGTGCTGTAAATAAAATATAAATATTCAGTTTAAAGTTTAAATTAATAACTATTTTTCCGTATTTATAGACAGTTTGTTTAATTATTGCTTTTATATGATTGATTTAAATAATAATTCGATATATTATTTTTCAAATCCGGTGATATAAGATTTGCCAAATATTCATATATTTTTTTAAGTTATCTGACCTTTAATTTAATTTGCTCCATGGACAGTTTCTTTCTTACATCATATATCCAAGAAAAGGATTGTTAAAATAATTACTAATTTTTACCATGTGCTGATGACCAACAATTTTCTACCCCAATAGGGGTAGAAAATTGTCGGTTGGCTTTCTACCCCATATAATCTATAACAATGATTACTAATATTTATCGAAATCAGATACAAAAAATTTACATACAATGCTGAATACGGTTTTAAAATATGACCATCTCTTGTACAAAAATGATGTGACCAACAAATATTTAATTATCTTTCCCAATTTCAAGACATTTATTTAAGTCTTGAATCTGTGTCTTTGCTTTAAATCTCAAATTAAATATAGAATATATTTCGCTTTCAGTAAAATATGCTCTTTTTAGAACTAAAATATTTTTAAGGCATTGAAACCAAAATTTACGCTTATCGAATATTCTAAATGTTTTGGAATAAACAATATTCCTATAGCCAAAATAATCAGGATACATTACAGAAATATGAATTTGTTAAATTTTTGGCTTTAAAAAGTGCGATACTTTTCTATTATACAGACATTATAGGTTATATAAATCAGTGTGAACAATTAATATGTGAATAGTAAGTAATAAAACCGCCTAAACTACTGAATATATTTGGCGTTAATTTTGTAGAGATTAATTATTCACAATTAAATGAAACTACATGATGTAGTATACAAGAAAGTAGAAATAATACAACATCATGTAGTTTCATTTAACGGCCTAAACTATTATAAAATTATATGAAGATACAAAATATAGATTAAAATATATTTTTCTCACGTATTCTCCAAATTTGACTATTAATATGAAGTTGCGATATATAAACGATATTTAAAATAAAGCCAGGATATATGACATTCTACACTAGAAAATAATTGAATGGATAAACTTTTATTGCATGTAACATTAAAGGATTTACTCAATTGGCTTTATACATGAAATATGGCGACTTGAATGTCTCACGGTTTTAGAGATTTTTACGTAATTAACCATAACTCAGAGTTATTTTCAGCAAAACGTTGTGGAAAATTAGGTGCCACTTTTCGCAGAAAATCTGACATTGTCACATATTAGTATTTATGTTACGTGTGGTTACGTCATCATAAAAGCTTTACTCTGTTTTTGTCTATAAAGTTTTCCACGCAAAATAATGGTATTACACAAATAGTTTCTCCATGACGAAAAAAAACCATTAAAGTTTAATGTTTTAAATATATGTATAAGCATATACACAAAGAAATATAGACTACTTTACTTTAACAATATCGGTGTATTATCAGCCTATAATTAAGGAAAAAAATTAATTAACGAATTTAAAAAACAGACCTCTTTTTTATTAAGTTAACCTTTTTTTATTATTACAGTAATTCTTACATACTTTTGCATTCATATTTAATCTGAAAGTTTAATGTTTGTAAAGCCCTTAATTTTTTATTTTTACGATTAGGTTACTTATAATGTATCAATAAATATGTATCAAATTGCAAGTAAGTCAAACTTTAAGATCGATAGAGATTAGTTTGAATTATCTTATCATTGAGTTGAATTACCTTTGAATAGATATGATATGGTTTATTTAAAAACTTTCAAAAATTGTTACAATGAATAGTTGGCTCACTTTGCTAAGAGTCACGTTAGCCTTCACAGGAAAATTATTTCTCAAATGATTGACGATGCGTTCTTAGGTGGTTAATGAATTTATTTTGTCATTGATACTAATAAGTTTCCTTTTGTTTCATTATGTGGTCAGGTGTTTGTTTTTCTGTACACATATTTATATTTTTTGGCAGTTACAACTCTTTTTATTTAGTTATTGATTTATCTTATAACTAAATCCGCACTGTAACGAACAGAGCGTAACAATTTTAGTAGGAAATTAAGAGAACATCAGAACTGTATATTTTGAAATTTTGGAATATAAACACCAATATATGTACATATATATATATATATATATATATATATATATATATGTGTGTGTGTGTGTATATAAATATACATATATCTACATATGCATTTATTGATGAGCAAAATTTACATTCCCCACTATTTGACGTTCACTATTGAGGTATTTAAAGTTAAATATATATTTATAAATGAATAAATATATTTTTAAAATTATCTTGTAGCACCCTTTCATCTAATGCTCACACCCAAGGGTTTTGAATGAATTAAAAAATATTTGAAACGAAATAGTCCCAGCGACTGTTTTATTAATTTTTATGTGACAAGTGGAACATAATCCGAAAATTAAGGACGTATTTACAAAATACCGCTGCTCGAGAATGAATATTTGCTATTCGTAAAATCGCCAATATAGCTTCGCCGCTTGTGGGTATGCAACAAATTTATAGTCTATTCGTAATATATTTATGACACTCATGGGCCATAAATTTGTTGCAATTATAATAAAATTAATATACGTGTTTTATATTTTATTTATTTGGTAATAAATTTCATTTATTTTTTATTATTAAAATTATGTCAAAACAACAATAATATTAATAGTAGTAGATAGTTACGGCGTTGATCGTCTTCAGCCTCCAATAATATAAAAGGCAAAAGAATGGGATAACCGCACAGCATTTATTTTTAGACTCATTTAAGTATTTCATAGCCTTGAGGAAACCATAAACGACTGAATCCTGCTCCACAAATCAAAAAAACTTTATATGAACGCGTGAACAAAAACATGAAATTACTACAATTAAATGAAACTACGTGATGTAGTATTATTTCTACTTTCTTTAAGTTCTTTACCACGACCTAGGTTTCATTGTATCACAACATCTTCAGGTTGGCTATTAGCAAAGCTTTGCTAATAGTCCACCTGACGATATTGTAATACAACGAAACCTAGGTGGTGGTAAAGAACTTAAAGAAAGTGGAAATAACACTACATCACGTAGTTTCATTCAATCATCAATAAATTCAATATATGATATTACTAGTTATTAAAACCACGTAAGATACTTATTACTATGTACCACATTCCCTCGTGACGCTTTTTCCTTTTTCACCATCATATGTGCGAAGTCATGTTCACCTCTAAAACGAGTTGTTTGCGTCAGTTCCCCAAAATGACACGCCTGATGAGGCGCGAAATTTCCTAATTAAAATTAGTTTCATGAACTAAACTTTACTTTCAAAACAATTTGTTTTATATTTGTGCTTGTTAAAATGAAATCTGTTTATTTGGCTTTAGTTAACTAAGCAATTATTAGCGGTTTTATATACTAGCTTTAGTTAACTAAGCAATTATTACTGTTCTTTTTTTCATTTCGAAAATATAAGTTGTAAGAAGAAATGGCTATGAAAGTGTAGGGGCCCCACACAACAAATTTTTATTCTGATCATAATTAGTTTCTCGCTTTAAAAATCTTAGCACTTATGGAATATGATTAACCTCTTAATACATTGATCTCGATAACCAATTCTGGAAGCATAGTTTTGATAAAATTTCACTAAATATGATTCCATGTTACCTTCCTAGAATTGGTCATCCTTCCCAATAAATTCACATTTAATTTTTTTACTACCAGTCTCCACCGCAAACAGGCAGACGTCGTAGTTATTGACACGAGGTTACATTGTATTTGATAAAACCACGGATGCTTTTTATTGATATAAATTTTACCAAAATTGTATTTCTAAACTCAATTTTTGTTTGTTTTATTGCTTCAACTGGTTGAAAACTGAAGCTAGATAAAGGGAATTTTTTCATTCTTATAATGTTGTTTGTGTACCAACCGTCTGGTGTGGCTCCTAGATAAGAAAATGCAATATCAATGAATAAACTGCACTCCTCAATGTTGACATGTAAAAATATTGCTAGTTCTTTAAGTACAGTGTATTCGTTGGTTTTTTTCTTCCTCTTGTACTTTGTCAATAATATCCGGCTTCTGACAACTCTCACCATGGTAAGAGTCTTTTGATAAGAGCTTAGTTCTTTTTCATTCTTTTAAAATTTCTAACATCATTGTGGCTTCTATGAATTGATTATAATTTTTTTATTTTAGAATAAGCGTCTCTCTTGAAAACAAATTTATGTACAAAAGATTGCAAGCAGCCTTTATAAAAAGACACTACAGCAGCTGCATATTGCCCACTATAATGACGTCGCTGAGAAAAGTTAATTCTTTTTCCTCTAAACATTATATTTTGACATTTCCAACCTGTCACGGACGAATCAACACCCCAGCCCAATCTCAAATAATTATCATTGATAAGCTTTCGTGCTCTCAGTGAATTGGCTGTGTTAAATACAACTGCCAACAAGGATTTACAATAATTGTATAACAGTTGATTTTTACATCTATTTGACTTATAGCGACGTTTATGTAAGGCTAGGAATTTGTTACAGTGGAATAAGTGTTTGAGTCTCCATCGATAATCAGTCGTGAATAAATGAGACCATTTTCTGTAACATATTTTACAAATTCATTTCCAATAATAGCTGCCTCCATTTTAGTTGAAGGACCCGTATAATTTTTAAAACAGGTATGTGATGAAGGCTCAATGCCTTTATTGGACAACCGAGAACAAGTGAGACAGTACTTATAGTTTATTTCTAAATATATAACTTTTTTAATATGGAGACCTATGATTGCTTCAGCATCTGCAGAAGCATTAAAAATGGTACCATAAAACTGTTTAGGGTAACAACTATCGCTACCATAGCAATCATTACTACATAGTTTTCATCTATGATGCTAATGGATCTTGCATATTCACCACCTCAAACATGCGATGCTCTGCTGCTTGTTCTCACCATTTGTAAATAGTATCATAAGAAGAGTGATACAATATTAGATTGGAATATCGATATGAAATAAAACTGCACTTATATGTGTAAATCCACTATCAATGAATACTACACCAGCAACAGCTTCTTGTTTTATGTCCATTTCCATCTGACATTTCCGTGTTACTCGTAAATCAACCCACACGGCACAGATAACAAACAAGTGTGTAATTTGAATATAAGCTTATTCTCTTTTCTTTTTCAATACGTTTGTAAGATATCCCGTAAGGGAAAAGAGAATTATGTCTAAAAATTAAAAACCGACCTAATAAACAAATATTTTATATTATTCTTGTGCTTTTTAAATTTAATATTGTCTCAATGGGTTCTTCCAGTATATTAAAAATACGACGCATAAACATATAACAACCAGAATGGGAGCAAGAATTCAAAAGATAGAAAAAGTTACTTCTTTAACACTTTCTACGGCTCCTGAGGCGCTTGTTCCCTCTGCCTCTGCCCCTAATTCGTGTAGTCTAGAAATAAACAATTTAGAATGTATTTAACGTTAATAATTGAATGGAATATCAACTATAAAGATAAAAATTAAAAGTGCAATTATTTAGAAGCAAATAATTTCGTATATATATATATATATATATATATATATATATATATATACATACACACACACACACACACATATATATATATATATATATATATATATATATATATATATATATATATATATATATATGTATATATATTTTATTTATTTACTTTTGGGTTTCTTTTATTCCTTGTCCATGCGTGAAATAGCGAAAGTCACGCCTTTTTAAACTTAAGGATCTGCAAAAAAGTAAATCGGATAATAATTTCTTTCCTAGTAAAATAACTTCTCCTTCCAGAGCAAAAAGGGATCAAGACGGTTCATTCGTTTGCATATGTTCGAAATTCATGAATTAATTATAATAAGATTGAATAGTTATTATTTGGATTTAGTTATTATTATTAACTTTTGCTAATAATCCACCTGAAGATGTAATACAACGAAACCTAGGTTGTAGTAAAGAATTTAAATAAAGTAGAAATAATACTACATCACGTAGTTTCATTTAATTGTGAATAATGAATTCTACAAAATTAACGCCAAATATATTCAATATTAGATTGGAAAGCAAAATCATTTATTTTTGGGAAAAAGCGTCCCACTCTTTTACGCTCAAATATTACACTCAATACCAAATATTGCTTACATTAAAATCCTTAATGAGTAGACAGGTAAAAAAGTTTCGTTAATTATTTTTTGCTTTTTAATGCAATATTTCGTAATAGCGTGTTTTTTTGTTTTCAGCATGAAACATTTTCAACAAAGACTAGTGGTTATCAATTTCAAAAAGCACTTGTTCCACATATGGGAAAACTATATTTCTTTTTGTACATCTATTCAAATAATGAATGGTATATAAAATAATTCTTTAATAAAAGAAAGTAATAGTAGCAGGTTAAATTACCTTAAAAATTTACTGATAAAAATAATACAATAAATAGCACGTAGAAGCTACCACCGATACATTATCAGCGTGATGAACTATTGCTGCACATAATATGTCAATCGAATTTAATACGGAAATTCATTTGAACCGAGTCAGAATTTCGTAAATAATGGAAAAAATCTGAAATGGATTTCAAGTATGTTTGGATAGAGCTAATTAAAGCATACATTTTTAAATATGCAAACAGACGTATAAACATGAATATTGACAGTTTTGATCTCAGATAAAAATATAACTGTCCCAAAATGAGATTTATGGTATACAGAAATTATTTATATGTCAGTTTATAGTATTATACAAACTCTTCAAACCTATACGCTTAAATATACTAAAATATTAGGTAAATAATATGATAGCCTGCAGACTCTAAAAATATTGATAAAGAAACAAAAGTAACTCTATAAACATGTAGCTTTCGTAATAATTTATTGATTACGAAGCGTTTTCAAAAATTGAACAATAGAGGAAACAATTGCAAATCATAGAGTAGACAAGCAATATATTGCAGCAGTCAAGATCATGTTATGGCTTAGATAAGTCTACATAAAAAAGGGGTCTAGGAGGTAAAATCTTACAGCCAGTCTCTCAAAAATATATTTGGACAACTGAAGTGGGAAGTGGTCTAATATACTATAGACGATTGCCCAAATTGCACTGTGCCAACGACTTGAGAGACCTCAGTGGGTTGTTGTATGACATTGAGAAATATATGTTGGGTATATTTAATGAAATTAAAAGCAACATTTAAGTAAGTTAGCCCAGATAACAATACGTTGAAGACCAATATCCTAATCAATATTTTCTACTAACTAACAACCAAAGTCTTGCAATAGCACATTAATTTGGACAGTAAATCCATGAAATCAGACTGAGGAGATCCAATATTTCAATTCCCTAAAAATAAAATCCAACCAGCTGTTGACGTAAAACCACATTTTTAGCTTTTAAAGCATTTAGAGGTTACAAGCACCAACAGGGGATAAAACTTAAGGAAATCTGTATTAAAATGGTCAATAAATAGGTTGTCATGAATATATGGATGTTATTACGTACATCTATATGTAAATATGCATATTGAACTATTTCAAATGAGGCCAAACCTATTTAGTGACCTTTGAACGCACCAAAAACAAACCAAATATAAGAATTAAAACAAACATGTATTAGAGAAATTACGTAAAATTAAAAATTTACTCTAAGTTTAAATGCTTGTTTAACTGCGATACATGGAAAAATAAAACGGCTATAAAAGAATGTAAAACTTATTATACCGTATCAATAAAAAACTTATTATACCGTATCAATAGGCATTAGATTCAGAAAAAAAACAAAGAAGCGGTAAGTACTAACTGAAAGTACTAATTAAAAGGAAATTGTACAGAAATCAAAGTTCAGAAAAAATGTAAAGATGTAGACGACTTAGGCCAATATGAATACGTAAACAAAGGATGCATTTACCTGTACGCGTATATATTTAGAAAATAAAGTAAATATATAAATTTAGTCAGAAAGAATTCGTCGTTGAGGTGCCGAAACATTATAATGTGTAGATATCAATCATGCCACGTAGGATTAAAAACCTTATATATATGTTACATATTGGAATGAATTATAAAGTTGGAACAGTGTACTCAATTTGTGAGATTCAATTCGGAGCTAACCTATTTTTTTGTCTTTTAAATATTATTGAAAGGAATATTTTCAAATAGCACAAAGTTCTAGTTACACAAATACACACACATATATACAGCAAACATTCTACGTAGTAACAAGTAATGCCTGAAGACATTAGTTGTGCTTGCCAGATGTGTCACATAGTTTTACACAATGGTACCATTGAGAGTACCTCTGACTTACGTTGACATTCACGAAAATTACAAAAGAGACATTCATTCCTGACTTACACCTTGAAAACTTTCAGCGGAGAAGCTGCAGGATGTAATAAAACTAAATTGTATTAAGGTTAAACGTAATAACAATTTGCTGGATATATTCTCGCTAGCCTTCTTGCGTTACCTGAATACGGAATGTTCCTTTTATGTTTAAGATACGCAGCAGATTGGTGCCGGTAATGACACTGATAATGATAGTAGTACAAAATTACATTTTGTGTTGCTGATGAGACCATTTAAAAAATTGGAAGACATTTCTTTTAAGAGTGGCGTGCCTGCAAAGTATCTAATCTCAAATTAAACCTGAGGATATACACCCATAATTTTTGACAGTAAAAAGCAGTCGGTAAATAAAAAAACAACATTAATTTCGAAGGTGTTTAAGTAAATTCAATTTAAAGTCAAAAAGTTTAAAAAAAAATTAGCGTTAGGGTCTTAATTTTTAGGAAAAATTAAAGAATGTGTACTTATTTTAAGTAAACGTATTCCCAAAGGATCATTTCCCAGGAAGGAGTATTTCCCAATCAGAATACTGACAACGCCTGACTTTTGCAATCATATATCGAATGACTACGCAACTTAAAGTCGGAATACATGTTACGGTTTTAAAAGTACGGATTAACATCGTTGAAAATATTTTAAATAGACTTGTTAAATATAATTTCATTAAACTCTAAGTTCAAAAAAATAAAATACGGTTGAACTCTATTATCTCCGATCATATTTATTTTTCGAATAATTCACTAATTATTTTGATATATATACATATATATATATATATATATATATATATATATATATATATATATATATATATATATATATGTATATATATATAAAATATGTGTTAAATTTCTATATTTTATCGTTTTTGATTAACTCTATGCTTTCCTTCTAAGTAATGAAGTAATTAGTATCTGGGTAGAATAACTTGTACCAAGTACATGCCAAATTGGAAAACTAAAGACTGAGAGGCAGAATGAAACAAAATTATTTTTAGCATCAGTTTCATTTTAGTGATCGAGAATAGAAACAAAAAATTATTCAAAGCTGAAAATTCCCAAACACACACTGAAATGCAAAATTATATTTATTATTTAAAAAAAAAGTTTTTATACTTATTTAGTTTAGTGTTTGGTCATATTTTGTGTTTCTATTTATATATGAAAGAATATAGTCAGAAAGTTTATTCGCACGGAAATACTGCAACGCTCATATGTTTCTTGCGGGTTTATCCGCGCGTTCTTAGAATATCTGCTTAATCATTATTTTTTTCTGCTCTGTCCACCTCTTCTGATATAGGTTTATGGAGTAGTTTAGTAACTTATGATTGATTTTTGCTTAGTATTCTCGTATTTAAAATTTCTGTAC
This sequence comes from Druceiella hillmani, assembly GCA_039881145.1. Lineage (NCBI taxonomy): Eukaryota > Metazoa > Arthropoda > Insecta > Lepidoptera > Hepialidae > Druceiella > Druceiella hillmani. Next base: position 5,625,456 of record JAYKKI010000057.1, read on the forward strand.
ATCTTTATATGTTATTTGCAGGTGAATATTTTATATGTCAAAACTGTTTTCTTTATACACGTAAAAGGTTTTATATCAATCCGTAATTTGAGTATGGGATTTATACATTCTAAATAACTAACATCCTGCTTTAATATTTATCTTCCCAACAAATATTAGATACATACAGATAAGAAAATTGGCTTCATATCTCAAATCTGCAGGTAACATTTTTAAGACAGTTAAAAGAAAAGTTCCGTTATAAGTATTTTGCTAAACCTTTGACTCACTTTCGGTTTTAGGTACCTAAGTTGCCGCTCTGTTTTCCTGAAGCGCGGAGAAAATTCATTTTCGCACCGTATTTTCCATCTACGCCCTTCTCACATCAAATTATGCTTTTTCCATGTTTAATCTATTTTTTCTGTTTAGTAAGGGAAAACTTATTTGAAATCGATTTCAATGAATAGAAGGTAATAGATCAGTCCTTCATTTTTTATTACTTGTGTGTAGGTGCATTACCGATATTCCAACTGCGTGCATTTGGAAATGAAAAATATCAGTTTTTTTTAAATATTGAGAAATTTTAAAACATTTCATTTTATTTGGGAATTTTTTTTGTAATCATAATAAGATTATACGTGAGATTAGTTTTCCGTAACACGTATCACTTATCTTTTAAAGAAGCCATTACTACAAGTCCCTGTTTGAAAAATCCTTCATATTCTTTTCTCAGAACACAAACTTAATTGAAACTAAATTTCAATAAAATTTGTTGACGTAAATTATTGTTAATATTTATTACAGTAAAAGTTGATTATGTGTTACACAATGCTCCCTACTTCCACATGTGATGTGTGTGAATGAAAAAATATTTGTTATTTTTTATTTCTTTGATTCTAAAGAAAATTTTGAAACGTTTGGTTTCTTACCAGTAGCCTACTTTAATCAAATATATTGTAATCTGCAAGGAAAAACAGTGGCAGGTAATAACTAGCGGACTGAGATGAGTTATTAATGACTTAACGGAGAATTTTTCACTTACGTAGAGAACCGGCAATGCCATCTCGCTACACCCTAAGAAGGGATTTTGTTATTCCTTGTGTACTAATTAGGTATATTTTAAGCTGTAAGCAATGATACTAATAGTGGAATGTGTTTGAAACTCTAAGGAGTAAAAGGTAGTGACTTGCGGACTGAGATGTGTAATTGATGACTTAATCGAGAAGCTGTTCACTTAAGCAAAAAAGCAGCAGTAGCCTCTAGCTATAATATAAGAAAATCTTTTGATTTTCCTTGTACAGAAATATGGTATATTTTAAGCTATAAACAATACCAGGCGTAGACAGTAGGGTAATTTTGAAACACCAAGGCAAAAAAATAGTAACTTGCGGACCCAGACGAATACAAGCAACAAAGCGACAGTACCATAGAACTGCACCCTAAGAAAAGATTTAGTTACTCCTAGTACTTGAATAAGGTTTAACTTATGGTGTAAGCAATGACAGTTCTAGATAGTGGGGTACATTTGAAATGCAATGGAGTAAAACATAGCAACTTATAGACTGAAATTAATAATTCATAATTGAATGAAGATACCGTTTATTTAACCAGAGAAGCAGCAGCATTATCCAGCTGGGTTTATAAGGTTTTTTGTTATTTGCTAATGGTATGAATCCTATTTTAATGTGGTTCTATAAAACCTCGATTAGTTTGCTATAATATGAAACGCTCTCTTTATTTAATCTAAGTACAGAATATAAACGATTAGCCATTATTACAGTTATTAACAATTTTTAAACGTTTCGTTCTCCAGCCATTTCCGACTTTTAGTTTTTTCGTTATTATTTACTATAAATTAAGATTAAAATCTAAACAAATAAATGAAGATTTGAAGAAATATTTGGTCAAATGTACCTTTCATAAAAACCACAGAATATTGGGACTCAAATTTCAAACATGACCTGGTCAATTTAGAAGACGATAGGCATGCAGATCGAACGTCACAAGTCGTAACCGAAAAGCTTAAACATTTTGAAAGTTGTTTTAAATAGATACAGGTGGTTTATATAAAAGTTAAGAGAAATGTAAATTTCTTAATGAATTATCATAATAATTATATCGAATTATCTGCAGGTTAGAAAAATTTGTACTTATGGATTCCCTATGCACATAACAAGAATTAAGGATAATTTGGAGTAAAAAAGTGGCGAAGAAAATTAAATGTATGGGAAAGATGCCATAAAGCCAGTCATTACACGTGACGAAAGTTTTGTATCTCTTTTCGATATGCCAACCTAATCACAAAGAAAATTGTCGGTTTCCGCAGACGATAATCAGCTGTTCCATATGAAGAAATATGGTTCAACCAGAAAATGGGATAGTCGTGTTAGTTATTATTATGGATAAATGACAAGAATATTATTTTGTGATTAATTTTGTGCTGGAGAAAAAGAAAACAAATAAGATCCAGTTTTTGCAGTTGTTCTCATCGTTTAACGCTCTCAGGCCAAAGTTCATCCACGGCACCAATATTACATGCTCAGTTAACTTAATAGTTTTTTTCTTATTGTCCCGAATTTTTCTCGTTTTCTAAACTTTTTTTTTTTCTAACAATAACCAGATAACAAGTTTAAATCCGATGAAAAGCTAATCGTGCCCGGCGATATAGTGTATGATTATCTTGGGAAAAAAATACGAGTGGCGGTTTGATGATCGGATCTTGCGGATATATAAAATGTTTTGAGAGCGGAGGAAATTATTTTACAATAAATATTTTGTCCATAAAACAAGATTTGTATTATCTAAGGGCATGGTATTAAATCATTAGTATCATAAGCAATATCGAAAAAAGAATCAAAGTAAAAAAAGTGCTGAAAGAAATGTGTATTGATACCCCAACAAATCGATGCTTTTTACTTTTAAATTTACTTTTACATTTTCCATACTGTGAGCAATTTAAGTGAGTAATATCAGAAATACAATAATATAAATTATGCTAGAGTAAATAAAAAATTTAATGGAATTGGAATATAAGTTAATTAATCAAATATTTAAATAAATAAAAGGACTAATTGGTAAAGTTTTATCAAACAGTGTCGCTCAAGCTTAGGAAATGAAATGTCATTTAGCACTATATTTTTTTTTCTTGCTAGGAACAGAAAAACGAATAACGCCTTTTCTCATTTTCAAAAATATGAATTGTCGCCAATATGACAATACTTTGATAGTATTGTAATGTTGCACATATTCAGTGGCAATTTTAAATATTATATTAAAGAGAAAGTTTCGGAAGAGATTCGTTATAATATCAGGTATGAAGTATTCACGTGCGTAAAATATTGATTAAGAAATATCAATTATTAAAAGGTGCTGGTTCTTTCCTCTGTCAATAAATCCTTGATCTGATGTTTTTCGGGATACTATCTTCATAAGCTAATCCATTCCATTAGCGTAAATTCGACGTAAGCTTTACCTTCCTAAGGCCTAGGATGAAGTAAAATTTCTTTATCGATTCATATTAGTTAAACATTTGTTATAGTCATTAGTAAAACCAAAATATTGATAATCAGAACAACCTATTCGTGTACAAATTTCCGTTTGAATAACATTTTTAAACCTCTCGGCCAGTTCCGCTGCCGGTAGGATGCATTAGGCATTCGTTTTCCCAGGCGTTACGCAATTTTAATGTGACAGGATGAGGCTGATGTTGCTAAAAAAGTTCCACTGAAAAGCATCGTAAGGATTAATTTACTTCGTAAACAGCAATTAAGCAATAAGCAAACAAACGAACACTTGCGTTCATAGAATTAGGATTAGCTTGTTTTATGAATGTATTTATGCCCGCTTTATAGAATGTACCTCCTATGTACTAGTATCTACATTTTCAAACAAATGTGAAATATCAAAAACCTTAACGAATGGAACATCGAGAAATCATGAAAGGAGTGTCATTTCTTTTGTCATTAATATGTAATTTGCGTTCAAAATTAACCTCGTTCCTGGAGTTCGTAAATCTTCCACGTCAGCTTCTAAATTCCATTCACGTCACGTACATGAAATACGCTCCTCTTCACAAATATTTACAAACTGAACTTGCGGAAGTGCTTTTATTCGAGCATTCAATTAGTGAGGCGTCGACCTCAACGAATTACGTGCGTTCACTTCGTGTAGCCGGAATTTAAAATATGTTTTTAAAAACGCAGCCCTTTCAAGTTTACTTGATATTCGTATTCTCTCGACAAGAATGTTCATTTTCACTTTCGTCTTGTTATGGAGGTGAATTTGTTTTAGGTTTCAGAAACACGAGTATGTGAATTTTACAAACGTGTTAGTGATTTAAATTTTTTTATCGTAGAAGGTTTACTTAATCTTAAGTAAATATTCGTTCGTATTGAAGTTAAAACATTTCAAGGTAAATAAATCCTCTTTTAAAATAATTTAATATAATATTGTTGCGGCTTAAATATCTTACTTAGTATAATTTTCACAAGCATAAGGAAAAATTTGTAGAAAATGCGATTTTCCAAAATGTTGTTTATTTTATACTGACTGCGTCAACGTGACTTTGGTCGAGTAAAATTCAATATTAGAGAAGCTATTAGGGATTCTTTCGTTGTCTATTTTTTCTTCTTCATATATATATAAATATATAAATATATATATATATATATATATATTATATATATATATATATATATATATATATATATATATATATATATATATAAAGGTTTACCCTAGATTATAAGTAAGGCAAAGTGCAGTGCAGACAACAGGCAGTGCCGAAGCTTTAAGTGAATTACATAAAAGATAATGGATTTAAATCGATATAAAATACGTAACATATTATTTTTACGAATTTCGTCTGAGACGTAGTGCAAAAATTGCCACAAATAATACATATCATGCGATAGGAAAATCCACGGCGTTCTATGCGACGGCAAAGATTTGGTTCAGAAAGTTCAGGAAGGAGGAATACGATTTTTAGGACGAACCCCGTACCAGACGTCCTGTTGAATTGAACATTCAACGATTACGACGCCTAATTGAGGAGGATCCTCGATTGGCGACTCGTCAATTGACAGATGAGCTACATTGCAGCCATGGCGCCACGGAAACACATTGACACGAATTAGAAAAAGTTTAAAAATACGGTGTGCGTATGCTCCACGACTTGTCATCACATCACCTTTAATGCAGAATTGGTACTTGTTTACAGTTATTGGATATTGAAACGTAACTTCGACTGGCTGAATCAGTTAGTAACTGGCGATGAGAAGGCTTATTTTCACGGTATATATATATATATATATATATATGTATATATATATATATATACATATATTTATATACATATATATATATATATATATATATATATATATATATATACATACCTATATATTTACATGTATGTATTAAATATGTGTTAAATTTCTATATCCAGCGCGTGATCGCGTATGCAAACATAAAAAAGGATTTAAAGCTGAAAACTCCAAAATACACACAAGTACTCTAATTTGATATATATTTTTTTATATATTTCCAAAATTATATATCTAAATAATTACGATACGTTTAGTAACAGGCTACTAACTCATTTCATCCAATATCCGTCTTTGCATTCGATGACCTTTTTCATAAACCTAGGCATTCCATTAATTTTTTTAGGCTTTTGATGAAATATTATGCCAGCCACTTCATAATATCTTATACATATTTTTCCCCGGAGACGTTAATGAATCCCTTCTAAATTTTCCTTTCAAACTTCTCACCTAAAAAATCAAGCAATTAAATCAAATAATTTTTATATGATACATATTGAGGATATTTATATATTTTTACAATATTTATGAAAACTCGTGGCATATAAGTTTGTATAACTTTATTTTTTATCATTAGCCTCTTAAAACAGAACCAAATAACATTTTATGCGAGAACTTAATAAAAAATATATATTGCTCTAAAATATTCCTTATATCTCCTTTTTTTTTACTTCAATATTTTTGTAAAACGCCCGCTCTTTTGCTATAAAAGCAACAACCGACTATACTGAAATCATCACCATTCCTCAATGTTGGCACTATATACTTTTTCAGTACTTTTTGATACATAAACCTATTTGTCTTAACCCTGAAATACAAAATTACATTTATTATTAAAAAAATTATTATTAAAATCTTCTTACATGATAGTTTCAGTAGCTAATTTAGATTTTGTAGCCAGAGTAGTGGTTTTTAATATCAAAACATCGAAGTAAGTTGGCTTTTTTACTTTAATTAAATAAACAGATTTAAAATGGGTTTTATGAAAGTTTGTGTAAATTTCTTGTGCTGTAAATTTTCTATTTTGTTTATTAGTAACTTCTCCAAATTAATAACAATCTTGACTTGTGACTTTAGGCTTTCCTGAACGCGGAAAATTGAGAGGAATGCTGACAATCTGGCGAGCATTCCTCTCATATCAAGCGATAAACATCTCGATGAGCAAAGATATTTGTTAGTGCGTCTTTACTCTCACTGGTACAAAACGTACGGGTTTTATTTAATTTTGCGGAGTGGTTTCGATGGAACCTGTTTAAATATTAATTTAGAGGTTACTTTCGGTATATTTATAAAGGAATAATATTTTTTAGGCATTTTCTCATTATTGAAGAGACAAAATATATGCACTACATTTTTAATTATAACAAATAATTTGAATACATTAGATTTTCGTGAACTTGTTTGAACGTTTAATTTTATTTTCTTTCAGATCTGTAATGAAACTTATACCATACGAACACTTACTATATAATTGTTATATAAATAAATAAACAAACACAATGATACTTTTATGTGACTTGTAACGAGTAATTTGAGACGGTGCGACGTTAAGCTTTCTGCTTGGAGCGTCACGTAGTGTTCCGTAACGGCACCGTTGAGAATAGAACTGACTTACGGTGACATTAGTGAAAATTACAAAACAAACATTTATTCCTCACTTACAACTTGCAAATATTCTGTAGACAAACGACTAGGTGTTGTGAAATAAACTTATTTTGCGTATAAGCACAATAAAGTTGTATTGAAGATGTTTCGTAAGCCTTTTGTTACCGCATGATGACTTTGAAAATGATTTTGCTTTCAAAACAATCAGCATCTTTGTATTGTCAGCTCTGTATAAAGGTACCTTGCAATGTTTTTTTTTTAAATTCAAATATTAACATGATTTATTTCAAAATTCCATCCATAGACATTAGGAATCAATTTTTTTATTTAATGTTTTATTTTTTAATTATCACTACTTCTGGCTTATCTCAATTATTCTTTACTAACCTGTACCTTTATAATAAGATATAAAATAAGACCGTATTTTAACAAATCTGCTCAGATTGACCCTTGAAATTGACATGGAAATATATTGCTCCTCTGCGTTTTTCGCCAAAGTTTCATAACTTAATATAATAAGATGAAGGCTGAAATATAATTCTTCTTGCATCTTATGCAAGAAGAAATATATCCATTTATTTTTTCAGAAAAGATAAGGAATAAAAAATAATTCAGATAAAAATTTCCGTTATAAATTGAAAAAAAAGTTTGCAAATTTACTTTTAAATATTTTCATATTAGAAATTTTAATGGCTCAAGGCCTAATCTGACACTTGAATTATTTTTCGGCTTCCATACCTAAAACAGAAAAACGGGACTCTTACGGGATACTTCGTTGTCCGTCTGTCTGGTTATCAAGACCCTTTTTTCTTTGGAATTCGTGGAAGTATCACATAGAAATTAATATTAAATATTTAGGTTTACGGTCCTTTGGAGCCGTAAAAAAATCAAACTTCTAAATTCACAATTAAATGAAACTACGTTATGTAGTATTTTTCTACTTTCTTTAAGTTCTTTACCACGACTTAGGTTTCGTTGTATTACAATTTCGTTGTATTATCTTCAGGTGGGCTATTAGCAAATAGCTTTGCTAATAGCCCAGGAAACCTAGATCGTGGTTAAGAACTTAAAGAAAGTAGAAATAATACTACATCACGTAGTTTCATTTAATTGTGAATAATGCATTTCTACAAAATTAACGCCAAATATATTCAAACTTCTAAAGTTAAATTTCTAAGTTTCTGCGTTGAGGCATTAAAACACTCCTCATGAAATTTGACAAGAAACAAAGTCTCAAAGCACAAGTAAAGAAAAAAATCTCAAAATGGAGAATTAGTGATTACATCACAAAAAAAATTATTTTAAATATGTGCCTGAAAGATATAGTAGGCAATACATTTTCTTTCCAAAAAATTAAAATTTTGTGTAAAGTTTAATAAATAATACATACCAATAAATATTTATAAATGCTTAAATATGTTTGGAATCCCTCTAGTTCCACTCGTGCTTTGCAACTTTTTTATTTTATAATCACTGAAGTTATTTCTAATTATATCTATTCTAATAAATTTTTTGTATGGATTTAGAAAAATGTTAATGTCTGACCCATGCTGATAATATTTCATAATGTTTTTTAAAATATTTTAAATTTTTCTTATAAACAAGATATATAATCGTTGATATTCGTTATCTTACAATGATATTTTAGTCATCTAGGAGCCATAAAACGGTTTTAGCAAAATTTTGTCAAAACAAATGATATTCTTGTAAAACATGAAACAATAAACTCGTGAAATAATACAAACTCTTTTACTAATTTTTTTTATTGAATTTTTTACCTACAGTTACAGATATATCAAAATTAATCATCCATATATTTTAATAAATGTGCCAAGATTAATTTTTCAGTACAAAAAAATATAAATTTTCATTAACCCCAGCATATAATGATTACATCATTATACGAAGGGAGGTCCAAAAGTCTACGAAATGAAAGAAAAAGAAGGGGCTACATTCTTTCTTGGTACACCACTAATTAGTAAGTCATTAGAGGTATGCCAAATATCGAGTCCGTAACATCATTCGTTAATGAATAATCATCAGTTAAAGAAGTAAATCCGGAAGCAAATTAAGACAGCGCGCCGGTTCACAAAGTTAAACCTGCAATGGATGTTGCTCACAAACTGGATTTCGAATCACTAATTTACCCACCTTATAGCTCCGACTTAGCTTCCAGCAATTTTACTTGCTCCCAAACCTGAAAAAAGAGCTCCATGGAAGAAAACTTAAGAACGATAATGAACCGACGGAAGAAATTTCAGCTTATTTTTAGAGCAAAAGCTAAATATTTTTGGATCATATAGAAAAATTAATTTTTGATTTGATCATGATGAGATTGATCTATTAAATATTGTGGGACAATGGTCAGTATTTCCTCAATGTATTTATTGTAAAGACATTAAATTATATTAGCACAGAAAATTACATGCACGAAAAGCGAGGGTCTTCCCAATTACACATGACACAAAAATGTTACTTGACATTTATTAATTAATACATAAATTTCATTGGCTAAATGTCACCCCTTAGCTGAAAGTGGCTTGATAATTCTGATGATTTCCTAATCGTAGAATATGTGCGTGTACCATTTGGACAATTTTGGTGGTATCGACCAAGAAAACCGGTTTTTAAAAATGTTTGTGTATTTTTTTAATGTTTTTGTTGATGGATGGAAAAATGTTTTTTAATATTTTAAAATGAGTCCACAATTCATATTATCTTCATACAACGTGCCAAATTTTCTTTATTTTTATAGAAATTCAATCCGTTTGACGCAATATGTCTGATTGAAAAAGTAAACCATCAAAAGTAAAATATTTTATTTGAAAATTTATTTTCTGAATGGATAAGGCCAAACAAATTTAAAAAAGAATTGAAATCTTACGCTCAAAAATAGGGAAAACAATTGAAATCGCACGAAATTAAAAAAAGGTGGAAATGTTATCATTAAAACAAAAGTATTTTTTTCTATTTTAAATGAAAAAAAAATTAAATATCATAGTATCATAATAATACATCACAAAAGTATTGTGAATACTTTATGTCTACGAAAATCATCTTTGTAGGCCATGCCTATACATGTTATAACAAAACTATGCCACTGATGATGAATGCGCTCATTTTTAATTTATGTAGAAATAAATAAATACTTAAATCAAAAAGAATTCTTCCAAATCACATTGATTCAGGCGCATTGCCATGAAATAACCGTAACTTCTTTCAAAGAAAATTTGACCTACAGCTGTCAAAGAATTTCTCGCATATCTCATATAGAATACTAGCCGACGCTAAGAGTACTCAAAGTATTAAAAGCAGCATCGCTCATTATTTCTCAAACTATTAAACTCACTCCCGGTTCCAGGTATATAATTCGCAATTCCAACTTCTCGACGCGCTGCGAAAATACATTTTAATGTCTCATTTTCCGCCCACATCGACCTAGTACAACGAGCGATGAATTTCCTTTCGATAATCCGGTTTATTCTTTGAATTTAAGACAGGAAAATTTGTTTGGAACCAATTTTACGAATAAGACGAAACAAAGACGTGTTTATCTGTCAGGTGGCGGAAGTTTTAGGAATTTTGGTGAATATTTTGTATCTAGGTGAAAGAAAAAATGTAAATATATGAGAAGTATCGGTAGTTAGATTTAAAACCAAAATCTTTAAAAATTAGACAAATATATAATTTATTTTTCTTATCGATTAAAAGCAAAAAATCTTTCTACAAACAACGTTTTTATCGATAGCATTGGTTTGAACCATATTAAAAATTGTCGATTTAAGAAGAAACTTTGAGTTGAATCTTCAATGTTTTCCTTTGGTTATCACTAAAACTTAATTATATACATCTTACAGATATGAAGCGTTGTACTAATTAGATAATATTTTGTTACTCATGACAAAATAATATGTATTTACTTGTGAGTGCACTTATAATTAACACATTATATAATTAACATATTGTTTTCATGAGTTTTTTCCCGTTAAATTTTAAGCACTAGAAAACCTTGAAATTGTAATATCATCATGAAATATTTTTTTTAAATTTTGATAGTGCATTGTCATAAAAAATCCATGATATTTAAATATCAAAATTACATTTCAATGAAAAAATATACTCCTAAGGAATCTAAAAATGCTTCACACATGATTACATTATTGTGAACATATATGAAGCACAAAGACACAATGGAAATATTGAAATACTCTGAATATATAACTGAAACTTTTCAAAAAAGTGATATCAGTAATTACACAAAAATTTGCTGCTATATACCTATATATAAAAGTCGTTTGTTAAACCAAACGCGCGTTTTTTACAATTTGTATTTACTGCAAAACCAAAGTATCTTCAATTATGCAAAACAAACTATCTTTTTAAAACGCTAATAACTTCTTCTAAAAAACGGGCTCATGGATAAATATGTATTTCTTATGAATACTACTGGCAATTGGACAAAAATAAGGGATTCAATGGAATCAAATGTTTATTACATGTTTCTCTATTCACTAGTTACAAAATTTTATACTAAATGTACTATACTGTATCACATTTTACTGTACTGAACTGTGCTCAATTGTGCTGTGCTGTACTGTACTGTGCTGTACTGAACTGTACTGCTCTGTATTATATGGTACAGTTCTGCACTGCACTTTACTACACTGCACTGCCCTTCTCTAGACTGCACTGCACTGTACTGCATTTTGCTGTACTGTACTAGCCTATACTGTATTGCACTATGCTGTACTGTATTGCATTGTAGTGTAGTTTATTGTACTCTTTGGTCTTTTCCTGTACTGTACTCACTGTACTATTATATTCTATATACCACACCAAACCACGCCACGCCACGCCATTCCATTCTACACCACGCCACGCCACGCCAGACCACTCCACGCCACGCCACATCACGCTATATCACACCACACCACACTGTACTACATTATAATAAGCTATATTGTGCTAAATCATATTATACCATACTACACTATACTTTACTACACTATATTTCACTAAACTACACCGTACTAGGCATTGCTACACTATACTATTCTTAATTATATTCTACTGTACTATAAGTGTACTATAATTTCGGGAAAATTTTTTCCCATTTCTGCATTTATTTCTATTATTATGAGGTTAGTTTATTTACGCAAGTACATATGTATAACCGTTATTTACGAAAGTGCACATGTATAAGCTATGAATCACATACTCAATTTTTAAAACTCTATCGATAAACGAAAATTTAGCGGAATGTTTTTTATGCATTTTTTCTGTGAAATAAGTAAGGAAACTAGTCGATCGAGGTATCTTGATGTCTACGCTGTATATATACAATTCGTTTCACAGCGTACAGTGAAGGTAGTAAAATGCTTAATTTAAGAAATATTTATCTCCTTTTTGTTGGCGATCGTAAATATATCTAGACCCGTGTGACTTCCTCAAATGTAAAATATAAATATCAACCATCTTGAAACTGTACCTCCATTAATAAATTTAGACACAATAATACCTCGTTCACCTTTTAAGAACATTGACATAAACATTGCCCCTGTGAACTCACCTGAGCATCTCTTCCCTGCTTCATAGCAGTTCTTAACGCAATGAATATTTAAATACACTTGAATATTCATGTCAGTGCAACCCAAGGACGTACTATGTGGAGTTTTTAGTAGGTTACTCCATTTTTATTGCCGATTGCCGGATGCTGGGACAGAGCGAGTCACTGGAAGAAAGTGTTTAAGAAAATTCGAGATGCAGTTTAGTCCAGCAACGGAATGTCGGTTAGCAAGGTGGAATTAATTTAATGAGATCCTAAGTATTATTAGTGTACGAAATGAAGACGCTGAAGTAAAATTTTAGCAACAGTTTCTATCTGTTATTTATTGGAAGTAGTTAAAAGTAAGTAAGGTAAAAGTTTTACTTGGAAGTAGTTAAAAGTCAATAAAGAATTCAATATTAATTATCAGATTTTTATATTCAATTCTGAAGAAGTTCGAAAACAAATAGAAATGAAGAAAAGGAATGAGTTACAGAGTAGATTTTTAATATATTGCTCACCTGTTTATGCAGTAAATGGTTAAATTTTATTACCTCAAATCCAAAAATTTCTGAACCCTATCTCACTATCATCACAGATAATTTTAGTCTATCATCATTACAATCATCAGATAAATTTAATTTAAACACTGAATTTCGAAATTCAGTGAATTGTAGATTTTTATATGCGCAGCTACTAAAACGCACTTCGATACAAAAATATGTGTTGTGCTCTCTGACTCCTGATTTGTAGCAGCTAATTATTATAAAAAAATTAATTTCTGTAATTTGACCAGTTTATTATGGATTTTGTTATTTTGTGGGGCGTGGAAATAATATTTAACGTTGGAAATTTAAGTGAATACGTTTTAACATCTATTAATTTATTGAATAGTTCTTATCTTGCTATTATTTTATTTCAAATTTTAAACTGAAAAAAGAAAATTAAAGCTCCATTTTTCTTTAGCGTTAACAAGTATACGTGGGTTATTAACTTTTAAATTGCATTGTAATGAAATTGTCACAGTTCATCAACAAGTATATAATTAGTAAAAGTAAGGAAATAAGGTATTTTTTTATTGTAATAGTTTACAAAATCAAATGAATTTGAAATAAGTAGCTAGTAAAAAAACAATTTATCAAAAACTATTTGCCGTACGTACGTATTTGCCTAAATAATTTATATAAAAAAAAATTTTTTTTTTTACTTTGTTGGATTTTACAATAGAATTTAGATTGAAAGTTTTTATTAATTTTAAACTTAAAACAAAATTTATTTCAGTACTTCCCAGGTTCAGAATCCCGTGTTTTAATTTTGTGGTAATTGAGTAAAATACTGGCCACATATAACTTACTTATACTTTTTTAGCTATGTACCATTCGTGTGCTATCGCAAAGCCAAGATTAAAGCGTTAGTTCAACCAGAAGAGTCAAAATAATTTGTTTGTTTGCAAAACGTACTCATGAAGGTTTTCGATGTTGAAAAGAATACTAAATCGTTGTTTTTATTTAAATATGATAATGAATGTGAAATTTACTAAACAATAATAATTTTAAATATATGAATCATTTATTTTATATCGAATAGAAATTGAATTAATTGATGTATAAATACTATCATTTTTGAGTTTTATATTCAAATCATAGACTGGTAATTTGCTGATGTTTTCTGTGACTTTATATTCTGTAGGTAGATTTAGTGGATCAAAAGGTAAAATAATATCTTAAATATTATAAAGTGTTAATATAAACTGTTTTAGGTTTCCGCTTTATGCGTATAGTACACATATAAAGGTAGTAAAAAGTACATAAGTAGCTATTCCGTAAAAAAATAAAAAATCTGGCTTCTTAAACTGTATTATTAAAAAGAAATACGCATAAAATTTTCCACAAAACCTCAAGTTGAAGAAATAAATGAAATGATTATGGTTTATTAAATAAGATGATAAAACTGCTTGACTCCATGTTACACCCAAAAATCGTAGGTAATGTAATTTATAATTTTTTTTTAAATGTTCAATTTAGATCTTTGAGGGTGGTGCAATATTAATAATTTAATTTAGTAGAATCAGCAAACATTATATGATATTAACTGTATAAATGATGATGAATGCACATTTAATGGAAAATAAAAACAATTTTAAATTATAATGTGAAAATAGTTTCTGTAATTAAGTGTAGTAAAATTAAATATTCAGTACGTATTGAAATATATATATCTATACTGTTTAAAACATTGCACAATAATTTTCTCGTTTAAAGATTTATATCAATCAACTTTGTCATTGACGACAAGATAATTTTGATTTTTTTTAGTGAAGTTAGAAATAAAAATTATTCAAATCTTCTTCTAGAACATAAATACCAACAAATACCATAAAGAATATTATCCAAAATAAATTTAAACTTCAATTATTTGGAGATTGTAGATTATTATATTATTAATATGTTTTCGAGATTTTGTATAACCTTTAAATGACAAACTGTATATTTTACTTCTAAATTAAGTTTAATAGTTGGGAAACGACGAAAGCTTACAAACTAGTTGGGAGTTTCATTTTGAAATCGAGGAAAGTTTTCTTCTATATAAAGAAAATATTCTATATACAGAAACATTTCTTCTATATACAGAAACTGATTGCTTTGCATAGTGTGTGCGTGATATCAATTTGAACGGAAAATTATGTCTAATGTTTTTAAATGTTGAATACATAAATTTATAACCATTGTATTCCAAAAACATCTTAGTAGGCAAATAATGAAACTTTTAATGAATTTTATATGCTTGACATAATTTTGTACCAACGTAATATTGAATTGGATCCAAGTCGATGCTTTTAAACTGTACTAAGAACTGCTATGAATGCGTATAGGAATTTCACTCGAGAACGCAATCTGCACACTACACTGTGCTATGATTGAAGAAGTAAAATATTAATGCCACATAAAAACAAATAGTTTCAACATTAAATGACATTTGTGTAAATGCTAGGAATAGTAATAATAGATGTACCAATTTTAGCAAAACGTAACGATTTTAGGGGTGTCAAGACTCGAAACGCGTAAACCTTACACGAGACGCCGAATATCCGGAATATTAAAAATTTAAAATAGAAAATATTGTTAATATTTTTCAGTTTAATTTACCCAAAAATTTTAAAACCGATTATTGTGATTGGTAAATTATGTTTATTGGTATTTAAAAAGTTTTAATTATTGATTAAAGGTATCAGTGTTACCTCCCTAATCGAATACCAACATTAAGTATATAGTATGCAGTACGTTTGTACTTTGAATAAATTATATAAATATTTCCATTTAACGATTGACATTTTTTTAAATTTTTCATGCCGATTTTTAAATACGAGGACTGATTTTGTGCAGATAGAATCTAGCAATACTAGCTAACGATGTTTCATATCGTTTTATGTATGCCCAAAAACAACTTAGTTCCATTATTTTGTTATGAGAATTAAGCAGAGAAACGTATAAATAAGAATCTATTTCCAACTATGATTTCTTATATAAATTTACTATAAGTAAACAAAAGACAATATAAAATCGTATTTGTTATAAATACCTAAGACAAGTTTAGCAAGATAATTTGTATAACAGAATAGTCTGCCCAAGGCTAGAAGAGAGAGCGGTATTTTTATCCTCTAAGTTACTGAATATTTTATACGGTGTAATTTCTGTCATTTTTTAGTCATAACTGTGTTTCTAAGTAAATGTATGTCTTCATTCAGAAATTTCTAATGAAAATAATAATTTCCTCATTAAGAAGTAAAGTGATATAATTCTGGATTAAAATTACTATCAGGTAGGAAGTTTAAAGGAGGGTTGTCTAATTAATACTTACGTCTAATTAATAATTAATTATTTAATAATTATCAATTAATTAATTATGGTCTAATTAGTAATTACGTTGAAATAGTAACGGTATTAGAATCGTTAGTTTTAATTCTTGATTATTACGTAAGTCTAAGATATTTTCTATATCTTATTGTCCGTACTAGCATCATTCACAACGAAACCTAGGTCGTGGTAAAGAAATTAAAGAAAGTAGAAGTAATACTACATCGCGTAGTTTCATTTAATTGGGAACAATGAATTTCTACAAAACTACCGTCAAATATATTCAATAATACAAAAAAGCCCTTAATTTAAAAAATTGTTACGTTTTTAAAATGAACGTGAACTTACGTTCTCGTCATAAAAAAAATTTAAATTTCTCCTAATTAATTCTAAGCCGAATTTAATAAAACTGCCCATCGCGGAAAATAATTAAGTAATCAGTTTGTTGTTCTT
The DNA here is from genome assembly GCA_039881145.1 of Druceiella hillmani. NCBI lineage: Eukaryota > Metazoa > Arthropoda > Insecta > Lepidoptera > Hepialidae > Druceiella > Druceiella hillmani. The sequence continues at coordinate 5,642,216 of JAYKKI010000057.1, forward strand.
TTTTTAATAATTTTGTTACTATCAGTATCTAATTTGGATCATCAAATTTGGGATAAGAAAGAGAAAATAATACTTATTTTCCATTATTAGTCTAAAAACGGGTATTAAAGCATTTTCATATCCCAGGTGACTTGGTGTATCCCAAGTGACTTGGTTTATCCCAGGTGACTTGGTATTTTTAATCCATATCAATGGAAACTAATTTAACATTGATACTCTATTGACAAAAAAAATTATGTTATATTTATTGGTCGTAATAATTAAAAGCCTTTTGACTCAGATATTGATTAAGTGGTTGAATCGAATTGAATGGTTGAAATAAATGAAGAAAATTCCGTATGTGCAACTAATTCATGACAATAGTGATGTTAAAATAAGATTATGATTTCTTGTACCTAAAAATAAAGGTCTGATCTAACTTTTAACTCAAATTATGACTAATGAAATTTAATTTAATTTACATGAGTACTTTTTGAAAAAAATACTTTTTGTCCATTATTTTGGGCAATATATATTCTGTCCATTATTTTGGACAATATAAATTAATTTGGCTGCACAGATTGATATATAATTTAATAAATCATCATCTTCTTACGTATTTCGTCAATATTAACATTCATATTAGGTTAAATTTTCTTTTATGATAAAGAGAAAAACGCAAACAAAGCAACGTTCACGAAATTGAAAATAAATTCGAAGGATTTAAAATTAAGACGCAGATATATAAAAATAAATTACCTCAAATTCCAGACGACTTGAAGATAAATCCCATAATATAAAAATGCGACAAATAAATTGAAACTATTGAGAATTTTTCCTAATACGTGATACATTTTGCAAGAGCGACTGAAAATAATTCCGACGGAGGTTATCTCCGACACGCGAGACGATAAGGCTGAACGAAGATTGAAAGCGCGACAAATCCCTCATGTTACAGCGATTTGCTACAACACTTACAAGATAAAGGAGAACATCTCGAATCACGAATTGAACATACGCAAAAAAGAAAATTGAAAGTAAAGGCTGCTTTCTGGCGAAAAATTATTTATTTATGGCACAACATCCGTCGGCACAGGGGGTTGATAGTAAAAGCATTGGTTTTTCGACTCAAAGGAAATTGCTTGCGAGTGAGTGAACTTATTGAACATATTAACTCCATATATCGTATTGAGGAATATTTCTATAGGTGTGTTTATGTCTAATTTACCAAGGCATATTCATACATATTCACTGGTTCACTTCATAAATATATATCTATATATGCACGTTCGTTCACGTAGATATATATACATATGTGTTTGCGTGTGTGCGTGAGTGCGTGTATACGTATAAAATGCGTGCGTGTATGAGTTCGTGCACGCGTACACGTTTGTGCGTCTGTGCATACTGAAATTTAAGTGTGACAAGACCTCATATGCACTGCTATAATTTTGTACACTTCTTTTTTCTGATTTTGTTCTTCCTGTAAAATATAAACTGTATTTTTTTCTTTTATATGTGACACCATGTAATATATTACCAAGGTATAAAACCTTGCTTGTGAAGAAGAAAAATGAATAAGACGAAAATTTTAATATGAAAAAGAAACGAAGTTCTACTTTATATTAGTTTGTGTCGCCTAATAAAAAAGTGTAATTGAAAATTTATTTCATAGTTTATTACCATTTTATAGACCGTTTGAAAAGAAAACACTTTTTGTTTAGTTACCTCTTTATTTTAAAATAATTTCATTATAATCAATTATTTTTTTCTTATAATCAATTTTACTTCCCAACTTACCATTTTCGTTAGTATTTATTTTTAAAAATGACAGAATCATTTTAGTTTAAACATTAACATGCAAATTGTAAGTAAGAAAAAATGCCTGAGTTATTTGGTTGGTACAGTGCCTAGTGCAGAATAAATTTTTACGAGCTTAATGATACTGTATTTACGACTTAATGATACTGTATTTCGACTTCGTTGCGAAAGCAAACTAAGCAATTTTTTTTCTTCTTCGTATATAATGAGATATTAGTTATGAAAAATAATAAATTTATTAATATAATAAGAATTATATTACATAATTTTAAGCGTTTAGGGTAACATTTTAATTATAAGTTTTGTTTGAGTTTTTGGACCATGAGGTTTACAGTACACAGCGGTATATACAAACAAATCGTATTTTCAATAATCTATTTAAAAGTGTTAATATTATTCTTCACGCTATTGATCTTGTCTAGTATATCCTCCAAATTCAATAAATGATTGCGAATATCTCAAAAGCTGCGAAATTAAGAACAACCGCCATAATTTTTTGTAAATTTCGAACGATAATGTTTTTTTATTACAATGATTTTACAGTCGGACTAAGAGTATGTGGGTCCGCATATTTTTGCAGACATTTTGAACAATATTACCAGAGCTAACTTACAAAAAATTCTAAAAAAAGTTGATTTGAAATCCCCTTCCAATTAATAACGTGAAATGTAAAAAGAAATTGGGTATTTTATTTATTTCCGAAATATTTTTTATACAAATATATTTAAATTTTTTTTATATCTATGTATATAAGAGTTAATACATTTTGCCATAATATGAAATGGTTTCTGAGTAAAATAGCTTTGAAAAATGGATAGAAAGGCATATATCCTTTACACATGAATGATTTTATAAGGTTTCTGACGTTTGAGCTACCATACCCTAATATATAACATTTTATACCTTTCACAACCTAATACAACTTTTCACAGCCTAATACAACCTAACACAACGCTTTCTCGTGAGTACCTCCCTCCTGTAACATCAGATCCTCTCTGTATAGATATTTAACCAAAGGACTCACTAAGATATCAAAAATGAACTTAAACTCGATGGATTTACTGTTAATCAATGGTTTGTTCCTGTGATCATATCCTACTTCTATTATCAGATTATGTTGCTTAAAATGTATACCTACAGAACTCATAGAGTATCAAACGAGCCCAATTGTTAGTTATTGAATAGTTTTTATGTCCACCTTCCCCTCCGCCATCCTATCAGTTTGAAGATAACATTGTGTTCTCATCAGAGTTATAGAAATTTTCAAAGTTTCTAACTGATGTGACAATCAAAATTCTGTTAAAATTGACTAGCTATATTTATATGCATGCATACTTGAAGTAACATAAAAATGATTTCAATAAAATCATATTAAGCGTGGACTTCAAAATAAGAACTCACGTAATGGTACATAGTCCATTTAACATCTAAAATTAAGTTTTAGTTATCGACATAGATACAGTTAATAACTTCTAAATACTATATTTTAAAGGATTTTATATCACAGACCAAAAACGGAAACTTCATGGAGCAATTCACATCTCTATCTCTGAGTCCATTAGTATCAGTCTAATAACTTCTAAATACTATATTTTAAAGGATTTTATATCACAGACCGAAAACGGAAACTTTGTGGAGCAATTCACATCTCTGTCTCGGAGTCCATTAGTATCAGTCTACTTTCTCAGGAATTATGCGATGTGGAAAATTTAAATTTGGTACAGTAATGCATCTTGTAAGCCTACATATTTTACGTTAGTAAATTTTTTGAAATGTTCATAAAAGATTGAAAGAGGCGGTAAGAAAATTACCCGAAAAAATGTTTGAAATATATCATTTGGGACATGCTTTGAAAGGACTTGTTTTGAGAAAAAAAAATTTTCTCACAATATTGAATTCCCTATTTTGGATATTTTAAAAAATATGCAATAATAAGCATACTACCGCCTCTCTTCCGAGACCACTTAACCAAAAATCATGAAAAACAGATATGGTAAAATGTGACTAGAATTTCACAGGAAAACAGTGATTATCCCGGAACTTAATTTTTTTTAAACATGCATCATGTTTTACACTCGCTAAAATATTTCATATTTTCTATTATATCATATATCAATAAATGTTTCTTACGAAATATTTATATTTTTAAATATTTCGATCAAAGTGCCTAAATGTGTACAGAACACTCATACTACGAGATAATAATTAATTTAAGTACAATATATTTGATGTAGATGCAATGTTAATCCGACATGAATCCAGAAATTTCAGTTCGTGTTTTAAAAATGATTATTTGCTCGTATACAAACTTAGATCTTCAATTAGTCTATAAGAAGCAAATATATATATATATATATATATATATATATATATATATATATATAATATATATATATATATATATACACTACTAATAAATTCGTACCTACCAGCTCATATCCCGGCTTTACATCAAAAGGAATCATAAATACATTTCTTGTTAATCATTTTTTAATAGTGTAGTTATTTGTAGTTAACATATTAACAATAGATTAGTTATTCGCGCTTTTAAATAGTATATAAAGCGTGCTACATAAAATAATGCCGAATTTTAAAAAAGTGTAAACGTTATTACTAATATTGGCCATAGACATCCTGGAAATTTTCTATTGATGTTATCGTCCTCTCTAATTCTCTCAAATATTAATTTGTTATCTCTCTTGTTTTGTTGTTAACTCAAAAATACATCTATGGTTGGATTTTTCGATAAAAAACATGTCATAATAGAAAATCTTTAATTAATAATTACTGTATATGCGATTCAACTTTGTTAGATATCGTTACTCTCTACAATTTCTTCATAAATAATTTTAATAAAAGTACAATATTTTAAGTTTAATTAATAAATACACTCGGCACACTTGAATTGCGTTCACTAAAATAGTTTATCTTTTTTAAGTTAATTTAAAAAAAAATATATTATTTATTTAATATTATCATATGACCTTAAATATTTGATGTTGAAAGCCATATAGATGATAGCCTTCGTTTATAGTTCATTTAACTTAATTACAGACACAACTTTTTTATTATACAATTAGTGCCATAAAATACACGATAAGAGCGATCTGTCTGTATAGCGTTATACCATAAATATACACCATGCTTCGATAGAAGAATCAACGACACGTAAAGAGAAATGGTGATTACAGAGTGAAGCTTTATAAAATATTATTTAATGTTTCAATCCTACGCACGCACGAATACTTTCGAAGTTGCAAGGTTCGCGATAAAATAACCTCGGAGATTTAGTAATTTAATAATTTAGTTGAACGTTCCGACAAACTAGTGCTATTAACCGAGACATTACAGTTCTATACACGAAGGCTATATGGGAAAATTTAACGTAGGTGTATGTCAGAAACTACAATATTACCGACGCTAAAGATTTATTATACTGAGAAGATTATGTTTTAAAAGAAATACACGTTATATTATATTGCGTTAAAACTTCTGACATAAAGATGAAAATAAAATTAATTTGTGATAATCTTGAAAACTCTCTCACGTCCATGCTTTTGCTCGTCTATGTCATTAGTCACGTCCTACACAGTGATTAATGTGTAATCGGTTCTTTACAACAACGAAAGCAATCTTTAACAACTAGATTAATATGCCCTTTTTGAGTGGCAAACACGTCCGACAATATATATATATATATATATATATATATATATATATATATATATATATCAAAAAGAAGAAAAGTACAGCATGGTCAGAGCAACGGCAATAAAATTTTAGCTGCGGCCCAGTGCATGCTTACGACTTTTTTATACTTTTTCGGGTCAAAGCAGCCAGTAACTTGGCAATTATTTAAATTCAGTTGTTAAAGAATGTAAACTTCCCGAGCTGTCATTCACCCTCGGAGGACTATTTTCCACTTATAAGGAATTTAAGTAAAATATAAAATAATACTTAAATATTCAATTACTGTATATTAAAAAAAATTATTACGGAAAATAGTGCGAGTAATATTTTCGGAAGAATCAACTGAATAAATATGTTAAGTAATCCTTTCACTGTACTTGCACAGGATTGCTTAACACAGGTTATGCACTACAAGAGGAAAGTTTTCGTGACGTTTTCGTGACAAATTATTCGACAATATTATATACCAAATAAAAACTACTCGTCTTATCTTCGACTTAATAGACCTAATCTCGAAAATATTGGAGGTTACTGACTTTATAAACTAACCAACACTCCATTAAAAGGTTACTACCTTGGTATATACAAACCAGCACTCCATTAAAAGGTATAACTGATTTTTGAGGTAACTGCTTCACAAAAGATGGAAAAAAATTTCGAAAATTATTCGATTGAAAATAAAAGGAATGAAATATATATTACCTACCCTTTAAAGTAGGAGAAAATCCGTCGAATATATAGAAAATGTAAGTGTAGGATATTTTTTTACATAACTTATATTTTCCTACCTCACATATTATAAAATTTGTAACAGGATATGACGAATTATATTATTTTCTATTACAGTTTCTATGTACAGTGACTGTATTTTATTTTTTTCCCTTTTTTCCATAGTAATTATTTAGCAACTTCCTAAAATGGACATAATTTTGTTTCTATTTGAGAATCTAAATACAAATTGTCACGTCTCGAAATAGTATTATTTCAAAATTCCTAAACAAGTTTCCAGAACCATTTTTCATACCTTTATGAGTTGAATTTTGAACCATATTTTTTTAGTGAGGACTTAAATGTCAAGATAAACACATTCGTCAAAAATTGCAAGGTTGCAGGTATATACTTCTGGAAGTTTTGTGACGAGTCAATAAGATAGTAAATGAGTTGCTGTAAGTGGTTTTTATGCACTCGTATGTTTACATATGTAATAACCTACATTTCATTAAAGATAACTTCAAGCGAGGTTCCACTTAGTAACGTAATTGCACAACAAATTAGTAGACATTTCAGTTTAAAAATATTTATTTTTTTATGAATGCAGGCCCCATTGCAATTAAAAAAACTTCAGTTCTATGGTTTATTTATTGTCAATGAAATGATTTTTTAAAATAGAACCAGAAACAAAGGCCAATAAGAATTGGTGTGAAGTGGTCCTTAGTATCAATACACTCTCGAAAGACCTTTTATTCATAAAACAAGTTTTGTTTTTCATTATTTGAAGGTATTTCCTTCTCAGTTTTGTTCGATGTTATCACCAATATTCTGATGTGGTAATTTTGTATCCAAACGTGATAGTACATGATCCGACAACCTTTGTTCTCACGAATGCTAGTCGGAAATAATAGTTTGATCTTTAAGTCACGGTGATTCTATTTTTAATCGGATTTTGAACAGTGCAATCTACTTTTTCACGGTGCGATATTAAAATATATATTCCATGTAATCAAACAAACTATTAACAGAAGCGGTGAGACATTTTGATGATGTTAGGGAAAAGTGTTAATTTGATCTTATATAACTTTTGTGTTGTATTAGATCAAATGAACATTATGTTAATATTTCCATATAAATTAAACTACTAATTCAATCATGTAAAATATGAACCTAATATATTTACAATGTCTGTAAATTTTTAATAATAATTTAGCTTTTCGTTATTATCATTACGCTACTTTTGAGGCAAAGAAACATTTCTTCTCCTTTTCTTTAAAACTTCAAAGCTCACGGCCCTTCTTCAAATTGACTCGTTATCTATGATAAACTTTTCCACCTAATAGAGTTTGACTATGGTTACGTAATTACCGTTCAGCATTCTTAAAACGCGTTTAGCAAATGCTCTGAACCATTCAAAGCTCTGTTTATTTTCAATTAAGTCTGGGTGGCTTAAAAGATAAAGTTCTAAGGATTCGCCACATTTTATTTTATGTGCTGATGCACGCTCTCTAGAATGACTACATGTATATAGCTGTGCTCATCGGAGCTAAACTATACGTGCTACGTATTCTGCCGCCGCATCTAAATTATATGTTTAAGATCTTTGAAACTGCGGGTGTAGGTTGGGATTTCTCTTCATGCAAAACAATAGAAGTTTGCATGGTATGCTATATCCTCTTAATAATCAAAACGTACAGGTATTTAATTTGGGTCAGATTTTCTTTATTCGCTTAAAAGGTTTTGGGAGAAATAATGTGGTAGTCTCACCTTTAGAGATCTACATAGCTAAATTATTTCGGCAATGAGCACACGTCTCTTGCGAGTGCAAAAAGTGAGGTACCCTTCGTGACATTTTCCCTTAATAAGTCTTTCCAGATGACAAGATTATTTTGTATTATTACGTAATTGTAATAGAGCATTTGGTCATCATTGCCTTCTTAAATAGTAAACTTTGGATAAATGCAAATATTTCATTCAATTTTTTTTTCTTTTTGTTGTGTATTATTTCACAACGAATACACAGAACATGTTGGGAAATGGAATGAATGTCTGTCTTGAAAATATGTTTTATTTCGTATTTCAACAGCCTAAACTTTATATTGTAATAAATAAAGTTACAAAAGAAGAGAAAGAGAAGGAAATTATTTGTAACATAAAATATTCCGTTAAAATTCATCTATTCTATAGAACTGGAATATTATAATAAATATGTTCAAAACAAGTTTAATTTAATCTTGCGTAATCATTTTGATTTAAATAGAAAGGAATAACAATAGCAGTTCTTGAAAGGTGAAAGCTTTCGACAACTCGCGGCGGCAAAGCTCCAGTGAAGTCTATCTGTTGTGAACAATGAACTAATTTTGGACAATATATTTTCAGCGGTGATGTCAAAACAATATTGCGCATCAGATAATAATTTACATGAAGCAAAGAATTTATTCGATTAAAAGTTATTAATCATAACGGCGTAGGCACTTTGATGAAAAGGCTTTATAGTCATCTAAGTGACTGCGAGTTATAAGTGAACATAAAGTCCTTTTACTAAATTATTCAGCTTTAATAGAAAACTTTTTAATTTGTTCACAGGACATTAGAAATAAAATTAAATTAAATTATACTAGTGTTAGCAACAACTTTGAACGATGTCAAAAATGTTAAGCACAAATAATTAAATTACTTTTTTCAAGTTTAGTTTTATTTATGATTTTGTTAAAATAAGAAATATACTCATTTGATTTTACTGTCAGCATATTAAAAGAAAATTTCAAAATTTTTTTCAAGAGCTGAAATTTAAAGCAAACCAAAGTTTATTTTACGCTCTTGTAGTTTACAGATTGTTCATTTAAAAAAAATATTGTCTTCGAACATTAATTTACAGTAATACTTTCCTTTTATGGCTTGTTACAATTTTGTAGCCAGATACTATTTTTTCTTTTCTTCTTCCTCATGTTTCTCATCTTCTTTTAAATCCCTTGGGGTGAATCCACTAATAGCTGATATTTCCTAGTTCAGTTGTCTTCAACAAGTTAACCTAATGATAACATTCCACAGCATTTTTCTTATTACATTTACTAAAGAAAAAAGGAAAAGGGCCATATGTAATACTCAATCGTCCGCGTAAAATTTTCATGCGTTCTGTGTCAGGTGTGATATGTGCCGGCCTGTAAGTCATAACATAGTTTCAGATCAATTTTAATTAAGCGTGAATGAAAAAGTGAAGGTCGGGATTTTGGAAAACTTTTTGAAATTTTTTTCTAGCGGAAAAATTACTATTGATAATGCTACTCTGCCACACAGCAGGGAAATTATCTAAGGCAGAAAGTGATTTCTTTTCGTTTTTACTTTGACCCTAAAACTTTGCCTGCGTTGAGGCGAATTTGGAAGTCCATTTCGTGGAGGTTGGGGGATCTTTAGAAAATTTTGGGGACGTTCTCTTCCTTCAAGTACTCTTTAATGCTGTTAACCAGCTACCAATATTTTATTCTGTCATGCTAGCCCCACCGTAGTGAATATTTCCCACATATCTTTTAGTTTCTCTTTTTTAAATGTCCTTTCAAGTCCGTTTATGAATATTGCTTTTTACCTTCTCGATGATTCTTTAGATGGGGTCATAAACAAATCTTTATTTAAGCATGAAACCTTATTTACCTTTTGCTAAAATCAGAATAGTAGAAACTAACTCTAAATAATCATGCAACGTACCGTTCATTTGAAATTAATGAAAGATAATGCAATAGTAAATTTTTATTCAACAAAGAGAAATCCCAATTTTAAAAAAAATTAAATAAAAGGTGGAAAGAAAATCAAAACAATATAACCACTAATTTTTTAAATTCAACAATCCATTCTAACCGCCTAAAAATAAACCTTTTATATATTTTGGTAATCAAATCCATTAATTGCCTTTTTAGAATTGGTTATCAGTACTGCAAAAATTAAGATAAACATGTTAATTTAAAAATCTGTGATTGACACCTTAATCGACATGAATTTATATCTGGCTCAAATTGACTTCTACTAACGCACAAGCAAAACACCCACTTATACCTAGGGACCCGCGAATTGATTACCGCTATTATACTTTACGGCTAAGATACATGAGAATTCATGTGCCTCGTCACTATCTACTACAATTCTTTGCCCTAAAAATATACTTTACTTCCAACAGTGTCATTTCAAATATGTTGCCTGCCTTTTGAAACGTCTACCAGTAATAACAAATCTCATTATTCATCCCCTGTACGTAGATAGCTTGTTATACAAATATCGCTACGAATTAGGAAAAAAAGTGAATTAATTGAAAATGTCACGTGGAAAAACGCCCCCAAAAAGCCCGATTATATATAAAAACGGAACCTTTTACGTTAGGGTTGCGATAAACGGGTACGAAAGAGAGTGTTTGATGAGAAATAGGGCGTTGGCGGATTATTAATGGTCCCCATGCATCATTGAGAATGTGTTTAGAGACCTGTTTTTTAAAGTAATAATTTGAGCTGTTTGAATATTTTTCCATTTAATAAATCACGTGAGTATTTATTAAAGTTTAGTGAATGAATATTCATGTTATGTGATTTTTGGAAGTGCCATGAATTTAATATCGTAGCTGTTTATGAGCTCGGAATGCATTGTGCAAAATACTTCGCTTTCCTTTTTTTCAAACACAATATGTTTAGAGAGTTGTATATATACTTCGAAGAAAAAAAATGAAACTTTTGTAAGTCATTCACGTACCCCCTCCCCTCATTTGTTAACCAGTAATAGCCTTCATCCTCAAAAAAGGTTTGACGTGGAAATTTAATATTAGTGGCTTATCACTAGATAAATGATCTATCCACATAAATCTGAAGAGGCTACATGCAAAAATAATTAAGAAGTAATTAAGTTTCATGTATCATGCGGGATATTAATTAACAGAGCGAATGATCACAGAACTACCCATTTCAGAATTGCCTCTGAAGTATTAACAAATACATTAGTCTAAACATCTGCAAATATTTTTTGAGAAATCATTATAAGAGAAACTCGAAGATCCTTGCCAATGAATATAAATTGTTCCTCAAAAAATGTCCTTAAGAAAATGACTTAATCCCACGCCTCTGTTTTCACACCTAATCAAATTGACATAAAAAAGGAACAGCCTTATTCGAGTTTTACCTAGAAATTAACAGGAATGATGCTAAATTATATATTAAGTCTCTATATTTTAAAAGAAAGAGAGGGACCTTTATAAGATCACTCACTGTCTGTCTGTCCGTCTTTTACGACTGTATTTCACAGAGACGGTTTAATAAAGAAACGGTTTAAGGAGGAAAAAAACCAATAAAATAAAATTCAGTAACGGTGTATAGAAACTGTAAGAGAAAAGAATATAATGCAAACTTATTTATTTGTTTAACTCACAAAAATACCAACATTTGAAAAATAAAAATATGTAAGCTGCTCTCATATACTGTTACAAATTTTATAATATGTGAAGTAGGCAATTATAAATTACGCAAAATACATAGAGAAAAATCCTACACCTATATTTTCTGCATATTCGACGGATTATCTCCTACTTTTAAAGGGTAGGTAATATATATTTTATTCCTTTTATTTTCAGTCTAATAATTTTGGAAATTTTTTCTACCTCATTTGAAACAGCTACCTCAAAAATAAGTTATAACTTTTAATGGAGTGTTGGTTAGTTTATAAAGTCAGTAACCTGCAATATTTTCCAGATTAGGTCTACTAAGTCGAAGATTAGAAGAGTAGTTTTTATTTGGTGAATAATATTGTACAATTTGTTACTAAAATGTCACGAAAACTTTCCTCATGTAGTGCATAACCTGTGTTAAGCAATCCTGTGCAAGTACAGTGACAAGTTATTTAACATATTTATTGAGTTGATTATCCCAAAAAATATTACTTGTACTATTTTCCGTAATAATTTTTTTTTAATATACTGTATTATTTTATATTTTAATTATAATTACTTGTAAGTAGAAAATACTCTTCCGATGGTGAATAACAGCTCGGGAAGTTTCCATTCTTTAACAACTGCATTTAAATAATTGCCAAGTTACTGGGTGCTTTGATCCGAAAGGGTATAAAAAAGCCATAAGCATGCACAAGACCGCAGCTAACATTTTATTGTCATTGCTCTTACCATGCTGCCTTTTCCCTCTTCCTTTTATGCATATTGTTGGACGTGTGTGACACTTAAAAACGGCGTATTAATATATATGTTAAAGATTACATTCGTTATTGTAAGGAACCTATTACACATTCATCCTAGTTCTTATATGAGAGTATGATGTCATAGCTTATTTCAACTGCTTAGAGTATGTACGTATATCCTGTGACTTCATCACCCTTTCATGTAATTACATTGTTCAACACAGTATTACAAGATGGGTACGTCTTTTTTGCATTTTTTTCAGCCCTATTGACAACTTCCGATATGAGGTAATGGAGTTGCTTGGTTGTCGAAAATTAATGAGTTATTACAGTAATGTTTTGCAATTTGCTGTGTATTTTTTATCTCATTCATTATTGTTTGCAGTACATTTTATAACCACATGTTCTAACGGTACTTTTACAAGTAAGTCCAACGCTTCAGGTATATGAGCAGGTTTGACATCGAGTTTTCAATGAAAAATTAAATAAACAACTAACGACTGTTTGTACAGTTCTCTCTTTCTTATAGAAACATATCGAATGTGGAATTCAGTATAATAAGTAAAAAAGCGTTCACCTCGATTCACCTTCAAAACGAAACGAATTCACCTTCAAAAACGCTTATAATTTATAAAACAAAGGGCAAAGTACAAAGTAACCTGCATAAATGACACACGCTTTAATTTCATTCAGGAGACGATGAAATTCTTCTTTTGAGAAAGATCGCAAAAAGTGTACCATGAGTATTGCTTTAAGAAGTTATAATTTTATGTATCATGGAAATCGTAACTCTACGAATATAATCGTATTATCTTTTACTATTTTCCTCTCCAGTCCTTACTTTTGATATATAGCTTACTTTCTTTGCTTTAATTTATTTATTACGTGTCTACGATAATCCTAATTATTATAAATGTGGTAGTCAGAATCTTTTTGTTCAACAAATTTATTTAAGGACTAAACCAATGCTTATTAAATTGTGCACACTAATATAACCTGTTATGAGTACGTACTTACATGTAGTGATGTTCTCTTTCCCGGTAAAAATATATAGTTATTTATTGAATGAAGAAAAACTTTTTGAGCGCCCCTAGATGGCGTTACTGCCAAGTAACTTTTGCATCGTTTTATTAATTGTTTACAACATATGCACTTTGACTGCACTACACTCTAGCTATAAAACACTAAATCCGATTTTATGTGGATAAAGTTTCAATTAAAACCAAAATTTAAAAAAATTTAAATATTAAAGTTTTTATTTATTTTGTTTTAAATATTTTTTACTTTTACGATAATTTGCAATAATGCTCATCTATTTTGGAAATGTTACTCAAACTACTGGAAACATTTAAAATTAATTAGCTTTCTTATTATACTATGTTTATTTCTGTATACATTAATTAATAATAAAAAAAAATGGTAATCGATCCATACATAGTGATGACCATTACTTAATTACAAGTGCGTAGTTTGCTTTTACTTTTTCTAGTGTAATAACTGATATATTACTGCTAAAACGTATAATTTTCATAACTGTAGTAACGTGTGAGGATCATTAATAATATTTATATAATGTTATTGTTACGTGGAAACACTGTATGTCAAAAAAAGGAAATTTACTTGCAAGGAAAAACTTACTTTGTTAAAATTATTACAAAAATTGCTTAATAGTTATCACTAAATGACCTAATTTAGGAATATGAATTTTTCTTGCTTTAGGAAAACGACGTTTATAGTTTTTGTGTCGAAAAATATTAACACTACCTTAATACCAAAAATATAACGTGAAATTGTTTGCAGAACAGCGTCGAAAAACTTTATTGTTGCTTTATAGATATGGAAAAGAAAGTACAAAATATTTTCCGGTTTTATGTAAAGTGATAACCCTGGCGGACCTTAAAATTGCTCAGGATATTTATAGCTATGTAGTTGCCAAAATGGGCATCTAAATTAGGACTGATTTTCATCCGACACCCGAAGCAAAATTTTGAACAAATATCCTAATTTCATAAAACGGCGATACGTCGAGATCATTAATCATCATTCCTACGCCGAGTCATTCCGCCCCGTTTCATTCAAACGTTAGGCTACCGAATTCACGTGGCGTCTCGCCTACTTCAATGTGAGACAGGACTGGTCTTTTAATCAATATCGATACGTAAAATTAATGAGTTTTATCGAACAAGATAATTTAACTTAATTAATTGATCAGGTATTAAAAGGTATTTCTTTTAATAAAATTATTCATGAAAAATCCCTTCAGCTGCGAAAATTATAAGTTAATAATAGTTTTAAAGTGTAATTTCGTAGATATGTTATTAAAAAGGGGGTAACGGGTCATATCTATACTTATAAACTATATTGATCAAAATTAATTTTCTTTTAATTTAAGGTTTCGTTACTTAACACGCTTACAAAATCAATCACGTGTTTGTTCGTGCTTCGGTCACAGCCGTGTTTCCCAAACGAGGTAGAAACTTGACTTTCGACACAGCAAGCAAGACAGCAGCAAGACTTAAAAATATTAGTTGGGAAATTTTATGCAGGACAACTTAAGTAATCGAAATTTATTTTTAATTCCATACAGAGTGAGGGTCGTCGTTTTGAAAGAGCTAATTACAATGATCTCAAAATATTATTTTCATAGTTTTAGATATTGTAACTTCAGAGACACTTATTTTCGAAAACGCGGAGCCTAAAATTATGAATATAATACGGGCTTTTAGAAGCCCACGCAAAGGTTGTAGGAAAAATACAGCAATTATTCTAGATCAAAGATATAATTATGGATAAATAATTGAAATTTAGCATTGTAATGAATCTTATTAACCCATCTATTTTATTCATATTTTACACTTAAACTTTTTTAAAATGGTCGTCTAACAATTAAACAGGGTGGTAAATAAAGAATTTTTTTTCTCACTTTATATATCATTTGAAGAAGGCCTATTATGAGGAATACAAAAATATTTTTTTTACAGTTTCAATTTGTATATTTAAAAATAGATTTAAAAAAAATATGCAAATATTAGCCTGCCGCCACCTTACTTCCGGAACTACTGAACTAAAAATCACATGAAATAAATATTTTTTTCAAATATACACCTGTAAAATATGTAAGGGGCAGTAAAGTTTCGTTATAAAAAATTAAAATTTTATAAATAGTTTAATAGGGATATTATGTACCATTAAATATTTATAAATGCCAAAATGTGTACAGAATCATCGTATTTCGACTTCCACTCGTGCTTGACAATTTGTTTACATTTAACACACAAAATATATATAATAATAATAAATAAATACATGTTCAGTATTAGTAAAGATTGCAAATATGGAAAAATGTTTGGCCTTTATTTTTTTGCAACTATATTTTTTGTAATAACAGAAAATTTAATCTACAGCTTATGAAATAATAATTATTTCAGATGATGTTAACCTAGAACAGTAATATAAAAGCTACACCAAACAACAAGCAAGTTTATACAGATCACGTGTATGTATGTAGGTATATATTACAGCACTGAGTGAGATAACATACAACATAATGCTCAAATTCGTGGGAGATTACAGAAGGCTCAGCTATTTCAAGCGATTATTAACATTTACGGAATATACCGCGGCTCGATGCGCAATTTGCATACTCAACAGAATAACAAATGATTTTCCACGCCTTCCTTTCAGCATTGCCTAGACTGCACAATATACAATATGTAACAATGGCTGGATTTACGCCATGTACAAAACAAGACTGTATTGCTTCGTGTTACTCAGAGAAACGGAGGCAGTGTATTTTGATGGCGCTGCCTTATTTTTTGGTTCCATTTATTTCTTTCTTTATTTTAAGGTAGTTACGTTAATTTGAGTATGTATTTTATAATAAATCTTTTATCATTGGTAAAGCAAATTCTGTTAAAATTAACAGATTTTCGTGAGTGCAAAAATTATCCAAGTTCGTATGATAAAATGAAATAGTGTTTGAAACTAAAAAAAACTTAGTAGTGTAAAAAATCAATCAATCCGATTAGATTATTGATTAGAAAGCTTATACATTCATTCATTCGTAGTAAGGCTGATAATTGGAAGACTCCTCTTTGAATGTCATATATGGATTGTATTAACAAAGTCAAAAAGCAATATTAATATCTTTGGAAAGTATAAGTCTTTAAACAAAAATGTACAAGTTCAGATTACTATTGGATTAATCTTAAAATTTTACTAAAACTGATGACATACCATAGAAAGTATAAAAAAGTATAAAAAAAAAATAAAAAATACCAAAAGAAAATGTTTACAGCTTGCACGATAAATATAAATATATATCTAAATAATAGATTTTCACGAAAAACCCTTTCTCAACACAGTAAAATTTTAGAAAATATTTTACATATTGATGTAAATTCGGTTTGCTTATGTATATGCGATTACAATGTTTTATTAGTGAAACTGGTCCTTAGAAAAATTACTCTTTTCCTGTTAGGGCGTATAAACAAGTAGAATACATCGCAATATCTTCAATTTGAAGGTAAATTATTTGAATTAATAGTCCACGACCCACACGGACGTAATATTTTTTTATACAACTCTGTATACAAATTCTACCAGTAAAATGTTTAAAACTATTCCCAAGATCGCCACAAAATAAATTAATATTTCAACAATGTATCTTCAAATAAAACGGTACGAGTATTACCTATTGCGCGTAAAAAGTTGCATTTCACTACCTAATGCAGACCAACTCAAATTTTATATAATGCTTATAACATTGTCACGTATAGAAATTCAAATTTCCCACAACATTGAATGACGTGAAGTCATTTAAGCTTAAAGTTTTTTTGGCTTTCATTGCTAAACCATTTTCATCTATTTATGATAATAGAAATTCAAAGTTTACCATAAAAATTCATGATGTAGCACGTAGCGTTCTTCTGACAGTTATAAAGATTGAACCAAACTCACGGGCGATAGGCGGTCGAACTTCTTTAGAACTTAAAATTCAAGTATTTTTATTTCTTTATGACAGTTGAAATATTGGTACTGGCAATTTATTCTCATGTCACTTTCCATGCAAGCTGGCAACAATAATGGAACTTTACTCTCTTATAAACTATCATAGTCTTGTTAGCTATTCCATTTTTTTTGACTTCGATTTTTGATTACATTTCATTTACTATTTTACTACATTTGTGACAAGCAACCTATAGTTTTCGGTATATTCAGTTATTACTAGCGTTATCAGAAGTTTCGTATTTCCCGGAAAGTCCCGTGCAGTCATGTTTTAAGTGACAATTGCTGTCCTTCATTTCTGAAATTCACTTACTCATATAACTATTAAAAAACGTTGATCTGTCTTTTATGATTGACATTAGTATCGAATAGAACATCGCTACCAAAATATGATTTTCCTTTTCGGCACACCAAGGAGGGTATTGTATATATCAGTGAATGCCTATATAAATGTATTATACATAAAGTATGTAAAAGGATAATCCGATTTTGATAAATAATTTATCGTTAGAATCGCCAATTCATTTCGGTTTTCTTAGGCAAATGTCCTCACAATCCTTGTTATGAAATTTTATGATAATTTCTATATGAATATTAAGTTAAAAAAAACAGTGAATAGATTTAGGAAATAGGATATTCATATAAATTATTTAGGAAATATGATATTAATTTACCTCAATCCATCATGGAAGACATAAAAAAAATAATTGTGGAAACAAAATTAATAAAAATATGTATAAAACAAGCGGAAAAAGTTTAGAATTTGGACAAGCGACTAAGTTTGTTTCGAACTTGCTTTCTAAATTTTTATGTTATCACAATTAGGTTTTGTCCCGCATAGAACATAGCTTATTACACAACTGCTAATGAGGCAAATATTTTATTCATTAGTTTTATCGAATCCAAAATTATAGTGTTTGTCATTAAATCTACTACAATAAAAAAATCATGTATGATAATCAATTGTATTGCTAGACAGATCGATATTCAAAATACGTTCAATGTTTCAATGCTGCATTATCGACAGATATAGTATTTTTGTTTACGACCTATTTTTTCGGCTGTTTCCTCTAATAATTATGTTATTGAGATGACTTGTTGTGTCAGAAAAAAAACACCCGTTCCGGAAAAATTGCTTTCAAAATTCGAAATTTAAAATAGAAATTCTATTAAATAGTTTATCATAATATCAATTAAACTTATTTGTTATATCAAAGTAGTAGAATTTTACTCCAGGAAAATTAAATTATGAAAACTATATAAAACTCATTTTTTAGAATAAAATATCACCAATAAAATCAACTGATTATCAGCAAAAAAAAAGCTTGTATGTACATTACCGTCTTATCTTCATCTAATAAACTCGTTTAATGAAGGCTCATTATATTCATAGCTAAATTAAATGTACAAAAAAAAGACCGTAATTTGATGTTTTTGTACATTTATGTCTTTATCTTATTTAATTGAATTAATTCATGTTCACATTTTTGTGTATATTAAGTGTGTATTGACTTATCAAAAATTTATTTTGAAATTAATAAAAAAAAATATTACCATTTTTTAAATTTAATGAAAGTTGAAGACCATTTTCGCGGGTATTTTTTTATCAATAAATTTTCTTTATTAACTAGTAAAATATTTTCACATATAAAATAACATAAAATGAAAAATTGTGATATACGAACAGACAAGTGCATAAAACGGAAATAAGTGTTCTTCGTTTTAATAATCGACCCGAGCACAGAAGTAAATTCTACGAAATATCTTAATCCAATTAAATAAAAATACTAATTAATAAGAAAAGGTGAAAACAATAGAATTCAATATTAAGGTGTGAATATTTTAAATTATTGACAATAATTGTCCTTAAGTTCACCTCATTTATGAGCTTCATTTCATAAATATTTTCGTACTTGGAGTGTTAATAACTTAAAATTAATATACTCAATGATATTCATTAGACAGCGTATCGATTTTAATTAAAAGACTTTATTCCTTCCCCGTCAGTCACGTGATAGGGTGGGGCTAAATGGACGGAGCATAAGTTCAGCATTGGAATGATCGGATAGGGCAGAACCTTGAAGTACGGTTAAGGAATGGTGATTGATGATTTCGACCTATATCCATTATCCTATTGTAATTCGTGCCACATTCTGTTTTGGACGTTGATAAATAAATGGCTTAAATTTGACATTAAAACAATACGATAATTAAATCTACCGCGGTCTTTTCTATATTTTTCTTTTTAAACGTTTTTAAACATATGACAATGTATGAACATACAATATTCTTCATTGTCTAACAGTTCGAAAGCTTTCTGTGAGGTAGTATTGGACCTTTGAAGCTTCAGATTTTCGTTTCATTTTTAATGGCACGCTAAATGTTGATGTTTAAAATTATCGAAAGATTAACAAGAAAATATTTTCCACATAGAAAAGAACTACCTTTTTATTTTTTTCAATTGGTTTTGCCTAAAGAAAATTTTAATAGACTTAGAATTATTCATTTTAGTAACAAATGCGTCCATATTTTAGATTTTGATAATTAAAACAACTGCAAAGTATTACTTTACATTTAAATGAATGCGCCCATTTTTAAATTATGTAAGCATGTATAAATATTTAAAATAGAGTACATCCTAATCGCATTGAGAACTCATTTCTTATTCAAAATCCATTATCAGCCGCATTGTCATAAAGTAAAAGGAACTTCCTTCAAAGAAAGTTTTACCTCCAGTTTTCGAAGAATTTTCCGCATATCTCAAATAGAAAACTGGCCGACGCTAAGAGTACTCGAAGTATTAAAAGCAGCATCGCTTATTATTTCTCGAACTATTAAACTCATTCCCGATCCAGGTGGGAAATTCGCAATTCGAACTTCTCGAAGCGCTGTGAAAATATATTTTCGCATCTCATTTTCCGCCCACACCGACCTAGTATAACGAGCGATGAATTTCCTTTCGGTAATCCGGTTTATTCTCCGAATATTAGATAGGAAATTTGTTAAGAAGAAATTTTCCGATTAAGGTGAAACAAAGATGTATTTGTTTGTCAGGTTGCTGGAGTTTTAGGGCTTTCTAAGCGAAAGAAAATAGGTTTATGAAGACGTTTGATCGTCAGATTTAAAATGAAAGTATTTAATATTAAGGGAAATATTAATTAATTTCTCTGATTGGGTAAAATAACTAAATGCTTTCGAACCAACGGTACTATATCGCACTGTACCGTAAACCACCGTATTGCACCGTACTGCACAGTACTGTACCATATTGTACCGTACTGTACTATACCATTCCAATTATACTGTACTATATATCAATTATACTGTACTATACACTTCTTCACTGTACTGCACAGCACTATACCGCATAGTAATGTACTGAACTATACTGAGCTACAGTGCAGTACAGTGCATAGAATCGTATAAGAACGGTATTTTACCACGCTTTACTACCTGTACTGCACTGTAGTATACTGCAGTAAAATGTATTACACCGTACTACACTATATTACATTATACTGCACTTCAATGTACTTTTCTGTATTATACATTACTACAATTTCGGAGAAACATATTTCCCACTCCTGCATATTTTCCTGTTATTGTAAAGTTAATTAATTTATGTATATCAGTATACATATAATGCATGAAACGCATACTATGTTTTATTAATTCTTTAAATTCAGAAAAGTTTTAAAAAATATCTGTTCTTTTCTGTAAAATAAGAAAGGAAACTAATTCGTCGAGGTGCCTCAATACCATTACGCAATTTGTATGTAAGAAATATTTATATCCTTTCTATTAGTTTTAGTGAATAAATTTATATAAAGCACTATATCCCAACAAATTTAACCATACCTCTATCGACCACCTATAAACTTTACCTCCATGAACAAATTCAGAGACAATAAAACTTCGTTCACCTTCTAAGAACATTGAACTAAACATTACCCCTCCCGACTCACCTGAGCATCGCTTCCCTATCCGACTGCAATTCTTACCGCAATGAATATTCAATTTCACATGAATATTCTCTCAAAGTACAGGAAGGAAGTGCTGGGTGGAGTATTTACTGAGCTACTCCATTTTCATTGCCAACCGCCGGGTGTTGGAACGGAGCGAGTCACTGGCAGAATGTGTTTCGAAGAATTCAAGATGCAGCAAAGTCAGATTATCACGTGAATATCAGTTAGTGAGGTGGAGTTAAAAGTATGGGGCTCTAAAAATATTAATATAAAGTAAAATTTTCTGCATTTTCACGCTAAAGTAAAATTTGCCGATTGTTTTTGTTTTATTATTTATAATAATGGAAATAGTCTAATAATTTTTTTTTAAAAAGATGATAAGGAAATACTACATTGGCTGAACATCAATTTTATACATAAAATTAATTTCTTTTTTATGGATTAGAAACTGACACTCTTATTTTTGTGTATTTGTAATCAAACTGCATATTCATAATTTCGTCATGTTTCTTTGCCTGTACATGTTACACATAGATTTGTTTTGACTTGCACAAGTAGCTTAAGTTTTCAACTCGAACCTCATCTAATATTTTACTCAGTATATCATTCGTAAAGCCATCAAATTGAAAACTGAATTTGTTTATATCTTTTTTTTTTCAAACCTCCTTTACCAAATATTATATTGCTAAGTGGTTTGTACTGCGTAAGCTCAATATAATTTTCGAACATAATGTAAATAATAATGTCAAAAAATCTCCGTCCACTTTAGTAAACTCGTTCTCATATCAATATTTTTTTCATATTGTACTAAATTTTTTTTTAAAACAACTTTTAAACCCCACTCTTGCGTATTACAATAAATTCTCACAATTTTTTTGTTTTATTTTAAACCATATATATATTTTTAATGCACTAATGCATTTACAATATTGTAGAATATGATTGAATACTAATGTGAAGATATGCTATATTTTAATGGAAAAATAAATATAAATTGGAGTATTGACAAATTGCCGAATTAAAGAAAAATATAGCAATATTCAAAAAAGATTACAAAATACGAAATAAAATTTTCGTCTTAACCATACCGCAGTAATATATAAGAAAAATATTCAAATTCATGTACATACACACACACATACACATACACATGTGTGTGTGTGTGTGTATGTATGTATATAATTTGTAATAAATAAGAATATAAAAAGACTGCTCTCAATAATACCCAAAAACAATGCGCAGAAAAAAATTATTTTTTTTTACTTTTTCTGTTCAAAATACTACGCAATATCTTCCTGGTTTCAAAATATATATCATTAATCTTTGTCCTTGATGACAAGATTATTTTTATTCTCTTTTCAGTAAAATAAGAAATAAAAAGTATTCAAAACTTCTTCCAGGGCATCTAAAGATAAGGCAGATCATAAAGTATATTATAGAAAATAATTTAGATTTTAATCACTAGTTGGAGATTTTAGATCGAAAATTTATTTTTCGTGCTTTTATGTAACCTTTAAATTCTGAATTGCCTATTTGACTTTTAAATTAAGTTTAATATTTGGGAAACGATCAAAGCTGCAAACTAGTTTTGAGTTTCGTTTGGAAAGGGAGAAAAGTTTTCTTGTATACAAAATAAAAGGAAAATTACGTTGGACAGAAACTGATTGTTTTTATAATGTGTACGTGATATCAATTTGAACGGAAAATTACTTCGAAAATTTTTCATGTTTTTACATTGTATTCCATAGATATCTTAATAGTCACATATTAAAACTGTTATTAAATTGTATATGCTTGACATAATTTCTTACCATTGTAATGTTGAATTAGACCAAAGTCGATTCTTTTAAACTATACTACGCACTGCTATGAATGCATATAACAACTTCGCTCGAGAACGTAATCTGCACACTGCACTGTGCTATGATTGAAGAAGTAAAATATTGATGCCACATAAAAACAAAAAGTTTCAACATTAAATGGCATTTCTCTAAGTGATGCGAATACTAATAGTAGATGTACCAGTTTTTAGCGGAACGTAACAATTTTAGTGGTGTCAAGACTCGTAGCGCATAAACCTTATACGAGACACCGAATATCCGGAACATTATAATATACTACCAAAAATTCAAATAAAAATTAAAAACAATTTAAAATAAAAAATAATTTGTTAATATTTTTCTTACTTTATTTACTCAAAAATTTAAAACCGATAACTTCTTAAAGTATTATTGATTGGTTGGAGCCGGTATTTAATATAATTTTAATGATTAATTAAGAATGTCAATGGTTATAGCACGTACCAACCTTATCCATTACCAACCGAAAGTATGTTACATGCAGTACAATGATTATGGTCTTTAACCATTTCCATTATTCCATTTCCATTATTTTAATATGAAACATCTGATGCCGAGTAACTGGTAGTCTTTGCATCGTGACCTAGACGAAGTTCGTAAATTAATAGAATCCGTATTTCATATCGATTTAAATCCATTGTCTTTTATATAATTCACTTAAAGCTTCGGCGCTGCTTGTCGTCAACTGACTGCACTTTTGCTTATTTGTAATCTACAGTGAAACTTTCTAGAAGTTTCGAAAATCTTCCTGGAGAAGGCCCAAAATTTTGGCTAAAAACTTACTAGCCAACAAAATATGATTAATATGTTGTTATAAAATGTTAATATATTGTTTGTTTAACACTCTACTCCGACAAGAAGAAAAATTAAAAAATAACTACGGACAAAAATATATAAAAAGCCCTAAATACATACTTCGGTGCCTATGGAATTCATAACCCTTCCTTGATTGTAGTGGGGTAAGAATTTAATGAATTTCAAGTATTATATTGGTTCTATAAAAAATAGCATAATGTTTCTGTGACATATAAGGTTATACAAGTATATGGCCTTTCAACCGCGGTTGAAATATATCAAATTTTATTGTAAAACAGAACTTTACATTTATAAAACATTCCGAATTTTTAAATTTGTCACCCTCAGGTAATTTCAGGCGCAACGGCCATAAAAAAATTTTATAAAAGGAATTTTTCTATTTCATTTTTCAAATAATATTTAAGAATAATAATACTATGAAACTAGTTTTGCAATTTTTTTAATAACTGTTAAAATGTTTCTTTCATATCTGAAATACATGATTTTTATTGCACTTTATTTAATCTGAAGTTTGAGTTCTTGTGTTGAAAAAAAAATTATTACAGACTGGATGATTTAAAGAAGCGCATTTAGTACAAATTTAAAAAAGCTCTTATGTTCTTCAATTTTTAATAAAAAAACTTGCATAAATATTTATTCTATCAAATTTTAATTTTAAACAAAATGTACCCATGTAATTCCATTTTAATTGAACAAGTATACATGAAATTCTATCGCCACTTGGAAAATAACTCTTAGTTGAATAAAATTAATGAGGACAAATATTCTCATTCATGTCTACATAAAAGATTTGTAAGTTTTCCGTAATAAAGTCTGAGCCAAATTTAATAAAAATATCAATTTACGGAAAGGAATTAAGTCAACATGTTTTATTAAACATTTTTTGCTACTAAAATAATAGTAGTTTCATATAGTTGTGAAAAATTTAATTATATATAACATTCCAATCTAATCCTATATGTGACCGTAAAACATGAACATAACTCATATAGTTGATAGCCTTTGTTTATAGTTCATTTCATGTCAAACGAAAAGTCAAACTTCTTTTTCATATAATTGGTGCGATAAAATATACTGTGAGAGTGATCTGTCTATATCATGAATGTATAACATGCTTCGTTAGAAGAATCGATGGCACATATAGAAAAATTATTATGACGTAGTAAACTTTATATAATATTCTTTAATGTGTCAATTCCACGCACGCATAAATACTTTCAAAATTACAAGGTTGGTGATGATATATCTCGGGGAGTAATTTAATAATATAGTGAGAAAATTTAACAGATATTTAGATACATGATGAATATGTAAGAATATTTAATGCAGGTGAATGTCAGAAAGTACAATATTAATGATTCGAGAAATGTTGTTAAATTTTATTATTAATTAATTAGGTATTACATTATGTTACTTTAAAATCTGTAATTTAATGAAGAAAATAAAGTAAATTTAGAATAGTCTCGAAAATATCATTCATTAGACACTGCCTGGACTGATATGTATATCATTAGACACTGCCCGGACTGATATGTATATCATTAGACACTGCCTGGACTGATATGTATGTCGTAGTAGATTCCTTGTCATAACGATTGCACTCATAACTAAATTAATACGCCCTTCTCTATTAGCAAACACTGATAGGATTAGGGACAACACAAACAGTTAAAACACAGCATCATCACAGCAACCAGAACAAG
Source organism: Druceiella hillmani (assembly GCA_039881145.1). NCBI lineage: Eukaryota > Metazoa > Arthropoda > Insecta > Lepidoptera > Hepialidae > Druceiella > Druceiella hillmani. The sequence goes on from JAYKKI010000057.1 coordinate 5,667,926, forward strand.
ACGCTAGTTAGTGTGTGCTCCAGTGCATGTTCACCATTTTGTATACAATTTCTGTGCAAAGCAGCCAGTAACTTTGAGATCGTCTAAATTCAAGTTTTTATTGAATGGCACCTTTCTGACTTGTCATTCACCTTCTGAAGAGTATTTTTTTCTTATATATAATTTTAAATAACATTTTCGTTCAAAGTAATTGCGTACAATATGAAATGATATTTAAATATGCAATTAGTGAAACAATTTTTTTTGTCATAGACAGTATTGCAAGTAATATTTTTTTAAAATGTTAAACCAGAAAAACATGTTAAGCAAGCGTGTCACCATACTCCATACATAACGTGATGCAAATTCTCGTGACATTTTCGTGCCAATAAGACTACAATATTATTGGCCAAATATAAACACTATCTCTCAACTCCTACTCTTTAGACTTATCTGAAAAATACTGAAGGTCACTTCCTTTTTAAAAATTAACCAACAGGAATAATTGATTTTTGAAAAACAAAAATTTCCTAAGTTATTGATCCGAACGAATAAAACGAATATATTGCATATTACCAACCTTGTGCAAATTGCGACGAAAATCTTTCGAATATATAAACAATATACGTATACGATATGTTTTGTATGTATTATGTCTAATTTATTTTTGCCTTTCTTACAGATTATAAAATTTATAACAGTTACGAGAGCAGTCTATATATTGTTCTTTAATTTTTGCAACTTTTATTAGTTTAAAAACCAATAAGTTTCCACTATGTCTTCTTTAATTAAAGTATCAAAAATACCATGATTTTATGTTGCTTTATTCGCTTTTTTCCAAAGTAGTTATTAAATATTTCATAAAAATTTATAAAATTTTCAATACTTCTACAATAGGTAAATTTTATTTCTATACCTAATTAAACTGAAATTTCCAATACAAGGCTCCACCCCCATTTTTCATACCCTTTGTGGTTGTATTTTCAACAACACTTCTTCTCCTCCAAGCGATTATAATTAAAAAAAAAATCATATTCGCCGAATTTTAAGTTTGCAAAAATTATATTTCTGGATATATTGTGATGAGTCAATCATACAGTGAGTGAGTTATTGCAAGTGGCATCTATGTGTTTGTATATCGACAAACTTAGAAAACAACATTTTTCAATGAATATAACTTAAAATCACGTTTTTTCCTTAATACTATCACTTAAAAAATCAGTGGAAAGTGTCGAAAGGTCTTACTTTTTTATTGATTTATAAACGTAATAACCTCGATTTATTAAATAAATTTAACACTATTAATAACCAGTTTTCTTTTCATTTTCTTGAATGTGTTTACTTCTCACCTTCGCTATAGATTATTTTCAATATCCTATAAATAATTAATTAATAAATATTAATTTTATATCTTGAGGTAATAATATACTATTCGATTTCCTACTCTCTCACATATGCTACTTATAAATAATCGTTTGTTCTTCACGTTGTTATCCTTTTATTATGAATCGAATTTATTTGATATTGAAATATCTGTTTTCCGTAAGTAAATATTATATGATAATAAGGGGCAAGATAAAATTTTATGACGTTAGGAAAAACTGTCCAAGAGATCTGAAAAATATTTTTATTATTACGTTTGTATATTAATATTGCTATCAACATGAACCGATAATAAAATCAAGGCAAAATATGAGCTTTCTATTTTAATATTGTTTATTTTTAGATATAAAAATTTTCGTGGGTTACGTTATGATGGAATTCAATAGCAAAGGAAAATTTCATTAAAATTATAAGTTATCACTTTACCAAAACATATTGTTACGAACACAGCCTTATTTTCTCAGAACCCTTCATGGAGTCCGCAATGATTCACCTCAAGTTATTTAAAAATGCAGGATCTCCGAAGCCTCCCCCTTCTCCATATTAACTCGCATCTACGATAAACTCTGCCACGGAATAGGGTTAGAGGCTATATCTACTCAATAAACTGTTCAGCGTTTTCATTCCTTAGTACGTATGAACGTATTTTGCGAACATTTCGAACGACTCAAAGCTCGGTTTGTTCTCAAATAAATCTGGATGAAGTAAAAGATCACGTTATAACGATTCGCATGATTCTACTTTATGTGCTGATGCATGCTCTCTAGGATGACTACACGTATATCGCTGTACCCATCGGAGCACTAGAAATGTTCCGTATTCTGCCGCCGTAGCTAAACTATCATTTTTGGTAAGTCATCATTCAATGACTGTATCATTGAAACCGCGGATATAGGTCGGGATCTCTCGTCATGCAAAACGATAGAAGTTTGCATGGTAAACTAAATACTAATAATATGTAAAACATATAGTAATCTAGATTCAGTCAGATTTTCCCTATCCGCTTCAAAAATTTAAGAAAAAGTATTATAGTAGTCTCGCCTTTCGAAATCTAGAAAAGTAAATTATTTCCATAATAATCTGTGTTCATTATGATCTCACAAATACGTACATCTCTTGCTATACAAAAGACACCATGGTATAATGAAGTGTCGTCTATTGAGCGGAATCTCGTGAGTTCATCTCCGTGCCATTTTCCCTGTAGTTCTTCCAAGATGACAAGAATACTTCATATCCTTATGTAATACGTTTGGTCATTGCTGTCTTCTTTTATAGTATATATAATAGTGTATTATATAGTTTATATTGTAAAATATATTTATTTACAACAATTACATAGAACCTGTCAACAAATTTTATGACAATGGGTTGAGAAATGGAATGAATGGCTGCTTTGAAAACATATTTTCTGTCACATTTTGATGCCTTAAACTTTGTAGAGTAATAAATAAAGTTAGATCATCAAGAGGAGAAAGAAATTATTTGTGATATGAAATATTCTGTTCAAATTCAAATGTTTTATAGAACTCGAAATATGTTCGAAACAAACTTTAATTAAATCTTTTGTAATCATTTTGATTTAAATAGAAAGGAATAACAAAGCAGTTCTTGAAAGGTGAAAGCTTTCGATAACTGGCTGCGACGTAGCTCCAGTGAAATCTATTTGTTGTGAACAATGAACTAATTTAGAATTAAATGTTTTTAGCGATGATATGGGCATCAGCTAATAATTTACATGAAGTAAATAATTTATTCGATTAAAAAGTTATTGATAATAACGGCGTAGACACTTCGATGGAAAGACTTTATAGCGATTTAAGTTACTGCAAGTTATAAGTGAACTTAAATTTCATTTAATAAGTTGTTCAATTTGATAAGAAAACTTTTTAATTTAATTATGGAACAGTGGGAATATAAAATAAATATATTGTACTTGATTTGGCAAACCATCGATTTCAAAAATGCTAAGCGAAAATAATAATAAAAATTTATCTTTTTAATCTATAGTTTCTTTTTAACCTTTAGTTTAAAAAGAAATAAATACATTTATCTCATCATATAACTTATTTTCTTCCTCAGGTTTCGACCTCATACTAAATTCCATTTGGATAAATGTACTAGTACCTCATTTCGTAGTTCAGTTGTCTTCAACAAGTTAACCTAATGTCAACTTCCTGTAGTTTATTTCTCATAACATATTAAAGGAAAAGGGTAACTTCCAATATTAGACTGCGTAAAATGTTGGTGTGTTCTAAGTCAGGTGTGACATGTCCCGGCCAGTCAGTTATAACAGAGACAGTTTCATATGAGTTTAAATGAAGCATTAATGAAAAGGTGTGTTATATATTTGTGATATTTTGAATTACATTCATAATTTATTTTCCCCGTTTGCATATTCATGACTACAATTTTGTAAAATTTCTCAACTTTCAGCAAAAGAAATACCTAAGGCAGTAATTTATTGTAGTATTTTATATTACTTTTTGTTGTGTATGGCCCTAAACTTTGCCTATTTTGGAATAAATTCAGAACGCAGTTTCGTTGTCGTTGCGGGATCTTTAAAAAATTTCGCGGTCTTTCTCTTCCTTCAAATGTTTCTTAATGCTGTTAACCAGCTATCAGTATTTTATTGTGCCATAGTGAATATCTTTCAGTTCTTTTTGGATATCATTCCAAGTTGGTCGTTTACAAATATTATGTTTTTACCTTCGTGATGATTTCTTGAATGGGGTCACAAATAAAACTTTACTTTAGCAGTAAACTTTATTAACGTTTTCTTAATTTATAATTACTAGTGACGGTTTTTTAGAGTGTGACAGAGAATAGCAGATTGTATTTTTATTTTAATCGACCCTGGCTTTTTCACTTTCTTTGATAATTCTAAATATAAAATTCCATATTCGTTGGCATTTACTTAATTTATTTATTTAATAGTGTGGACAATATAAACAGCGGATTCTTGATCCGCTGTTTATATTTGAACATTTTTTTTATTACAGTTTTAATTTTTTAGCAACAAAAAATATTTCTAATAAAAGTGCTTCTAATATTACATTCAAATAACTGTAGAATATTGATAGGTATTCACAGTTACTCTAAATACTTATTCAAATATTCCCGTCCTGAATCATTAAAATTTAGTAGTTAACCACAATCGACCAACTAAAAAATTTTATCATTGAGTAGTAGAACAAAAACATAAACTAAAATAATCATGCAGTATACTGTTCATTTGAAATTAATGAAAAATAATGCAATATTAAAATTTCTATTCAACAAAAGCAAAACCCATAAAATAAAAAAAACTAAAGTAGAAAGTGAAAAGAAAAACCAAGCAACAAAAACCACTGATTCTTGAAATTCCCTTGTTTACGGTCATAAAAATAACTCCATTATGTACTTTAATGTTCATATATATTAATTGAATCTTAAACATTGATTATATTATCCGGGCAACGAAAATTATTATATATAAGTTACGACAAAAATATCTGATTAGCGCCATAATCGATATGTGTTTATATCTGCCTCAAATCAACTGCGAATAATGCTCAGGAAAAATAGTAAAAACCACCCATTTACGCCTAGGGCCCCGCGAATTGATTACTGCTATTATCCTTTGCGTATTAGAGGTACACGAGAAAAAATACACCCCCTCACTATCTACTACAGTTATTTGCCCTAAAAATATACTTTATTTCCAACAGTGTGTCATTTCAAATATGTCGCCTGCCTGCTCAAACGCCCCTCAGTAATAACAAATCTCATTATTCATCCCTTGTACGTAGATAGCTTGTTATACAAATATCCCTCAGCGATACGAATTAGGGAAAAAAGTGAATTAATTGAAAATGTCACGTGGAAAAACGCCCCCGAAAAGCCTGATTATACATAATAACGGAACCTTTTATGTCAGGGATGCGGTAAACGGGTACGAAAGAGAGTGTTTGACGCGAAAAAGGGTGTTGGTGGATTATGGGAATAAAAAATGATTAATTGTCCCCATGCATCATTGAAAATACATTCAGAGACCTGTTTTTCAAAGAAATAATTTGAGTTACTTTAATATTTATACATTTTATAAATCACATAGCATTTATTAAAGTTTAGAGAATGAATATTCATGTTATTTGATTTATGAAAGGCTGTGAAAATGAGACTTAAAAAAACTTATAATAAACACATTGTAAATTTTGATAAAGGCTAAGATTTTTAAAAACAATTGTTTGTGTCGCGTATTTAGGAAATAAATTAGTAAAAGTAAAAATAAAAGTAAGCTTAAATTGTTAGTTAACTTTTTTTCTTATTTATTATCGTAGCACTTTATGAGCTAGGAATGCATTTTGCAAAGCACTTCACCCTCTTTTTTTCCAAACAAAATATGTTTATAAGGTTGCGTAATTCGAAGGAGAAAATGAAACCTTTATAAGTCATTTGCGTACCCTCATCCTCTTCATTTGTTAACCAGTAATAGCCGTCATTCTCAAAAAATGTTTGACGTGGAAATGTTATATTAGTGGCTTATCACTAGGTAAATTATCTGTCCACATAAATCTGAAGAGGCTATATACAAAAATAATTAAAAAATGGAAAATAAAGCAATAAAATCTCTTTTTTTTATTTAGTTTCATGTATCACGCGGGATAGTAATTAACAGAGCGAATGATCCCAGAACTACCCATTTCCGAATTGCCTCTGAGGTATTAACAAAAACATTAGTCTAAACATATGTAAATATTTTCTAAGCAATCTTTGTAAGAGAAACTCAAAAATCCTTGCCATGATAATATAAATTATTTCCCATAAATCTCAATATTTAAAAATGAAAAATATTAATAAAAAATGTTTATTGGGGGCAATGGAATTAATAGTTTTTTTTCTTTAACTTCATTTATAGTGTGAATAAAATAGTAAGTTTCGGAGTTTAAAAATACAATTTTCAATACTTTCTTATTTTAGTTCGAAGCGAATGTTGAAAATATAATTAACAAAATAATTGATCCCACGCCTCTCTTTTCAAATCTAATCATATTGGCATAAAGAAGAAACAACCTTATTCAAGTTTTAAATTATATGTTTAGCCTTAATATCTGAAAAGAAAAAGGCAAACCTTTATAAAATCACTCACTGTCTGTCTTTCAGCCTGTTACAGCTGTATTTTATAGAAACGGTTTAATATAGGAACTGATAAACCCCACGAATATAATCGTATTATCCCTTACTATTTGCCTCTTCATTCTTTATTTTTGATATATAGCTTATTTTCTTTGCTTTAATTTATTTATTACTTGTCTACGATAATTCTAATTATTATAAATGTACGAGTCAGAATTTTTGTTTATCATATTTATTTAAGGACTAAACCAAAGTTTATCAAAATGTGTACACTAATATAATCTGTTATGAGTACGTGTTATTATGTAGTCATGTTTTCTTTCCCGACAAAAATACACAGTTACTTATGGAAGAACCAAAATCTTTTTAAGTGCGCTTAGATGGCGATATTGCCGAGTAACTTCTTCATCGATTCCCTAATTATTTACAACATACGCACTTTCACTACACTATGTGGACAAAGTTGCGATTATAACCAAAATTATTGTAAATTCAAATATTACGGTTTTTATATATTTTTTTAAAATACTTTTATTTTAACGATAATTTGCAAACACTATTTGAGAAATATTACTTAAACTACTGTAAACATTTAAAATTAATTAGGTTTGTTATTAAACTGTGTTTAGTTCTTTACACATAATAAATAACAAAAAAAATTGTAATCTTCCCATACATGGTGGTGACCATTACTTAATTACAAGTGCGTAGGTTGATTGTCTTAAAATACTTCCTTTTTCTAGTATATTAACATAAATTTTACTGATAAAACGAACAATTTTCGTAACGACAGTAACATGAGGAGCATTAATAATATTTATATAATGTCGTTGTTACGTGGAAACTCCGTATATCCAACAAAGGAAATTTACTTCTAAGGAAAATCTGACTATGGTAAAATTATTACCAAATTTGGTATCCGTTCTTTGCATTTGTCACTAAATGGCTTAATTTAGGAATGGGAATTTCACAGTTTTACAAAAACGACGTTTAAAATTTTGTGTGTCTAAAAATATTGACAGTTTTTTTGTACAAAAAATATAATGTAAAATGTTTCACATAAAAGCGTCGAAAAGCTTTATCGTTGCTTTACAGATAAAGAAAAGGAACAACAAAATATTTTTCGGTTTTATGCAAAGTGATAACCCCGGCGGGCCTTCAATTTGCTGAGTATATTTATAGGTATGTAGCTGCCAAATTCTGCATCTAAATTAGCACTAATTTTTATCCGACACCCGAAGCAAAATTTTGAACAAATATCCTAATTTCACAAAACGGCGATACGTCGAGATCATTAATCATCATTCCTACGCCGAGTCATTCCGCCCCGTTTCATTCAAACGTTCGGCCACCGAAGTCACGTCGCGTCTCGCTTACCTCAATGTGAGACAGGTCTGGTGTTTTAATCAATATCGATACGTAAAATTAATTAATTTTATCGAACAAGATAATTTAACTTAATTAAATAATTAGGTATGAAAAGATATCTCTTTTGATAAAATTATTTATCAAAACCCCTTCAGGTATGGAAATTAAAAGTTATAACAGTGTCAAAGTGAAATTGTCTGGACCAGTTATTAAAAAGAGAGTAGTTAGTCGTGTCTATACTTATAGACTATAGTGGCCAAAACTCATTTTCTGGTATTTTAGATTTTCTTTTCCTAACACCTTTACAAAATCAATTACGTGTTTGTCCATACGTCGGTTACAACCGTCCACCTCTAATACTGTTTGAGGTAGAAACTTGACATTCGACACAGCAATAAAATATATTAACCCTCACACATTGAGATGGCTAAGACTTAAGCATATTGATTGGGAAATTTTTAGGGAGGGCATATCAAATACTCGACATTTGTTTTTGCTTCCATAAAAAGCGTCGGCTGCCGTTTGAAAAGAAAGAGCTATTTACAATGACCTCAAAATACTGTTTTCATAATTTTAGATCTCATACTTTAACACATTTATTTTCGAAAATACTAAGCCTAAAATTCTAAAAAAATATGGGCTTTTCGAAGCCCAGGTAAAGATTTTAGGAAAACTATAGCTACGATTCTAGATGTGAAAATTGTGGAAATATTTCCTATATTTTTTTACACCTATGAAAGATAAAATACAAAAAATACATTCACATTTTTCTTTTTCTTTTGCAAAGCCGATTTTTTGAAAAGAAGAGAAAAAAAAGAAGTGTAGAAAATATTAATTTGACATATTAATGCAACATATTAATCCAAATATTTTACCCCTACCAACCAACTACTTATACAGAATTTTTAAATATTCGTGAAAAATTTAAGAGGGTAGTAAATAAAAGTATTAAATTTGTTTACCAATTTATTTATCATGTGCAATATCAGTGAAAACATATGTATTATGAGAAATACAAAAATATTATTTCTACAATTTTAAATTGCATATTTACGATGGTATTCTAAAAAAATATATAAATATATGACCTTTCGCCTACTTACTTCAGAAACTGCTGAGCTAAAAATCATGAAAAAAACAGGCTTGGTAAATTCTGACTAGAAGATTACAAAAAACTGCAGTAATTATCATGCATTTTATGAATTTTACGTGTTGTAAGTCCATGAAAGTATGTTAAAATATTATTAATTATTGTTAATTCGTACTTAAAAAGTCTCATTTATTTATAGTCAGTCAGCAAAAACAAAGTGAAATTAAACTTTGTGTCGAGTTCGAACTTTGAATGTTTCGCGCACGAAGCATTTCAAGAAACACACTTTTTGATGTAAAAAATAAAATTTTTTTTTATTTAACAATTTTGAAATCTATATCACAGGTGCAATATTTATTCACATTATATTTGAAGCGTGTATAGATGTGAACTTAAAATAAAATTATATATAATTTTAAATACACTTCATGGGTTTATGTTCAATAATTACGTAATATATGTAATATTAATATGTTTCAGTTTGGTTTTGGAATTTGAGATAGGCAATTAGCCAGTCGGGTGTGCAGTATTATCCCAAAACTTTTCCATAGGAAACTTTTAAAATGCTGCTTCTAAATTTATGAAACGAAGTTAGGACGAAATCTGGGAAATGTGAAGAACTTTCTTTTCACTACATTTATTGTGACAACTAGTAACCCATTTTCAATCCCGTATAGTTCTTGCAGTTATCAGGATGTTTTAATTATTGTATTGATCCGTGGATACTATAGGTTCAACCTAATTTGATGCCTTCTGTATTTATTTATGTATTTTAATGTATCAAATTGATACATATCACGGATTTTCTGCTACGAGAGCAATCTCTAACAGCCAGCATTTAAAATAATTTAGGCCGTATATTAAAATCATACTGGCGATAAGTGATTGGTAATTTTATATTGAACTAGCGGCACCAACCCAATATCGTTCGCGTAGAATTCATTGCAAGAAAAATGATTAGGAATTTTTTTATATTTTTTAAAACTTTTTTATCTCAGAAATCTGAGCACAACATTTATTAAAAACACTAGTAGATCATTTTGGCAGTACCATATCGTAATATAGGTATGAGAATAATGTTTATTAAAAATCATAATAGATGGCATTGTCATTACCAATATCGTATTATTCACTAAGTCAGGGTGGTTTTTATACCTATGTTATTCAGAAAAATGTATCCGGTATATTACTCAGGAGTATAAACTCTTACCGTACCATAATTTCATAAAAATTCATGCAGTAGATTTCGTGTGATTGAGGAACAAATTAACGCAGAGACAGATAGGCGGACAAAAAACAGATTTTCTGCCTTCTACTATTAATCTATACGTTAAATCAATTAATCATTTTATAACAATTTCCGTGTACAGAATTCACTCTCTAACAATTTAATTAAATACTTAAAAAAATCTTTAAATAAGTACGAAACTAAGTCGTTCCTCTTAGTGTTCGCGAGAACTTAATATTTCGTAATCATTAAACAGAATATATCTTAAATATTTTTCTAACTTTTAAATTAATATTTCATTAAAGTTTTGAGCATGTCCTAATGAATGGTAAGTAATTGTGTCGTTATTCGTGTAATCTTGAAGTAGGAAAATATTCGATTGATAATTTTTAATTCTATAATTTTTTAAATTTTTTCCTATTAATTTAAAAGCAATTAGGCTTATTTCATTATTTACACAATAGTTTCTATAGGCTGATCAAATTTGCGCTGTGAATTTACCCAAGACAATTATTTAAGTACTTAATATAGGCGTGTTCTTATGTAATAAGCATATCAATATGTAACATTCGTTTAAAATTCGATTAATTTTCTCTGAATTAATAAATTTAATACCGTTAAGTGTATGGTTTAGTTATAAGGAAATGTTTGTGAGACCTTGTCAATACGAGCGTATGCTAAGCTTGTATCTATTTATAAGTTCGTGCTGTCATCGACCAAAATAGAGAAAGAAGTGGCAATGAAATGCTGCTTTCCCCAGTATTATATCCTTATTAAATACTAACCTAGGTTCGTAGCTTCGTTAAAAGTTTCTATGAATACGACCGATTTCTTTTTATATCACGAAAGTGGATATAAACATCTGCCATAAAACTAACTTACATTTTGTGTCGATATATCTCGGATAGAGAATATTGGGACAGGCACTTCAAGCTTCAATATAATGAAAGTCCCATTCAAACTATTTTAGTATTTTTTGAGTTTTACAAAAACAAAAAAAAATAAAGCAAACGAAAAGGGAGAGGAACATACAAACAGACAAAACGTTGTTTTAGCTTCTTGAAAACTTAATATATCTAAGGTAAACGCCATAGATAGAGGTATTGCTGGTGCGCGGTGGTCTTACTGGAGATGGCATGGAAAACAAATTATGAGAATACCGAATGGGCAGTTCAAAGAAAAGATGAAGTCAGTGGGGAGAAAAAAAATAATCGTATATTTCTCTCTTGACGGTTCTATTTATATATGCGTGAATGAGAGAAAAACTAATACAAGTATCGAACTCCTTGTATTTCTTAATCGCGCAAATATATATATATATATACATATATATATATATATATATATATATAGGCTTCTCTTTTATAGAAGGGCTCATACATCTACCGTAAAACCTCATCTTTCCCAAGGATTTGCCTTAATAGTACGATATTTACTATATCGTGCTATACCACCTTTTAAGTAGCAGAGAGCACGATATAGTAAATATATAAATATTTGATGCATTAAATTGTATTACTTTTCCTCAAATTCATATTAATTTTTTTCTTTGCATACCAAAAAACCTCTGATTTTTTGTAATGCATGGTTTATTTCCGCATATTCCTTTTTTTTCTGTATCTTCCAAGATTGCCAGTCTTTTTTAAATTTTCTCTTATTACATTATTTTCATTAATATACTTTAAATGTTTTCTCAGTTTTCCTTAAAAATATTTCTGTATATAGTGTTCAGTGATATAACTCCTAACATTTTTATTTCTCTTCTCTTCGTCGTATATATTTAACTGTTTCACTTGCTATTGTTCGGTTTGTAATCTAATTAGCTGGCGTAAATTAATTGCTTCAACTATAACATCTCCAATCAACACTAAACGCTATCTACAGCACGTTGGTCTTTTCCTTTTGCCGTCCCTATTTTCACGATAAAGTGTCATGAATCAACGTATAATATTACGACCATTAAATATATTGAAATTAAACTAAAGTACACCGTAATTTTAAATACCATTTAAAAATAAACATGTATTTAAATGTTTAAAAAGGTTCAAATTAATACAAAAGAAAGAATTCTGGACCTCATTCTTTATCTGCTAATTGAAATCGACTAGTATACTAAATTTCACCTTTCAACAACTACTAGAAGTACCTTTAATTTTGCATTATATATAAGCTAAAATATTTCTAAACGATCTAAAAACTAGACAAATATAATAATGATAATTGATTTACCTTTTAAATAATATTTTACACTAGCTTTATAATTGTTAGGAAAATGGGCATAAAGCTCATAGAATATCATATCAATCATCCATCCTTTATTAACCATCATTTTGTTCTGTTACAAGGAGTTTTGGATACTTGCATACTTTATCTATGAGTTAATATCAGTTATACCGATTTAGTTTTGGGAACAACTTTGTGCAGCCCCTTTTATGAGGATTCTTCCTGTATGAACCGACAATATGTTTCAGTGAACACCAAAAAAACAATTTAATTGCATTTACTCTTTTTGGTCTTTTTTTCTTTTTGCTGTTGTAATTCATAAGTGTATATTTTTATTCAACTAAACTTTGACTTTATGACATAACATTATGTGACCTACAAGCAAATAGAACCATATAACAGCAGGAGATATGAAAGATTTTATTTGGAGGCTTAATAAAATACGGACACGCGATATAACCATTAATTCACCGATTATTTCCATCCGGTGTCATGTCAAACGCAAATTTAATTACCAGCCACACTTCGTAAAGTGAGTCATTTTTCTACGTCTCTTTCTAATTACCATATTTTCCGATTGTGATTAACATTTAATATGCAAAAATTTTGACGCTTTTCCTCGGTTTAATCAACTTGTGATATGCGGAAATTTTGTACTAGATCCGGGACAGATGAGCGATCGGTACTGGACGGTTACTGATGGGGTTGTTCATAAATGAAGATTGATGCGTTTTGGGCCAACAGTGTTTGGACGTTTTGTCAGGAATTTGTTTCGTTGATAAATTTCGTATCGCATAATCGAAACTAGTTGTTTTATAGTGTTAATATTTTATCACGTCACAGCTGTAATCAACGTTGAAAATTCGGAAATTGTTATTATATTTGATCCGATGTCGTTTAAGTTAATTTCTTTGCTACAAAAGAAAAATTTCTCATGGTGGAATGTGTATATGCTGGTTTAAAAAAAGAAAAAAAAAAAAGAAAAGAAAAGATCATTATATTTTGCTTAAAAAAATTTTGATTTCTTGGGTTCCGTACCTCAACAGGAACAAAAGGAATCTTTATATTATCACTTCGTTGTCCCGCTGTCCATCTTTGGGTTAAGGTGCTTTTCTCAGGAACGCGTGCAGGTATCAAGTTGAAATATGTCTCAAACACTTAAGCCTACGATCCCTTAGAGATATGGGTCAAAACAATAGAGTTATATTCAAGCTTCTAAGTCAAAGCAATAAAAAAATACGGCCATTTATGAGGCATATTTTGACACTCGCAAATAAATCAAAACCTATAAGCTACTTCCCTTTTATCTACAATCGTGAAATTTTTGGCAAGAAGCAAAGTCTCATAGCATAAATAAGGGAAAATCGTTCATATGTAGTTATAGCATGTAAAAAAAATATGCCCTTGTGAAAGATGCACCTACTAGTAATATAGTTTCATTCTAAAAAAATTAAACATTTACAATATTAAATTTAATATGGTAATAGGGATATTATATTTCACTAAATATTTATAAATGCCAAAATGTGTACGGAATCATCGTAGTGCGAGTTCCATCTGTGCTTGATAAGTTTTTTACATTTACACACAAAACATAGACAATAATAATAAAAACAAATAGATGTTTAGGAATAGTAAATATTGTAAATTTGGAAAAAACTTTTGCCTTAATTTTTCTGCAACTATATTTTTCGTAATAACAGAAAATTTAATCTACAGATTATGAAATAACATTTATGTAATTTTATGTTAACGTCAATCGACAATATAGAAGCTACACCAAATAACAAACGAGTTTATACAGATCACGTATACACATGTAGGTACACATTAAAATAACACTGAGTGAGATAACATACAACATAGAGACTAAAGCGCGCAAATTCGTAGGAGATTACAGAAGGCTTAGCTATTTCAAGCGACTATTAATTTTGACGGAATATACCGCGGCTCGGTGTACGATTTACATACTCCACAAAATAACAAATGATTTTCCACGCTTTTCCTTTAGCGTTGCCTAGACTGCACTGTGTGCAATATATAACAATGGCTGGATTTACGCCATGTACAAAACAAGACTGTTTTGCTTCGTGTAACTCGGAGAAAGGGAGGTAGTATATTTTGATGGCGCTGCCTTATTTGTTCGTTTCATTTATTTCTTCCTTATTGTGAGGTAGTTACTTTCCTTTGAGTATGTATTTTAAAATAAACCTTTTATCATTGGTAAAGCAAATTCTGTTAAAATTAATCTATTTTCGTGACTGCAAAAATTATCCAAGTACGTACGATAAAATTAAATTTTATTAGAAAGAAAAAAAAATCTTACAAGTGTAAAAAATCAATCAATCCGGTTAGATTATTGATTTGAAAGAGTATACATTCATTCATTCGTGGTAAGGCTGAATATTGGAAGACTCCTCTTTGAATGTCATATATGGACTGTATTAACAGAGGCAAAAAGCAAAATTAGTATCTTTTAAAAGTCTAAGTATTTAAACGTACAAATTTAGCTTACTATTCGATTAATCTTGAAATATTAATATTCCCTAGTTTTGCTATTTAACTTAAAATATGATTATAACTGAAGACATACCACGGAGAAAGAAAATGTTTGTACGATAACTGTGTATATATGTGTGTATAAATGTATATAGGAAATATATTTTCACGAAAAAACCCCTTTCTCAACACAGTAAAATTTTAGAAAATATACTGATGTAATTTGAGTTGGCTTATGTATGTGCCATTACAATATTTGATTATTGAATCTGGTCCTTAGAAAAATCAATTTTTTCTTATTAGGTATACAAACAAGTAAAACATATTGTGATATCTTCAATTTCAAGGAAAATCTTAAATTTCAAGGTTATCTTCAATTCAAGGATATTTGGATTAATGACCCACGATATACACGGATGTAAAGTTTTTTTCATACAATTCTGTATAGAGGCTTTACCAGTAAAATTTTTAAAACTATTCCCGAGAACGCCACAGAATAAATTAATTTTGGAAAAATGTATTATCAAATAAAGCAACACAAGTATAGGTAATACTGTATAATGAGTGATATTGCACGTGAAAATTTTCATTTAAGTACCTAATGCAGACCAACTAAAGTTTAAAATAATACTTATATCCTTGTCACGAATAGTAATTCAAATTTCCCCTAAGATTGAATAACGTGATATCAATTGAGCTTAAAATTTTTCTCTTTTATTGCAAAATTTTTATATCTATTTATCACAATAAAACTTCAAAGTTTATCATAAAAATGTATGATGTAGCGCGTAGCTTACTTCTGACAGTTGCAGAGACACACGGGTGACAGGCGGCGAACTTTTTTAGAATATAAAATTGAAATATTTCGATTACATTATTTTTATTTCTTTTATAACAGTTTAAATTTTGGTACTGGCAATTTATTCTCATGTCGCTTTCCATGCAAACAGGCAACAATAATGGAACTTCACTCTCTTAAAAACTATTATACTCGTTTTAACTTTTCCTTTTTATTTATTTATTACATTTACTTTACTATTTTGCTACATTTGTGACAAGCGACGTAGATTTGTCTTTTTCGGTCTGTTCAGTTATTACTAGTGTTACCAGAAGTCCCGTATTTTCCGGGAAATTCGTGCACCCATGTTTTAAGTGGCAGTTTCTGTCTCTCACTTCTAAAATTCATTTACGCGTATAACTATCAGAAAATGTTAATTTTTCTTTTACGATTGACGTTGGCATCGAATCGTAGCTAGTAATGTTCCAGCTCCTTGCGATAATTTACATTGTGTAACACGAATAAATTAGTTTCTTTGAGTAAATATTTAAAATAAAATATTTAATTTATCTTTTCATCACAGATTTTCCTTTACATTACAGCACACTAAAGTGGAAATTGTATTTATAAGTCAATGCGTATACAAATGACGTAATATCCAGATTTTACTCTTTAGAGCCGGAAGGATTTTACTCTATATGTTGAAATAATATATCATGTTGAAAGAATAAGTGAATATATTTAAGAAATAGGATCTTCAAAAAAAAACATTTAAAGACTTGCTAAGCAACTTGCTTGCAACTTGGCTCTGGACCATTCGTAACGTTTGGAGTAAAAATCTTCAACCTTAAATTTTGAAAATATTGAAAATGTTTCCTTAATACTTCTAATCTGTACAGATGGTATAGATTTGAAACATTACTTGGCCCATTATCATGGCCCAACTATTATCATGGCCCAATTTTGTCCCACAAAGGATATATTTTGATACACAGCTACTATTGAGGCGTATGATTTACTCATTAGTTCTATCAAT
This sequence comes from Druceiella hillmani, assembly GCA_039881145.1. Taxonomy (NCBI): domain Eukaryota; kingdom Metazoa; phylum Arthropoda; class Insecta; order Lepidoptera; family Hepialidae; genus Druceiella; species Druceiella hillmani. The sequence goes on from JAYKKI010000057.1 coordinate 5,684,625, forward strand.
TTCGAAAATATATTGGTTGTAAATAAACCTACTTCAATAAGAAAAACATAAAATGTTAATCAATTTTATTTCTCGGAAGATTAACCGTCAACACACATTGAGTGTTTCAATACTGCATTAGCGACAGTTGTATTTTTGTTTACGATTTACTTTCTGACCGATTCCTCTAATAATTCTCTAAATATATATATAAGAGAAAAAACACCCGCTCCGGAAAAATTTATTTCAAAATTCGAAATTTAAAATAGAATTTAATAGTTTATCGTAATACACTTAAATTAATTTATTTTGACAAATTAATAGAATTTTAATACAGGAATTAAATTATGAAATAAAATTATGAAAACTATCAAAAATCTTTTTTTTAGATTAAAATATCACCAACAAAATCAGCTTATGATGCGCTAAGAAAAAAAAAGTCAGGTCGACATAACGTTTCTTTCATAATGTATATTATGAAAGAAAAGTTATGTTGACTTTATATATGTGATTCATTACATTATTCTGAATAGGATAAAGTAATAAATGATATTATAAAAAAAATTCGGAATATTTAGTTTTTTTATTATTCAGAATAGTGGGCCGAGTTACTACTGTGGATACAAACAATAAAGAATAATGCAACCAATAGCAAAATTACTTTGATAATTATATGTTCATTACCATCTTATCTTCGTCTAATATACTCGTTTAATTATATTCATAGCTAAATTAAAAGTACAAATAAACAATCTGACGAGTTTCCAAAAAAATTATAAAATGGAGTCCGCAGATTTCTCGCGAAACATTTTCTTCAGGTTAACCAAAATAATTTTAATTAAAGTTCGCAATAAATTCTAGTCATCTAGAAACTTTTTTAAAGTTTTCAAATCTATGGTTTTTATTTTTTAGAAAATTTAGAGGGTAGAGGATATTTTGCGTAATTGTTAATATTAATATTTTGCCAGTGGGGTGACAAAATTGTAAATGGAATTTTAACATCTTAAAGACGTATCCGATGATACCCTTTACGGGTAATACAGTTTTGCTTTACTGCATGTGTAGAGAAATGCACGTTTCCTTCTCGGATCGTATCAGTTATTAATTAAAAAATACCGCAAATTTAAGAATGAAAGATAATAAAATATTTTTTTCAGTTGGCGTAGTTGTTTATTATTTGAATATAATTCATTATTTATTGATAATATCTGGTTATTGATTTGAAATACGCCGTAATTTGACGATTTGGTACATTTATAGTTTTACCTTCTTTAATTGAATTAATTAATTTTTATATTTTTGTGTATGTTAAGTGTGTATTGACTTATAAATAATTCATTGTGAAATTAATGAAAAAATATTACCATTTTTTAAATTTATTAAAATTTGACTATTTTTGTGGATATTTTTTTCTCAAATCGATTTTCTTTATAATTAAATTTTATTCACATCTAAAAGTTCATAAAATGTAAGGTTGTGACTTACGAACAGACAAGCACATAAAACAGAAGTACACGTGTCCGTCGTTTCAATACCCGATCCGAACACAGAAGCAAATTCTACGAAATAACTTAATCCATTTGAATAAGATGACTAATTAATAAGAAAAGGTGAAAATAATAGAATTCGAAAGTAAGATGTAAATATTTTAACTTATTGACAATAATTGTGCTTAAGTTCACATAAATATTTCATCTCATTTATGAGCTTACCTTCAGAAATATTTTCGTACTCGGAGTGTTGATAAATTAAAATTAATTTTTTTAATGATATTCATTTGACAGCGTATCGATTGTAATAACAGGATTTTTTTTCCTCCTTATTAGTCGCGTTACAAGAAAGGTCTAAATGAAAGCAGTATTAGTTCAGCATTTGAATGATTGGATAGAGCAGAACCTTGAAGTACGGTTAAGGAATCGTTATTGATAATTTTGACCTATATACATTTTATAAGCTTGTAATTTCTGCCACATTCTGTTTTGGACGTTGACAAGTAAATAGTTTAAATTTAACATTAAAACAATAGGATAAATAAATGTACTGCTTTCTCTTCTATATCTTTTTCTTGTTTTATGTATACTGTATATTTACGGTATGTTTTTACAATATATACTATATTTGAACATTTTATACAAAGTATATTGTATGAATATAGAATATCTTCATTACCTAGCAGCTTAAAAGCTATCTGTGAGGCAGAATTGGACCTTTGGAGGTTCCAACTTTCTTTTTTATTTTCAATGGCACGCCAATTGTTGATGTTTAAAATTATCGAACCGTTAACAAGAAAATATTCCCAACTTAGAATGCTACTAATTTTTAATTTTTTCAATTGGTTTCGCCTAAAGATTTTTTTAATATACTTAGTGTTATTCATTTTGGTAAGGAATGGAAGAATTTCAGCCATTGATTTTGATAATTAAAACAACTGTTAAAAGTATAATTTTACGTTTAAATGAATGCGCCCCTTTTTAAATTATATTACCACAAATAAATATTTAAAAAACAGTTCATCCTAAACTCCTTTCTTATTCAAAATCCATTATCAGCCGCATTGCCATAAAGTAAACGGTACTTCCTTCAAAGAGAGTTTTACCTCCAGTTTTCGAAGAATTTTCCGCATACCTCAAATAGGAAACTGGCCGACTCTAAGAGTACTCGAAGCATTAAAAGCAGCATCGCTTATTATTTCTAAAACTATTAAACTCACTCCCAATTTCAGGTGGGAAATTCGCAATTCCAACTTCTCAAAGCGTCGCTAAAATGTACTTTCGTATCTCATTTTTCGCCCACACCGACGTAGTACAATGAGCGGTGAATTTTCTTTCGATAATCTGGTTTATTTTCTAAATTTAAGATAGGAAATTTGTATAGAATAAATTTTCCGATTAAGGTGAAACAAAGATGTATTTATTTGTCAGGTAGCAAGAGTTTTAGAGCTTTGGCCGATATTGTATATCTAATCGAATGAAAATAGGTATATGAAGATGTTTATTATATAATTACATTAAAAAAAATATTTAATATTAAGGCAAATATAAATTAATTTCTCTTTTTGGATAAATTAATTAAATGCTAATAAACCAACCGTACTCTATCGCACTGTACCGTAAATGTAGTACTTCACTGCACTGTACCGTATTCCACCGTGCTGCACAGTACTGTACCATATTTTATCGCACTGTACTATCCTGTATTATATTATACCATGATATGTTCAATTATACTGTACTTTGCTCTTCTTTCCTGTTCTGCATTGTACTATACCGCACTGTAATTCACTGAACTATGCTGTGCTACAGTGCAGTACAGTGCATAGGATCGTATGAGAATGATACTTTACTATACTGTACTATCTGTAATACACCGTAGTATACCGTACTACACCAAATTACACCACACTACACAATACATTCCACTGCGCCTCACTGTACTTTTTTATACTATACGTTACTATAATTTCGGAGAAAAATGTTTCCCGCTTCTGCATTTTTTCCTGTTACTGCAAAGTTAATTTATTTATGTGTGTTGGTATACATATAATTGCATGAAACGCATAATATATTTTATTAAATCTGTAAATTCATAAAAACTTTTTAGAAAGTTTCTCCTGAATTGTTCTGTAAAATAAGCAACGAAATTAGTTGATCGAGGTGCCTCAATACTAATATGCAATTGATATGCAAGAAATATTTATCTCCTTTCTATTAGTTATAATGAATAAATGTTTATCAATAAGGCACTATATTCCAATAAATTTAGTCATATCTATATCGACCAACACGAAACTTTACCTCGATTAATAAATTCAGAGACAATAAAACTCTATTCGCCTTCTAAGAATATTTATCTGTTTTTGTTTTATTATTTATAATAGTGCAAGTAGTAGTAACTTTTTTTAAAAGGTGATAAGGAAAAAGTGATACTACATTGGCTGAACATCAATTTTAAATATAAAAATTATTTCTTTTTTATAGATTAAAAACTGACACTTTTATTTTTGTGTATTTGTAATCAAACTGCATACTCATAATTTTGTCATTTTTCTCTGCATGTATATTTTACACATTATTTTTTTTTACTTTCTATTTATACATGTAGTGAGTTTAAGTTTTTAACTCAAAGTTTATCTAATATTTTCGTCGGTATATCATTCGTAAAGCCATCAAATTGAAAGCTGAATTTCTTTATATAATTTTTTATTTTCAAACATCCTTTACGAAATATTATACTGCCAAATGGTTTGTACTGTGTCAGCTCTCTGTAATTTTTAAACATAATTTTAATGATTATGTAAAAAATTTCAGTCCACTTTAGTAAACTCGTTCTCAATCAATATTTTTGTCACATTATATTAAAATCCTTTTTAAAAAAACAACTTTTAAACCCCATTCTTGCTCATTACTATGCATTCTCGCGATTTTTTTGTTTTGTTTCATTATACCATTGTTGTTAACTCAATATATACCATATATGTATTTTTACTGCCATAATGCATTTACAATATTTTAGAATATGGGTAAATACTAATGTGAACATATGCTATATTTTTTGGGACAAATAAATATAAATTATGATATTGACAAATTGCCGAATGATAGAAAAATATAGCACTGTCCAAAAAATATTTCAGGTTACAAAATAAAATTTTCGTCTTGACAATACCGCAGTAACATATATATGTGTTAAGAATAACATACATCTTCTATATAGACACACATACATCTTCTCTCTCTCTCTCTCTCTCTCTATATATATATATATATATATATATATATATATATATATATATATATATATATATATATATAATTTGTAATAAATGCGATTGTAAAAAGGCTGATCTCCGTAATATACCCAAAACCAATCGGCAGAAAAAATTATATTTCTTTTTACATTTTCAGTTTAATTCTATGGCAACTGAGAAATATCTTGGAGTTTAGTACAATCAATAAAATTAATATGTAATCAACTACGTAAGTAATGATTATGTTCCCGTGTAAGCCACGAAACAAACAATTTTTAATTAGAATGTGAAAATATTTTCTATATTTAAATATCGCAAAATTAATTATTCAGCACGGCATAAAACATACATTGCCTGTTTAAAATACTACATAATATCTTCCTGGTTTAAATAATAATTTTCATTTACCTTTGTCCTTGACCACAAGATTATTTTTATTCTTTTTTCAGTAAAATTAGAATTAAAGTATTATAAACTTCTTCTAAGCTATACAAAGTCAAGACAGATCATAAAGTATATTATTCAAATTTGATTTTAATCACTTGTTGAAGACTTTAGATCGGAAATGTGTTTTCACGCGTTTCTGTAACCTTTAAATTGCAAATTACCTGTTTGACTTTTAAATAAATTTAATATTTGGGACACTACCAAAGCTTACAAAATAGTTTTGAGTCTTATTTGGAAACGGAGAAGTTTTCTTCTATACAAAGAAAAGTGAAATTACGTTGGACAGAAACTGATTGCTTTGTATAGTGTGTGCGTGATATCAATTTGAATGGAAAATTACTTCGAAAATTTTTACATGTTTTTATATTATATTCCAAAGATATGTTAGTAGTCAAATATTAAAACTTCTATTAAATGTTATATGCTTGACATAATTTCGTACCAATGTAATATTGAATTAGACCAAGGTCGATTCTTTTAAACTATACTAAGCACGGCTATGAATGCACATAGGAATTTCGCTCGAGAACGTAATCTACACACTGCTGTGATTGAAGAAGCAAAATATCAATGCCACATATAAACAAAAAGTTTTAACCTGAAATGACTTTTATTTAAATGCTCGAATAGTAACAGTACATGTACCAGTTTTAGCGAAACATAACGATTTTTGGGGCGTCAAGACTCGTAGCGCGTAAACCTTATGCGAGACACTGAATGTCCGGAACATTACAATATACTGCCAACAATTCGAATAAAAATTGCGAACAATTAAAAATAAAAAAGTAAAAAAGTTTAAACCGATGACTTGTTAAAGTATAATTGATTGGGTGGGATCGGTATTTAATAAAATTTTAATTATTGTTTAAGAACATCAATGGTAACAGTACGTACCTATCTAATCGATTACCAACCGAAAGTATTTAATATGCAGTACGATGATAATGGTGTATAACCAATTGTATTTAACGATTGATTAATTTAATATGAAACATGTAACGCCTAGTTTAAATTTGAGTAATAATATTCTAATGGCAAAGTGCGTCTTGCCAATCGGCCAGCTTTGTGTCTTGTCGGCTTTTCCCGACTTAATTCGACCAGCTTCTCGTCTTGTCTGCCATTCCGTCAGCTTTGCGTCATGTCTTCTCTTTCTGACTTCTTCGTTTATATTTATATATTACGTTAAATAGTCTTAAAAGGTTAAAATAAATATTTCTGTGATAAATTATTTCTTATAAATAAAATAATAAAATAAAATTAATATTTGAATATTAACGATTATTTGAACATTTCTTGGTTTTCTTTTTAACTTCTATAATAAAAAAATAATTTCAATACAAAATAAAAACAAAATATATTTTTCCTATTTATCAGGTGCTCAGTTTTCCGTCCTTCATAATGATTTTTCAAATACGAGAGTGCTAATAATATGTAATGAAATATTCTCGCCAATGTTAAAAGAGAAATTAAATGTACTTATATATATATATATATATATATATATATATATATATATATATATACATATATATCTATGGAGTTACTTAATATTTTGTACGGTATAATTTTGTGTATTTTTTTAATTATAAAGGTCAGAATATTACTATTTATTTATATTTTTATTTATCAAAGTAATTTTTAGTAATCTCTAATAAAATTCATTGAAAACCATGCCTTTCCACATTAATAAATAAAATGATATTATATTGCAATACAATTAATATTAGACGGGTAGTTTTCTGGAGGGTTCTCTAATTAATACCATAATACATTGGTAGAGTAACGATATAGCAACCATTAATTTTTAGTCCTTAACAACTTATACATCTAAGAGATTACTTATATCATATTGTCTTTACTAGCAACATTTACAATTATGAGTAATTGTCCTCGCTTGTAAATATTGGCTTGGCTAATGAGTATTTAACGACGAGTGCTCTCGGCAATTTTTATTAAAAAATTTCTGTGTTACACTAAATTTCATTTAGGTATACACCATTATTATCTACTACTTGTCGCCATCTAGTTAGAAATATGCCTTTCTTGTGGAATTCCGGTGCCTTTGATTAAAAAAAACTGCGCGGTTTTGAATATGTTCTTTACTGTCGATTTTTTTTATCGTAAATAGTTATTTAGAGCCCTGAATAAATCGTAATCAGAGGATAAAATGTCCGGTAAATATAGTGAATAAGTGAGTAGAACTCAGCCAAGTTCATCTAATTTATCACGAGTACGTTTTGCAACATGTGGTCTAGCATAACCACATGAAAAATAAACTCGATCCTGTCCACTATCCAATTTTTTAGATAATCATTTCAATTGTTCACGCAAATATCAGCATTAATAGTAGATCCCTCTTGAAGAATTCCCAACTCCAGTTTCTCCGACACCCAGCACATACGTTAACCATACATGGTTGCATATACATGCAACCATGTATGGTTAACGTATGTGCTGGGTGTCGTTAGGTGTGGGTGTGTATACGTTAACCATACGGTTAACGTATGTTACTCCTCATTACCAGTTCAGATTCAGCAAGTTAATTTTCAATACCAATAACGGTTAACAAGTATCAACTCTGCATTGAAGGTGATATGATGACAACTCGTGGGGTACCCACACACCGTATTGTGAAACTTTTCCCAATTCGTGCAAATGTGTTTCTATGGTGCCATGACTGCAGTGTAGCTCGTCTGCCCATTGACGAGTCGTCAGCCGAGGATCCTTCTCAATTAGGAGTCGTAATCGTTGAACGTCCAATACGGGACGTTCAATGATTCCTACGTTGAAACGTCCAAACAGGACGTCCGGTAAGGGGTTCATAGTCAAGATCGTAGTCCTCATTCCTGAACTCTCTGAATTAAATTTTACTGTAGCGTAAGATACCGTATACTCACCCGTCGCATGGCATATATTATTTGTGGGTGTCTTTACAACGTGACCCAGATGAAGTTCGTAATGTAAAAGAATTCATATCGATTTAAATTTTTTATGTAATCCACTTAAAGTTTTGGCCCTGACTGTTGTCTACTGACTGCATTTTGGCCTATTTATACCCTAGAGTAAAATTTTCTCGAAGTTTCGAGAATCTCTCTCGAAAAGTCCCGAAGTTGTGGATTAAAATTTACTAGCCAGCCTAATATATTAACAAACCACAGTAATATATTTTTCATTTAACTATAAAGTAGTTAAGACATGAATCGAACAAGAGCAAAAACGAATTCTTAACTACGGAAATTCTTTCTCGCCTTTTTTTATTAATTTTGAAACTATCACTATAATTATAGCAACAAGTTAATTCTTGATGACATATTTACTAACATTTTAGCTACGACTATTTAAAATATGACATTAGCCTTTGGTTAAATTTACTTTTTTGACATACACCTGTCACTTTATGCCTGTTCCCTTATGCCTGTCGCCTAGCGGTAAAAACGTGTAAAATATTTCCATGTTAATATTGATTATTATTATTTATTAAGAAAACAGAGCTTTAAATCTGACAAAGAGGAGGGCAAAAGTTGTAACAAACCATTTTCAATTTTAATTTAAAACTGAAATGCAAAATTTATAATCCATCTTAATTTTGCAGTTAACTATTATATATTTGCAGTTCTAAATCAAATGAAAGTTACACGTCAATATGATTTGTAAATAAGAGATTTCAAATGGTAACTTCCTAGACATTTCCAGATTACATAATTAAAAGAAATATTACGACAGCAAGAAGTAAGGGACATTTTCAGATCCACGATTTGGTTCATCAATTTCGGGATACGAAAGAGAAAATAGTACCTATATTTAATTACGTTTCATTACTGTTAGCTTAGAAATAAAATAAGAAAAATTTCATATTTTATTTATTCCAGATAACTTGGTATTTTAAATCAAGACTAACAGAACATTATTCAATGTTGACATTTAATTAGTAAAAAAGATTGTTTTATATTTATTAGGGGTATTAATTAAGTAGTTTGACTCAAGTTTTGATTAAGAGATCGAATTAGATGAGAAAATTCCTTGTGTACTGCTATTTCATGAACATAGCGATGTTAAAATAACATTTTTATTTCTTGTAATTTAATAATAAAGGTTTGACCTAATTTTCGACTTAAATTACGTTTCGTAAAAATAAATTTGATTTACATCAGTACTTTTTTGGAAAAGACACCCAATTTTTTCCATTATTTTGGGCAATAAAAGTTCATTTGGTTGCACTGATTAAATTATATTTTAAATATGTGACCATTTTTTACTTATTTCGTCAATATTAACATTCATTCTAGGCTAAATTTCTTTTATGATAAAGAGACGAACGAGAAAAAAGCAAGGTTAACGAAATTGAAAATAAATTTAGAGGAATCAAAATTAAGACGGAGAATATAAAAATAAATACCTCAAATTCCAGACAGCTTGAATGTAACTCCTACAACATAAAAATGCGATAAATAAATTTAAGCTATTGAGAATTTATTCTAATACGTGATATATTTTGCAAGAGCGACTGAAGAATAATTCCGACGAAGGTTATCTCCGACACGTGAGACGATAAGGCTGAACGAAGATTGAAAGTGCGACAAATCCCTCATGTTACAACGATTTGCCACAATACTTACAAGATGAAGGAGGACACCTCGAATCACGAATTGAACATACGCGAAAAAGGAAATTGAAAATAAAGGCTGCTTTTGTGCAGAAAATTATTTATTTACGGGCCAACATCCGTCACACAGGTGGCTGATAGTAAGAGCATTGGTGTTCCGATGGAAGGAAATTGCTTAGGAGTGAGTGAATTTGTCAAACATATTAAGGCATATTTATGTATATGCAGACGTTTATTCCATAAATATATATCTACATATGCGCACTTTCATTCTCATATATATACATATATATGTAATTACGTGAGTGCATGCATGCGTGCAATAATGTGAGCGGGCGTGAGTTCGTGCGTGCGTATGCGTTTACCCGTTTGTGAGCAGTGCAATAACTTTTCTAAACCTAAGTTTTTTACTGATTTTCTTCTGTAAAGTATAATAATAAATAACACAAAAAAATACAGTTTATACCTGTAAAGGATAAACTGTATTTTTTTTCTTTTAAGCATGTATATATGTGTGTGAAACCTTTTTTGTAAAAAAGTAAAAAGTACGATACACGATTTGTGTTAATAAGTTTTTAATAGAATATATATTTATGGTTGTTAAATGACAATATTATTACCATATTACCATGGTTGCATGTATATATGTATGTGTATATATATATATATATATATATATATATATATATATATATATATATATATATATATTCGTCGTATGACAATATCTTCAGGTGGGCAATTATTAACGATCCTTAAAAATTTCCCACCTGAAGCTGTTGTCATAAAACAAAACTAGATCGTGGTAAAGAATTTAAATAAAGTAGCAATATTATTACATCACGTAGTTTCATTTAGTTGTAAGAATTAAATTATATATAACATAACCATCTAATCCTATATGTGATCGTAAACAAGAACGATGATGTGATGGTGTGATGATGAAAGTCATATAGTTGATAGCCTTCGTTTATGGTTCATTTCAAACAAAACAAATATTTTCTTTTCGTATAATTAGTGCGATAAAATATACTATGAGAGTAATTTGTCTATATAATGAATATATAACATGCTTCGTTAGAAAGATCGACGGTACCTATAGAAACATGATGATAATGTGGTAAACTTTATACAGTATTCTTTAATGTGTCAATCCCACACACGCAAAAATATTTTCACGGCTACAAGGTTCGCGATGATATAAATCGGGGATTTAGTAATTTAATAATTTAGTTTAACGTTACGACAAACTAATGCTATTAATAGTAGTAGTATTACAATAATTTTATACATGACGGCTATGTGAGAAACTTCAATGTAGGTGTTTGTCAGAAAATACAATATTACTGACGCGAAATACGTGTTCAGTTTATAAGTTCAAGTTTTGAAATAATTAAACAATACATTTTTGTCAACAACACATGTTACGTTAAAATCTGTGACCTAAGGAAGAAAATATAATAAATTTAGAATAATTTTAAAACTGCCCTAGTTCCATGTTTCAACTCTTAGACACTGTCTGCACAGTTACGTATGTCGTAGTAGGTTCCTTAAAATAACCATTGCACACATAACTAAATTAATACGCCCTTCTTGGTTAGCAAACACTGACAGGATTTACAAGACAAACAGTGAAAACACGGCATCGTCACAGCAACGAGAATAACACGCTAGTCAGTGTATGCTACAGTGCATATTCGTTGTTTTACAAAGCAGCCAGTTACTTTGAGATAATCTAAATGCAATTTTTTTGGGATGGAACCTACCGGACCTATCATTCATCTTCTAAAGAGTGTTTACTTTTATGTATAATTTTAAATAAAATTTCCTTGGGGAGTAATTGCATACGATTTAAAATGATATTTAAATATGCAATAAGTGAAACAATTTTTTTTTATTATAGACAGTATTGCAAGTAATATTTTTAGAATTATAACCAAAAAAAACATGTTAAACAAACCTGTCACCGTACTCTATGCATAACGACACACAAATTCTTCGTGACATTATAATGCCAATAAGACTACAATATTATTGGCCAAATATAAACTCTTTCTCTCAACTTCTACTTAATAGACTAATCTAAAAAATACTGAAAGTTACTTCCTTTTTAAAAATTATCTAATACTTCATTAACAGGATAATTGATTTTTAACTTAACTCGTTTTAAAAATATGGAAAAACGTAAATTTTTAAACTACAAAAATATGTTGTGCTACAAAAAACTACATAAAATATATTGTATATTACACGCCCTCTACAAATTATACGTGTATGATATATTTGCTACGTATTATACACACACTCACAGATTATAAAATTTACAACAGTTACAACAACAGTCTCTATATTGCTTCTTTAATTTTTGGTACCTTTGTTTGTTTAAAAACCAATAAGCTAGCATATCTTATTCAATTAAAGTTAATTTATACCATGATTTTATATTGTTTTATTCGCTTTTTTCCAAACTAAGTATTTAATATTTCACGATAATTATTTAGAAACTTTTTAATACCTCTAAAATATGTATTTTTTATTCCCATGTGCAGTCGAAATATAAATTTTCATAACTCTATACTTAATTAAATCGAAATTTCTGTACAACCTTCCGCCCCCATTTTTCCTAACCTTTGTGGTTTTATTTTTAACAGCACTTTCTTTGCAAGCGCTTAAAATTCAGAAGAAATATTTTTGCCAAAATTTAGTTTGCACATATTATATATGATAATGAGGCTGTCATACAGTGAGTGAGTTGTTGTGAGTGTCTTCTATCTATTCTTGTGTCAACAAATGTAAAAAGCAACATTTTTCAATAAATATAACTTTAAATCACGTTTACACCTTAACAAAAAAAGTTTCGAAAGGTCATACTTTTTATGTAGCTAAAAACGTAATAACCTGGATTTAATAAATAAATTTTATACCTTAAATAACCAGTTTTTCTTTAATTTACTTGAAAGTATTTACTTTTCACTTTCATTCTAGATCATTTCCAATATTCTGATGTAGTATTTTTTGTATCCTGAAGTAATAGTCTATGATTCGATTTCCTACTCTCTCTCTTATGCTAGTTGTAATTAATCATTTGAACTTCACGCTATTATCCTTTTATTATGAATCGAATTTTCACTTGTATTTTTCGTAATGTGATATTGAAATATTTATTATTAACAAATAAATATTTTATGACCGTAAGAGGCAAGACAAAACTCTACGATATTTGGAAAAAATGTCCACCTGATCTGATAAATGTTTTCATTATAACACCCGAATATTAATGTTAACATCAACATCAAGCAAATAATAAAAGCAAGGTAAAATAGCCTTATATTTTAATATCCTACATTTTTAAATATTATAAAGCAATACCTTATTTCAGAGTTAAATAGTAGAGGAATATTTAATTAAAACAATAAGTTATCCCTTTATCAAAACATATCATTACGATCACCCCCGTATTGTCCCAGAAACCTTCATGGAGTTTGCAATGATCCACCTCAAGTCATTTAAATATGCAGGATCTTCGAAGCCCATAGTCCCCCCTCCTCCACATTAACTCGCATCTGCGATAAACTATTCAACGGAATAGGGTTAGAGACTATCCCTACGTAATAAACCGTTGAGCGTTTTTATTCTTTAGAACGTTTGAAAAGTATTCAAAGCTCAATTTATTCTTAAATAAATCTGGGTTACGTAAAAGATCACGTTCTAAGAATTTGCACTATTCTACTTTATGTGCTGATGCACGCTGCCTAGAATGACTACACGTATATAGCAGTACCCATCGGAGCTAAACTATACATGCTTCGTATTCTGCTTAAACTGCATCTTTTAAATCCATTGACCACCCATTACCACGGGTATAGGTTGGGATCTTTCTTCATAAAAAACGATATAATAATCTAACTTGAGCCAGATTTTTTCTGTCCGCTTCCATAATTTTTAAAAAGTAATGTAGTATTCTTGCCTTTAGAGATCTTCAAAGGTAAATTATTTCGATAATGAACACGGGTGATCTTGCAAATACGTCAGTTTCTTGCGATACAAAAGACACCATGGTATAGTGAAGTATTGTCTATTCAGCGGAATCTCGTGAGCTCGTCGTCGTGCCATTTTTCCTGTAGTTCTTCCAAGATAACAAGAATATTTTATATTCTTATGTAATACAACATTTGGTCATTGCTGTCTTCTTTTATAGTATATATAATAGTGTATTATATAGTATATATATAGTAAAATATTTTTCTTTACTAAGATTACATAGAATCTATTAGCAAATTTTATGACAATGGGTTCAGAAATCAAATGAATGGCTGTTTTGAAAACATATTTCCTGTCGTATTTCGATGCCTTAAACTTTATAGAGTAATGAATAAAGTTAGAGAATCAAGAGGAGAAAGAAATTATTTGTGACACCTAATATTCTGTTATAATTCAACTGTTTTACAGAACTCGAATACTACATTAAATACGTTCTAAACAAAATTTAATTAAATCTCTTGTAATTATTTTAATTCAAATGGACAGGAATAACAATAGCAATTCTTGAAAGGTGAAAACTTTCGACAACTTGCTGCGACGTGAAATCTACCTATTGTGTACAATGAACTAATTTTAAGTAAAATGTTTTCAACGATGATATGAAAACAATATTGGGCATCAGCTAATAATTTACATGAAGTAAATCATTTATTCGATTAAAAAGTTATGGACTATAACAGTGTAGGAACTTCGATGGAAAGACTCTATAGTCATCTAAGTGACTGCAAGTTATAATGGAACATAAATTCCATTTACTAAATTGTTCAAATTTATCAGTAAATTTTTAATTTGATTTTGGAACAATGGGAGTAAAAAATAAATTTATTGTACTAATTTTGGCAAAAATATCGATTTCAAAAGTGCTACGCGAAAATAATTATAAAAAATTATCTTTTTAACATTTAGTTTTATTTACGATTTTGGTAAAAAAAATTAATGCACTTAATTGACTTTATTTTCAGCCAATGGATACAGAATTTTCGTATTAAAAAAATGTTATCTTTAAATATTCTTACATAATAAAATTTCCTTTTATAGCTCTTTACAGTGCTGCAGCCAGAAAATCATCTCAGATTTTTTTTATTTTAAATTATCTTCTTTCTCATACCAAATTCCATTCCCATGAATGCACTAGTACCTCATTTCAGTCTTTTGTTCAGTTGTCTTCAACAAGTTAACCTAATGTGAACATCGTGTAATATATTTCTCATAGCTTTTATTAAAGGAAAATAGGAAAAGGGTAACTTACAATATTCCATAGGCTGCATAAAATGTTTGTGCGTTCTACGTCAGGCGTGACATATGCCGGCCAGTTAGTTATAAAACAGATAATTTCAGATCATTTAAATGAAGCATGAACGAAAAAATGTCTTACGTATTTGCAATAATTTGCAAATACGTAACAAAACTTACTATTAATGATGCTGCCCTATGAAGAGCAGAGAAAATACCTCAGGCCGTAATTGATTTCTTTTCGTTTTTGTAAGGCCCTAAAACTTTGCATGCTTTAGGGAAAATTTAGAATGCCATTTCGTTGTCGTTGGGGGATCTTTAAAAATCTTCGTGGGCCTTCTCTTCTTTCAAATATTTATTATTATGCTGATAACCAGCTATCAATATTTTATTCTGCTAAAATGAACAACTTTCAGTTCTTTTCGGATATACTTCCAAGTTGGTCATTTACAAATATTGTATTCTTACCTTCTTGATGATTCTTTGAGTGGGGTTACAAAAGAAACTTTGTTTTAGCGGAAAACATTATTTAGCGTTTTCCAAAATCAGAATTACTAGTGACTATTTTTTAAAATATGACAGAGAGTAGCAGGTTGTATTTTTATTTTAATTAGCACTGGTTTCTTAATTTTATTTGACAATTCTTAATATAAAATTCCATATTCATTAGCATTTCCTTCATTTACTTATCTAATTGCATGACCAAGTTTCTGCTCTTTCTATTTGATTATATTTTTATTATAGTATTAAATTTAAATAAAAGGGCTTTTATATTATATTCAAATAAATACAGAATATTGGTAGGTACTTACATTTACTTTAAATACTTATTCAAATATACTCCCACTGAAATATTTCAATTTAGTAGTACTACAGTCGATCAACTAAAATATTTTAACATTGAGTAGTGGAACATAATCCTAAATAATCACTTAATATACTGTTTATTTGAAATTAATGAAAAATAATGCATAATTAAAATTTCTATTCAAGAAAAAGCAGAAATGACAAAATAAAAAAAACTAAAATAGAAAGTGGAAAGAAAAACCAAACAGGAAACCAATAATCCTTTAAATTTAACAATTCCTTGTTAATTGTCAAAAAAATAACTTTATTATGCACTTTCATATTCAAACTTATTTCCACTGATAATCAATATATTTGATATTCAAATACATTGATTATCAGTACTATGAAAATTATTATATATAAGTTACGGCAAAAATCTCTGATTAGTGCCATAATCGACATATTTTTATATCCGTTCAAATCAACTTCGACTAACGCTCAGGAAAAATCTATTCACTTACCTCTAAAACCCCACGAATTGATTACTGCTATTATACTTTGAGTACGAGATTCCATGCGCCTCGTCACTATCTACTAGAGTTCTTTGCCTTAAAAATATACTTCACTTCCAACCGTGTGTCATTTCAAATATGTCGCCTGCCTGCTCAAACGCCCTCAGTAATAAAAAATCTCATTATTCATCCCTCGTACGTAGATAGCTTGTTATACAAATATCCCTCGGCGATACGAATTAGGGAAAAAAGTGAATTAATTGAAAATGTCACTTGGAAAAACGCTCACAAAAAGCCTGATTAAATATAATAACGGAACCTTTTACGCTAGGGATGCGGTAAACAGGTTCGAAAGAGTATGTTTGATGCGAAAAAGGGTGTTGGTGGATTATGAGAATAAAAAATGATTAATTGTCCCCATGGATCATTGAAAATGTGTTTAAAGACTTCTTTTTCAAAGTAATAATTTGATTTATTTGAATTTTTTCCATTTTATAAATCACGTTAGTATTTATTAAAGTTTAGTAAATGAATATTCATGTTATTTGATTTATGGAAGTGTTATGAAAATGAGACTTTAAAAAATTTATATTTAACCCCAGCAACACATTTTTTCAGATTTTTAAAATTTTTTTTTGAGTCCCGTAATAAAACATAATAATATCATAGCTATTTATATATCCCTAATAAATATCATAGCTATTTATGTATACGATTAAGCTACGCTTTTCTTTTTTCTAAAAATGAAACCTTTATAAAATGTCGCCTCCATCTATCAGCTTGTCAAATCCGTCATTCGTAAAAGAGGTTTGACGTGGAAATTTAAAATTCATGGCATATTCATGACATGTCACTAGATAGAACACTAACGAGATAGATCACTGAAATATGCTATGAGGTAATATGCAAAAATATTTAGGAAGTGAAAAATAAAGCATCAAAATCTTTTTTTCGATTTCATGTATCACGCGGGATATCGATTACAAAAGCAACTTATCCCAGAAGGACTTATTTCAGAATTACCTGTAAGATGTTAACAAATATATTACTCTAAACATCTGCAATTGTTTTCTCAGAAATCTTTGAAAGAGAAACTCAAAAATTCTTGCCGTAATGATGCTTATTATGCCTTATAAATCTCAATAGTTAAAAAAAAATATTGAACAAAAATTATTTACAACGGAATTAGTCGAATTTTTTTCCTTTCACTTCGTGTATAGCGCGGCGTGCCATTAGTAGAAATAGTAAGATTCAGAGTTTAAAAAACATAATTTTCTTATTATTTTTATTTTAATTTGAAACTAATGTTGAAAAACGGCAATGATGCTACATTTCGTAATAAGAATCCATATTCCTCGTGGTTTGTCTGTTTGTCTGGTACAGCTGTATTTCACAGAAACAGTTTGACGTAGAAACTTGAAATTTGACGTAGTAATAATACATATTAACTTTCAAATATCTCAAGAGCTGATACTGGAAACTATCTATATCACAATTTTATAAGAGGCCAATTTAGTCCATTTTTTTAATTTAATGATGTTTTCAGAACTATTTTTGCAGTAATTTTAAATAGTATATTTTCAGGGATAAGCAGAAAATTATGCGAAATAAATATGTCCCTCCACATGATTTTCGAAAATACTAAACCAAAAATTATGATAAGGAATTAAACAATTTTTATAAAAATTAGGGTTTCTTCCCTAGGCAAAAGTTAAAAAAATATATAAACACACAAACACACATAAATATATATATATATATATATATATATATATATATATATACATGTATGTATATATATATATATATATATATATATATATATATATGTACATATATATATATATATATATATATATATATTTATACGTTTTGAAAAAATTCTTAGTTATGAGTAGTTCATTAGAAATACTCTTCGCAACTTAGTTTTTCATTTCTTTCATGGATACATTGCACTCCTCTGTTGTACATATTTAAGTGTCGCCTCAATTTGTTGTATTATTATACTCTACATTTACTTTCTTTTTAAGTTTTTACTTATTATGTGCACCAAGTCCTTGACTAATGTATCATAAAGAAAGTTGAACTTTTAATGAAAATTAGTCTCGAAAAAGCGTTCATTAAAACTAGGAGATTATATAGAAATTATCATAGACCTTCTAGCCTTAATATATTTATTTCAAATTGATACGGAAATATTATATTGAATATATTTGGCTTTAATTTTGTAGAAATTCATTATTCACAATTAAATGAAACTACGTGATGTAGTATTATTTCTACTTTCTTTAATTTCTTTACGACGACCTAGGTTTCGTTGTATTACTAAGATTGATTATTTATATCTTTATAGATTGATTATATCTTTGCTAATATCCTACCTGAAGATGTTGCAATACAACGAAACCTAGGTCGTGGTAAAGAAATTAAAGAAAGTAGAAATAATACTACATCGCGTAGTTTCATTTAATTGTGGAGAAAGATTATAATAGTTGGCATTGAACTTTCATTTTAATGATACGCTTATGTTTTTAGAGAGGATGGGCAAACTGGCCAGGGCAATTATACGACGAGCATCAAGTGGAGAGAGAGAGAAAAAATATAATAATCCATTATTGAGCTTTTATTTTCAACGCTACTGCTGTGTTTTTTTTTAAAGCTGGGCAAGCTAGCGAGCTGTAGTTTAACAAAGAGGACTTTTACAACTTTGTATTTAGAAAAAAAATTATCCTTCTTTTTTGCAAAAAACATAATGTAATTTTATGCACACGACAGCGTCGATAAACTTTAATGTTTATTTACATATATAGAGATGAGAAAGCAATATTTCTCCCGGTTTTAGGCAAAGTGATGACCCTGCCAAGCCTTGGAATTGCTCAGTATATTTATACGTATGTAGCTGTCAAAATCGACATCTAAATTAGGACTAATTTTCATCCAACACCTAAAGCAAAATTTTGAACAAAAGTCCTAATTTCACAAAACGGGGATACGTCGAGATCATTAATCATCATTCCTACGCCGAGTCATTCCGCCTCGTTTCATTCAAACGTTCGGCTACCGAATTCACGTGCCGTCTTGCCTACTTCAATGTGAGACAGGACTGGTCTTTCAATCAATATCGATACATAAAATTAATGAATTTTATCAAACAAGATAATTTAACTTAATTAAATGATCCGGTATTAAAAGGTATCATTTTTAATAAAATTATGTATCAAAATCCTTTCAGATGTGATCATTATAAGTTAATAATAATTTTAAAGTGTAATTTTGTAGAAAAGGTATTAAAAAGAGAGTAGTGGATCATATCGATACTTATTATCTATATTACCAAAATTAATTTTCTTTTATTTTAGGGTTTCGTTACTTAACACCCTTACAAAATCAGTCACAGCCGTCCTTCTCAAAAACAACTCAAGGTAGGAACTTGACGTTTGCCACAGCAATAAGATACATTAACCCTCACATATCGCATTAGCTAAAACTTAAAAATATTAATGAGGAAATTTTATGGAGGGCGTATTAAGAACTCAAAATTTTATTTTTAATTCCATACAAAGTGAGAGTTGTCGTTTGAAATGGAAGAGATAATTACTATTGGGTCGGCAAAATCTGACTAGATGATTGCAGAAAAGTGCAATGATCATATTAGATCTTATGATTTTGATATGTTTTTACGCCTGTGAAAGATATAGTTTATGATAAGTTGTGATATGTATACGTCAAAATAATAATTCTTTATAAATAGTTTAAAAGAGATAGTATATACGCTTAAATGCTATTAAGTGCCGACGGATTAATGCTGTTAAGAGATTTGAAAAGTTTGTTTTAATATTATCTTCAATAATGAAAAACAAAGTGAAATTAAATTTCGAGTAGAGTTCGCACTTTAAGGGTTTTACACACGAAGCACTTAAAGATGCATACTCTGTCATAACAAATCTTAAAAACTAAACATGTATATTTGTATTAATCTAAGGAATCTTAACATCTAAAAACGTATATTTGAATTAATACTAGATTATGAGGTATTATCGTTAAATGTTATTTTTTCTTTCTACATGCCGATGTAAAAAAAAAATATTGCTTCCTCTCGCTTTGTATAGATGTGAACTTGAAATCAAATTATATAAAATTTTAGATTTTGACTTGATGGTTCACGTAATATCTGTAAAATTTATATGACTTGATTTGGAATTTGAATAAATCAAGGGTGAAATATTGACCCAATATGTTTTTTTTCAAAATATACTTCTTCGGTACAGTTCCGTATATCTATTGCAATTAATCGTGGGTTTTATTTTGCTATTAACGATGGCAAATGGAACTTCTTAACTGGATTGGGATGTTTTAATAATTATATTAATCCATGGAGACTATAATTTTGTCTTAATTTTGATGCTTTAATATAATTTACATTTATCATAAGTTATACCATATATTGGAACCATACTGGCTGTAAGCGATTGGTAATTTTATATTGCACTAACTCTGCCAACATGACTTAGACCGCGTAAAATAAGAAAAGTTAAAATGAATTTTTTTATATTTTTTTTTTCTCTCAGAGCTCAATGAACTTAAAGTTTACTTTAAATCCAAAAAAAAGTGCCATATCGTGATGTGTCTATGAATATAAATTTTATTAAAAATGCTAATAGATAATGTTGATAATACTTCTATCGTAATATTCACCAATTCACAGTGTTTTTTCTATCTATAGCGCCCAAACAAAATATAAACTATTGCCATACTACAATTTGATTAAAATCCATGCAGCAGATTTTGTGTGATTGAAGAACTAATTAACCTGTGTTAATTTTCAGACAAAAATTGTAAAAACAGGTTTTCTACCTTCTACTATAATTCTATGCGCAAAATCAATCACACGTTTTAAAATAAATTCCATGTACAGAATTCACTCAATTACAATTTAATTATATACATAGATTAAACAATCTCGGAACAAGCATGGAACCAATTTGATCTTCTTAGTATTCGCGAGAATTTAATATTTCATAATCACTAAACTAAATTTACCTTAAATATTTTTTTTATTGTTTATAGTAGTAATATTTGGTTAAAGCTTTTTGAGTGTGCCCAAGAAATAATCAATAATTCTGTCATTATTCGCATAATCTTGAAGTAATCAAACATTCGATTGATAATTTCTTAATGTCTTTTTTTCTTCTTTTTTAATTTAGTTCATGCAGCTCGTAACAACTATATAATTTACTCTTTTCTCTATTAGCTTAAAAGCAATTACATTTAGTTAATTGTCTACACCTTAGTTGTTATTGACTGATCCAATTTACGATATGAATTTATCCACGACGATCATTTAATTACTTAATATAGAGTGTTCCTATGCGATAAGCGTGTTTATATGTCACATTCGTTCAAATTATGATTTGTTTGCTCTGAACTAATAAATTTAATACCATTAAGTATATAGTTTGGACGTAGGTAAACATTTGTAAGACCTTGTCATAACAAGTTGCATCTAAGCTCGTATCTATTTATAAATTTGTGGCGGCATCAACAGAAAAAGGTAAGTAGTGAAATCTAAATGTTGCTTTTCTCCATATTATTCTCTGATTCTGATCTGTTTTGGTACCAAGCTTCACCATAGCATTCAAATCGGTTCAGTATTTTTTGCGGTTACTATAACAAAGAAAATAACAAAAAAATAAAGCAATCGACGGGGAGAAGAACAGACAGAGAAATAACACCTTTTTTAGCTTTTACTTGATATATTCAAGGTACATACTGCAGAGGTGTTGCCAGCACTAGGTAGTCGTATGGCATAGACAAAAAATTATATGGATACAGCATGGACCGTTCAGAGAGAAGATGAAGTTATCAGGGAGCGAATCTCCATCGTTCTATTTACACGTAAGTGAAAGAAAAACAAACACAAGTATCGAATTATTTGTATTTTCTAATTGTAAAGATATAAATATACTACTTTCGTTGCCTACTGCGAAAGTAGCTTTGGCTTATCTTTTCGAGGACTCATAGATCTACGAAATAGACTCACTTTCCCGAAAGATTTCGAATATATATCCATAATGACTAGCTATAGTAAATCAAGGGTAGTAAATTACTAGAACATGGTATAATTCGCAGTAATAACTTGATATATTAAATTTCCATTATTTTTTTAAAAATTTATGTTAATTGTTCTTTACCTTCCAAAATATCTAGCATATTTCTTAACAAGTTATTTATTGCCAGGTATTCCACTTTTACGCAGAGATTTCCAGCTTTGTTACGTTTCTCTTTCTGAATTATTGCCCCATATGTTTAATTATTTATTATTTTTTGTCCAAAATCTTTCCAACTTCATTATTCTATAATTTTACTCCTAACACTTTCTTTCCCTCCGTCTTCCTAGTATGTGACGTACAATTGTTTCATCTGCTATTTTTTGGTCGGAATTCACATTTTTTAAATTATAATTTACGATAGAGAAAGATAAAATTCTTGGGGAAATGACGTCAAACATTTAAAAAAATCGCTCGTATCTTTGGAAAAATATTAAAATATTATATATACGGTCATAATGATAAGACGGAAATTTGAGTTTTAAAATATCGTCGGAATTGAAATAAAATGTTAACCAGATGAAATAATTTAAATCTAACAATTTGATAAATATAAACATTAATTAAATTTTCCAAACAGATATTAACAATAAAATATTTTCCCTGAGAAAACTTCCGAATTTGTAAGTAACGGTACGACCACCTTGCAACGTTTACGTCAACACTTGTAATACCTATTTCCCCACGCTCGTAATTTTGCTTTTATTGCTTCGATTATCAACGGCTCTGATCAACGCTTAAAGTTATATAAGGCGGGTTGGTGTTTTACATCTGCCGTTCGCCACTTGCTCACAATACTAGAATCAAGATATGATATTATGACCATTAAATACATGGAAATATATCTAATATTTTTTAAATCTAATTTTTTTTTAAATAATATTTTACATTGGCTTAATGATTATACGGCAAACGGGGTTAAACATAAATTTAGCCATAATTTTGTTCAGTCAAAAGGAGTGTTACGGACTTGCATACTTTATTTATGATTTAAAGTTGGTTATATCGCTTTTGTTTTAATGAGAACTTAGTTCGGCCCTTTTTGTGAGGGGTTCGCGTCTACAATCCGACATTATGTTAGAAAGGAGACAGAGAAACAAGTTTCTATTTTAGTTGCTCGTGTTGGTCTCTATTTCCGTTCGCTACTTTAATTCAAATCTATATGCTTTTATCTAGCTAAACTTCGATGTTATGTAATAATGCCTCTGCGTGCAAAGGTACTATAATATTTGGTCATCTATAAGCAAATAGATTAAGAACCACAAAGCAGCAAGAGATATCAAAGATTTTACTTAGATATGTTGCAAGAAAACGGGCCCGCAATAAAACTATTAATTCACCGATTATTTCCATCCGGTGTCATGTCAAACGCAAATTTAATTACCAGCCACACTTTGTAAAGTGAGTTATTTTTCTACGTCTCATTTTTAATTACCATATTTTCCGAATGTGATTAACATTTGATATGCAAGAATTCTGACGCTTTTCCCCGGTTTAATTAACTTGCGATATGCGGAAATTTTGTACAAAATCCGGGACGGATTAGCGATCGGCACTGGACGGCGACTGATGGGGTTGTTTCTAAATGAAGATTGATGAGTTTGAGGCCAACGTCGTTTAAGCGTTTTGATACGAATTTGTTTCGTTGATGAATTTCGTGTCGCATAATCGAAAGTAGTTGTTTTGTCGTGTTAAATTTTATACCTTTCAGTTGTATTTAACGGTGATAATTCAGGAATATATCTTATATTTTATCTGAAGTTGTTTAAATTAATTTCTATAATAAAAAAAATTCATGAAGTTACAAATGGATGTGTCGATATTAGGGAAATACAATTAAATTGTATATAAAAATAACCATTTTTAGGATCCCGTATATCAAAAGGAAAAAAGAAATTTTATATACCAGTATAACTAAGTTTTCGTTCTGTCTGTCTGTGTGTTAAAAGGATTTTTCTCAGGAATGCGTGCACATATCAAGGTGAAATTAATATTCGTTAATTTGTAGTTATCTCATATAACAAAAAGTATTTTTTTTTAATATCTATTTTTATAAATATATTTTCGTTGTAAAAAATTAAAATTTTGTAAATAGTTTGTGTACAATTAAACGTTTTTAAATACCTAAATGCGTACGGAAATCTCATATCCTCTCGTGCTTAACAGGTTTTTACATTAAGCACACAAAACATACAAAACAATAATAATTATAATAAATAGATGTCTAGGATTGGTAAATATCACAAACAATGGAATATCATATGGAAAAACTTTAGATTATTTTTTTTCTGCAACTACACTTTGTGTAATAAAGAACAATTTAACTAACAAATCATGAAATATTTATTGAAGATATATTTATTGACTATTTTAATATTAAATTAGTTGATAGTACAGGAATCGACACCAAATAACAAACAAGTCTATACAAGTCACTTATATATATATATATATATATATATATATATATATATGTATATACATACATATATATATATATATATATATATATATATATATATATATATATATATACATACATGTATATATTAAAATAACACTGAGTGAGAAAACATGTAAAAGAGAGAGACAAAATACGCATATTTGTGTGAGATTACGGAAGGCTTTGCTCTTTCAAGTGACTATTAATATTGACGAAGTACATCGCGTCTCGGTGATCTCGTGGCATACTCCACATAATAACAAATGATTTCCCACACGCTTCCTTTAGCATCACCTGAAGTGCACTATATGCAATACATAACAATGTTTGAATTTATGCCACCTACGAAACAAGACTGTGTTGCTTTGTACAACTGGATGGAGAAGAGGGATAATGTCTTTTGATGACACTACTACACGACGGGATAATGTCTTTTGATGACACTACTACACGACGGGATAATGTCTTTTGATGACACTACTACACGACGGGATAATGTCTTTTGATGACACTACTTTACGACGGTATTTGTTCGTTGCATATATTCCTTCCTTAGTTAAGGCATTTGTATGAATATGAGTTAACATCAACCTTTTATTATTGGTAAAGCAAATTCTTTTCAAAATAATCGGTTTTCTCCACTGCAAAATTTATTCAAGTTTGCTGCTGATTACAAAGAGTATACATACATAAGCAAATATATATTCGTATCAAGTTCTGATAATGTGGATATTTCTCTTCGAATTCTAATAACAGAGTGACAAAACAAAATCAATATCCTTACAAACACTAAGTCTTTAAACTTAAAAATAGAAGATTAGATTACTATTCGAGTAATCTTGAGATACTTTTATGGTTCAGCTATTTAACTTAAAATATGGCTAAAATTGATGACTTCCTACGGAGAAAGAAAAAGTTTATGCCCGCAGTATTAATATACTCACACACGCATATACATAATATGTATATTTATATATATATATATATATATATATATATATATATATATATATATATATTATTCTGTGGAGTACCTGGGACTAGTTTTTAACATTTTGCCGGTAGAACTTCTGTGTAGAGTCATATAAAATAATGTGGGATCCGTGCGAGTCGTGGGCTATTTTTGGGAATAGAATATACGTGGGAATAAATATATTAATTCAACCAATTTAACTTGGAGTTGAAGATATCATGATGTGTTCTACTTGTTTACATACCCTAACAGGAAAAGCATTTTTTTTCAAAGGACTAGCATTAACAATAAAACGTATTATTGCAATCGCTTGTACGTAAGCAAACTGAATCTACACCGAAATGTAAAATATTTTCAATAATTTGATTATGTGTTACGAAAAGGTTTATTTCGTGGACATCAGTCCATGCATATAGAGGTATCGTCGGTGCAGATTTAACTCTTTAGAGCTGGAACGGATAAACCGATACCGCCATCGTATCTGATAACATTAGAATCGTCTATGCATTTCGGGTGTTCTTAGGTAAATCTCCTCAAAATCATTGTAATTAAATTTTATGAGACTCTCCAGATCAGGGTTTCCCAACCTTTTTTTGTTGAGGCTCCCCGGATTATAAATTATATTTTCATTCCCCCCCTTTACTTTTTCATGCCCGCCCTTTGATTTAGTAAATTAAATAAAAATGGTAACTAATATAATAACTTATTATTGATTTAAAATACGCCATAATTGGATATATTTGTAAATTTCAATTTCTACCTTATTTAATTATATTAATTAATGTTTATATTTTTGTGTGTTTTTTTGTATTGTTTAATGATTAATTAATTATGAAATTAATGGAAAAACTTACTAACATACAAATTTGATTACCCTTTCCGTCGGCATTTTTTTTTAAATCGATTTTTTTATTTACTAGTAAAATTTTATTCACATCTAAAACTGAAGAGACTATGAAAGTATGACATGCGACAAGCAGATAAAACGGAAGTACAACGTTTTAATAACCAGTCCAAAAACAGAAGTAAATTTTATTAAATAATTTAACCCAATTGAATAATGTGACTAATTTCTAACAAAAAAGTTAAAATAATAGTGTACTGAAGTAAGGTGTGAATATTTTAAATTATTGACAATAATCGTGCTTAAGTTCATGTAAATATTTCATCTCATATATGAGTTTAACTTCAAAAACCTTTCTGAATCAATTAAAATTAATGTATTAAATGAAGTTAATTAGTACCACGTATCGATTTTAATTACAAGATTTCGTTTCCTCACTGTTAGTCGCGTAGCAGGAAGGGTGGGGCTAAATGGGATAAGAATTTGAATGATTGAATAGGGCAGAACCTTGAAGTACGGTTAAGGCATGGTGATTGATGATTTCGACCTATATCCATTTTGTAAGCTTGTAATTCGAGCCACATTCTGTTTTGGACTGCAATAGACAATTGGCTTAATTATAACATTAAAATAATAGGATAATTAAGTCTGTCGCCGTCTCTTGTATGTTATTTCCTCTTCAAAACGTAATTACATGTATATAGTATATTGTGTGAATATTAAGTATTCTTCATTTTCTAGCAGTTTAAGAGCCTTCTGTGAGGTAGTATTTCCTTTGGAATTTCGGATTTTCTTTTAATTTTCAGTGGCCCATCAATTGTTGATTTTTCAAATTATCGAACCGTTAACAACAACAAATTCTCGACTTAGAAAGGACCTATTTTCTTTATTTTTTCAATTGGTTTTGCCTAAAGAGATCTTTTAAGAGACTTGGAGTTATTCATTTTAGTAACAAATGCGGCCATATTTATGCAATTTATTTTGATAATTCAGGTTCTATTCCACAACATGGAAAAGCGGAACTCTTATAGCATTATATCTGTCCGTCTGTCCGTCGGTCCATTTGCCTACCAAAGCCCTTTTTATCATAAACAGCTTGAGACATTAAGTTGAAATTATTATATTACATTGAGACCTATAACTTTATATTGTTGTATAAATTTCATGTTTTTGATTCATGCAGTAAAAAGGTCTTTTAAAGTGTATTTTTTTTATTCATGCAAATAGTCTTACTTACTGATCACCAAAACCTATAGGCTACTTCCGGTCGACCTATAATCGGGAGAGATATAACGGAATATATTAGAGCACGAATAAAGGAAAAGATCCAAAAATCGACGGAATTTCTGATTTTTTTGTATTTTTATATTTAGTTTGTTTCTATACTTATGAAAGATATAATCTGCAATATTTTAGAATGTGTACAACATTATAGAAAAATAATATTTGTAAATAGTTTAATTAAAAATAGTACATTAAATAGTAAACATTAAGGGTACTCTTTAATGTTATAAATGTCGAAATGTGCATTGAACGCTTGTGGGGCGAGTTCTCGTGCTTGCCAAATTTGTTTTTCATTATACCTATGGTCAAATGATCAATTTCTATATTTTTAACATTAGGTTTATGAAATATATATTTCATACTTATATTTTTGTGCATACTCGACCAATCTTTTCATAACATATTTAAATATTCTTCGCAAAAAATTAGCGTGGGTTGAGCTTGAAAGTTTTTTTCCTTCAATCCGTTTTACTTGTCGCATTTTACTAATTAATTTAATCTGAATACTAACATCACTTTACTGAGATATTATTACCGCACCCAGTGTTCAACAATTATTTCTAAAGAAGAAACATTATTTTGAGATCGATAAGATTTAATTTGTTTAATGTTTTCCATATTTTCTTAATTACTAAAAAAATACAGCTAGATCCTATATTATGCAAGTCACTTTCCCTATCAAACAATAAATTTGATTGAAGACTAGTCAGAGCTAATTATAAATAATTTATTAATTTTCTTCTTAATTTATTTATCTACGTTTACTAAAAATTAATACCTCCCTTAATATTGTTATGGTTGTTTATCCAGGATGAGTTAATTATTATTATTTACTGTAGGTTCAATGGATTCATGGAATATTTTCATTTGAAATTGAATAAATGAGCTGATGTTTTGCAGCAGTATTATTTTCCACTCAATACTTTTCTTTAATAAAATGAAATTTATATATTAGAAGAAAGTGAATAATAGTCCTGGATATACTAAAATTTAATTAATATGATTTGATAAAAATAAAAATATATGAATTTTTCATAAATACACACCTATTTATTTATTATCAAATCATACCTTGTTATCAGCGTTATTATGGAAAAGCTCTCATTTATCATTCAGCTTCTCGCAATAACATTTACAGAGCAGTTATATTCCAACAATCGAGTCTAATTCATCGTCCAATAAAGAACCCAGAGCGATAAACGACGCCATTTAATCATCTCCCTAAATGACATTCAGACAAGGTAATTTGTATAATATTTACAAACGGGCTGATTAAGCTCTAAATTCGAATGGGGTAACTAAGCTGGAATGAGCGTGAAGTAAAAAAATGAAAATAAATTTCAGAAATACTTAAAGGTTTTAAAACTTTTACCTTTCCAAATTTAATATCATATATATATAGATATTAAATTTGGATATAGATATTATATATATATATATATATATATATATATATATATATATATATATATATATATATATATATATATATGTATATATATATGATAATCTTCAAATGTTCATGAAATTTTAATGAGGTAATTATTTCTAATTACCCATGAGGAAGGCTTTGCTATTGAAATGGACTTTTATTCCCTTATCTGCCACCCGGGGGTACGCCCTCTAAGGGTTACAAGCTCCGCCGAGTTTCTTGATATGGGCAAACAATGTAGTTTGCAGTGGACTCCGGCAAATGTCGGTATTGATGAAAGTGAGGTCGCAGATGCACTAGTAAACGAAACGAAGTTACTTTACAAATCATTTATTTCTCATGTCACTTTTAGTGATATAAACTCATTAGCAAAGTCAACATTTAATGACAAGACGATCAAGTTCAAATATTATATCTAAGAAATAAACGCAAGTAGAACTCTTCCAAAAACCTTAACAAGACCGAGAACTTGACATTTTAGAGGGGTGAAAATTCAGAGGTACAGAAACAAAACTTACACTCTGCAGGAACTGATATGACATAGAACTGAACCCGAATCATATTTTCCTTTGTCCAGCTATCCTAGAGATAATATAAATTAGTGACTCTCTTCATTAAGACCTTTCAAAGATAATTGTCTTACGGTTGCAAAGCGGCTTGAACGGCCCACGATCTCATATGAATTGTCCATGAACACGACCAGAAGAAGAACAAATTTTTTTTCGAAAATTTTTATTCATTAACACATTGCTCTATTTGCACAACCGTTCACTTAGACGAGTGAAGTTGTTTAGACCGAAGATTGAATGGCGCCATTTAGTTACCAGGCTAAGCTTTTAATTTAATGGCTAATTAAATTAGATGGCTGCGACATATAAATTACATTGAATATCTTTACGTCTATGTTTACTACAATTTTGACTAAACATGTAAGCAGCAAATGATAATAATAAAATTAATAATAGTTAAATTTTTCCTAGCTCAAATATTTTTATAAGTTAGCAGTCAGACAGAACTTGTCCACAAAAATATAATAAATGCGATAATAGAGAACAATTGACAATTCATTAAGAATAAAACACAGGTTTAATAATTTTAGTCTCTTTGGTTTACCTTTATTAAACTTTATTTAAATAAATAGAAAATTATTTCGTACGTTTTACTTCTTGCTATTCAAAATCACACAATAATATCTATGGATTATATAAAGCTCCAAACGGCCGAAACGTGAAAATACAGGCTTTGTGATCTACGCTTATGTTACAGAAAAAGTAAACTAGAAACAGTGAGCAATAATCTATTACATATTTAAATTTTTGTACTTTATTTCAGGTACGGAACCCCCCTAAAAGCCTTTCTAGCATCAGCCATATGTCCGTCTGTCTGTTCATTTATCCCTATATCTTAGCCATTATTCTCAGCTACCGTGTTATAAACATTGACATGAAAATATTAGAGGTGTAATACATTAATTAATAATTTATTTTTAGGTCCACAAAAATATATTCCTCTAGCCTAAAAACGGAGTTACTAGAGCTTGAAAATTAAAAATGGAGTTACCTTAATTTTAACGGAATGTCATGGAAATGATTAGAATCTCAAAATATTGAGATATACACTAAATTTTTCGAAGTGCAAAAGATATACTGGGCAATAAATATAACAAGCGTACATTTTGAATAATAATACATAATATTAGTATTTGTAAACAGCTTAGTTTAAATACTATGTACACAATATTCGTTATGCAATTTCTGATCGTATTAGCAAATGGTTTTCGATAAACGTTTTTTTTACCTGTTAAAATAATTTTGTTGAAGAAAGTGGTATTACTAGTGGTATTAAGTATTAATTGTAAATAAAAATTCTGATTTAAAAGTTTTAAAACTTTTTAGGACAAAAACTTTTATCGTATGTAGTATAACTTATATAGCTTTATAGTCATAATTTAATGTAGAAAATTTTTTAATGTAGAAAAGTTTTAAAAATTCATCAATCCAGGTGGAATTTGGTGATTAATAAATCTTGTGAATTAATAAACAAAACAAATGAACAGTCCTTGTTATCGATTATTACTCGTTGTATATTTTTCTTCCATTATCCATTTAGACCACATGAAATTGTAAAGAGAGCCCCTTTACAATTTCATGAAGTCTAGTATTTTCAATAAAATGATTTAAGGTCTTAAAAGAGACTTGAATCACCTTAATGATTTCAGGTGATTCAAGTCTCTTTTATATATTAATGATTGAAGGTAATCATGAGTTAAAAAAATATTAAAGTAAATAATGAAAATTAATATAAAATTTATATTAATATTAATATCAATATTAATATTAATATCAATATTAATATTAATATTAATATTAATATTAATATTAATATTAATATTAATATTAATATTAATATAATATTAATATCAATATTAATATTAATATCAATATTAATATTAATATCGATATTAATATTAATATTAATATTAATATTAATATTAATATTAATATTAATATTAATATTAATATTAATATTAATATTAATATTAATATTAATATTAATATTAATATTAATATTAATATTAATATTAATATTAATATTAATATTAATATTAATATTAATATTAATATTAATATTAATATTAATATTAATATTAATATTAATATTAATATTAATATTAATTAATATTAACTGTAAGTTATAAACTTTTTTCGTCGCATATTCATTATTAAGTATATTCATTATTTAATACCTTGTTAGAGGAGCTAATTCGCTACATCTGTGCTACTCTATCTTCGGCTTGTCTTAGGGGGCATTAAAAAGAAACAGAGTTATTATTTTACCCTGATCAGAATAGTGGCCAGAATATTGGCCGCATATGTGTTTTCCCTCAACTGTCCTTACAAAAGAACAATTTGTCCACGTGATATGTCTGTCTAAGGGCTATATGGTTAAAAGTGATTGCAGATAGTTGATAATTCCATTATAATTTCGTGTTGTCTAAGTATAAATTTGTTGGTTCTTTTAGGAGTCCGTGACATATGCAGCATTTTCCTCAAACACCTCATCTCGAAATCATTGATCTTCTTATATAATATGAATTGTTCAAAAATCGAATCTGTATAGAAAGCTGGAGAACATAAGCATTCAGATTAATATTTTATTCTTGGTGCTATTGGGGACCTTCGACTTGATAAATGCATTACCTAATTTTTCCCTCGCAACCTCCCTGGTTGTTTATAACATGTAAATGGCTGATGTAAAAGTATTATTTTGCGATTATACTGACAAAACTCAAAATAAAATTTGTTTGTAAATTTTGAACACACATGGAAAATAATTATTAATTTGCTCGACATCTATGCTACACCCACGTAACATGAATTTGTCGATGTACAACAAAAGTTTAGACCGAATTCATTATAACGTTACGCTGATTCGGAACGAAGATACTTGTTAGATGAAATCGCTAATAGAAGGTAACACGCTTCTTGTCTTGCAGTCGATGAATAATAAGTTTTCTTCGAGTTTCGCCAGAAACGTTGCTCACTTTGTCTGGCAGTTGGAAATTAATTTAACGCTCTCTACGTTCGTACCAATTAGGCGGGATAAGGAATTATGACTGAAATTAAAAAGAAATTTTAACAGCAATCTCAAGCCCAATGTTTTGATAATAATGAATACTTTGAGGTTTGTAAACTTTTCACCAAGTCGCTGTTTTTGTAAATGTTTAGTTAAATGAAAAGTGTGGAGAAACTTTTTGACTTTTCCTTGAAAAATTGTATAATACTCCCATCAATATTTGGTTTTCGTTTAGTTTATACATTGAATCTTTTGAAAACAGCTATCAAAATTATATTTGATTTGAAATATATATTACATGTAATAAGTTAAAAATACGTTTACATGATTCATTTAGTGAAATTTAGACATAAAATGTTTGTTGGCGGACCCAGGACTAAAATTTGTGTTATTTTTTGCATAGCCGTTAAATGTTTCCGTGCCCGTAAACCACCAACCAAAATTTCTGAAAATTATTCAGTGCGGACAATTCCCTTTTTTCTATTTTTATTGGTCCGTAGTTAATAAACTATCCTCCAACTATCATTTTAATGGTCTTCAAATACACTCTCACTGCAGTGTCGATAAAATTTCTTAATGCATTAACATATTAAAAATTTTTTATGATATATTCATTGCAGAACTTCATTTTTTTCAGTCAGTCCGTGAACTAGTAGGAAAGATTTTCTGGTTAACCCAATTAAATTGCAGGTTTTTGTTATCAATAGTCGGTCAACAATATCTATTGACAAAGCATTACCACAGCTATTGATTAACGGTTATGTTATTAATTTTACTTTAACTGCAAAAGGTCTTGGCCTACTAATTTCACGTGGCATTTCCAAATAAATTATATTAATCGTAAGATTTTATGCAAAATACACCCCTTCAAACGGTTTCAAAATTTCATTTCATTTCGAATTAAGATACATATTTATTATGTTTTATTTCTACCCATTAAGACGTATATTATTCTAATCAATATGAACATTTACTCAATAAATTAGACTGACTTTAAAACCTGTCATCTCAATAACCTCTTTAAAACTTCACACCTTAGATATAGATTCCATTATTCCGCGACTTTGACCTTTTGACCCACGATCGAAACCAGTACTTACTCATAATCCTTCGGCGTAGAACCAGATTTTATGGAGAATCCTTTACTGTTTATTCTACTCGACCTGGAATGGATTGACCACAAATATACAAAATGCGCCCCCGTTGTCTGCGTTCCAAAATCTTCCGAAATTGCATTATTTACTCTAATCGACAGATCAAAATTCTTTCTATTTTAATCCGTACTCATTCCTTCCCTTCTTCTAAAGTGATGTTTTGTTTTTGTTTTTAATTTATCTTATTTTATTACCATACAGTAATTAACATTTCGTTTTGTTGTTGTGATTGGATGAAAGATAGAGCTATAGTATAGCGAGAGTATATCTAATTTTTACTTCACTGTTTATATGAGTTTGTCATAAAGTAAATAAATGAATATATGAATGAAGTAAATACATATATGTACCAATTTCTAATAAGAGAATTATCAAAACGAATAATTACGTAAATATAAAGCAAATGGCTAACATTGAAATTACATTCTTCTATTACTGCTCACCCATTTTGATACTCGTTTTTACACCAGTAAATAAATAGGAGATAAATAATGTCATTCCAAAAATCGTGTTAACTAAACAACTGCCTTATTATTCTGGATCCGACAACGATGAGTCAAAGTTGTGATTTCAATGTGGGGAGTTTGAAGCTTGTGACAGTTGGCACCATCCACCCAACTTTAAGTTTCGAAAATCTTGTTGCGTATAACTTGCCAGAATATTTTATTGAGACCGCACGATATTCAATTTACAACTTAAACAACTAGATTCCAAACGCTCACTTAGTGAGTATCGGAAGCATTGTAAACTAACTAAACTTGAATTTACTTAAACAATATTAAGGACCCTAGAACAATACTGATTTAACAAACCGGATTAGAAGTAACTATGAATTACACGCACCACAATACCTTGACAAGTGATAAATTATAACACTTGTTTAAGGAAAATACAGTCTATTAAAAAATGTTTTATATGTTTTTTTCTCCATTTATATATGTGACTACCATTTGCTATTGACATGAATTTAAAAGTTTTAAATGATAATTCTGGTAGCAAGTATTTTTTTTATGTAATTGTGATATTTCATACCATTCCAAAGTCTCAATAAAAAAAAGGTTAAGTCGAAAATTAAGCAATGTTGATGGTGAGAAGCGGTGGGTTCTAGAAACAAGGACGGATGAAAACGTGAAAGTCGATTCGCACAGAATTTAAACTAAACTAATTGTGTCTTGTATAAGATCATATAATAAATGCATTAAAATACTTCACTTGCTTTTCAATATAAGAATCAATATAAGATAAAATGAAGTGGTAAAGTTTCGCTAGTTTTAAATAAATGAATAACCGAAATGTCTTTAATTTTTTAATTAAACATTGTTTTATAACTTAAGCAACAGAGAAAAGTAGACTATTACAATTATAATTTTTTTATCTATACTTAATATGATATCATGACAGCGTAAAATATAAAAGGCGTTATTTTAAGATTTTGCAGCATAATTTCACATTAGATGTTTTGTTCATAGCTTATTTACCTTCTAAATTCATGTATTGACGTTAAGTATATAAAGAAATTAAGATGATAGTATCCTGTGTAAAAGTAGCATCGAAACTCCAGACACATACGTGTACATATGTACTTATTTATGATAAGAACATGTATATCAATATATGTACTTATCATAGCGTCTTCAAAACAGAACTTAGTCCTACTAGCACGAAATCAGTCTCTATTTCAAATTAAATATGGAGACGATAGATTTACCAATAAAAAAAAATGTATACATAGTACCACAAAATAATAAGTAAAATAAAATTGCATATCGACAAGTCGAGTCGAGTGAATAAAATAATAAATAATTCAAGATCTAACATCGATATATTATCATGATATTGCCACGCCTATGGCATATCTCCTTGACGACTAACCTCTCTTTATCGAAATAGAAATTTCTTGGGGGCAACATTATATTCCCACGTGGCTAAAACTAAAGAAAGGAAAGATTTTAAAAAAATGATGATAATTTATAACATTTTATTTTTGGGTAGCATTTCGTAGAATTTTCACACCAAATTTAAAATTGATCACATACAATCCGGTTACTCTATATTAATTTTCATTAAATTTTTCCATAATTTTATACAAGGTGGTATAAGAATACATATAAATTCTGCATCTACTCTCTAATAAAGTGGCAGCAGTTCCTGATAATCCTACTCCTAACGGGATGTTACGTTATAAACTTATTTTTGCCAAAATCAGTGAAGTTAAAAATGTTTTTCCAGTCCACCAGGTGTATCCAAGAAAAAAAAACACCTTCGCGAGTAACGAATGCATGCATATTGTATCATATATGGCTTTTTGTTCTTTTAATAACGGTGGTTCATTAGTTTGACCACGTGAGGTGAATTCTTTAGTTTGATATAACTTTTGTTGCATATCATGATTAAATTATAATTCTGTTAGATGATTTTACTTCTAACTTTATAAGTAGTTCATTGAAAATGAGAAAGTGAATACTCTCTATCATAAATAAAACATTATATATCTCTGATAGTAAATGTAAATTTGAATTTTTATATAATATGTATAATGTCTGCAATAAGTTTTTACTCATAGAATCTTTATATTTGTTCCATAAAACAAAACCTTGTCTTGAAAAACATATTGTCCATAAGACAACATGTTTTCCATAGAGGAAATAGCAAATTAATTATTTTGCAGAATTTATAATTATTTTAGCGGACTTTAGAGTTCTAAATTTGCGTTATTTATATCGTGGTAGACTGCCCTAAATATGGCAATTT
Organism: Druceiella hillmani; assembly: GCA_039881145.1. Lineage (NCBI taxonomy): Eukaryota > Metazoa > Arthropoda > Insecta > Lepidoptera > Hepialidae > Druceiella > Druceiella hillmani. The sequence goes on from JAYKKI010000057.1 coordinate 5,721,540, forward strand.
AAAAGTAGATGTTATTTCCTTAACCAATTGGGACGTAGAGACACAGATTGAGAAACAATGTAAGACCTATATGCGATACAGACTAAAGTTGAAAATGACAATCAAGTATAAATTTAAAACTAATATTTAAAATAAGACAATAATTATGAAGGCAAAATTAGTAGAAAGGGATATTTATCATGAAGTATTTCAATCGTAAATGGGTGCTATTTTTAATTCAGACTTTATAATAGTTTCTCCTCTAAGAAAAACATTCATGGAAATATTTAAATAATATATAAGTTTCAACATTTACGATTACAAAAATAACTATAACTATTGCGAATACATGTGTGTATATATAGGCTCACAAACACTTGCATGTACATATAAACATATTAAAACTACTTTTATAAAAAGTAAAAACAAAATATTAGGTAAGTTTTCGTAAAAACTTTTGTCTCTTCAAATCTCAACTAAGGCATGTAGTTAAATTTCGAAGGCCGGGTTAGGTTACACACATTGATCTTAAAATTTAGATAAATTTCACAACACATATTTTAATCTGCTAATCAACCTTCTAATGAAGATCCAGCTTTCTAATGCAACTTTTGCTGAGAGGATATGAGAATTCTACGGTAAGTTTTCTGTTAAAAGCATCAAATTATGTCACGAAATATTTGTATCAGGAGTTCGTCACTCAAAATATGATTTAAGCCTTTAATGTAGAAGAATGTTAAATATATGGTGTTTTTGAGATTACAAATAATGAGCAGAATTTTAAATTTTTGAGCAAGTGTGTAATTCAGTGCACTTTTTGTTAATCGTTAAATTTTTCCGGTCATGTGAGTCTTATACTTATATTTGCTATTTTATATCTTCAAAGAGATGCATATATATAACAAATATACCCGCATGCCAAAAAAATATAGGGTTATGAATTTTGGAAATAAGGGTTCGTTTCTAGTGAAAAAATGTTATTTTGAAACAGTTGATACCAAAATAAACAAGAAGATAAGCAAAGTTAACTGACAGAATTTCCTTGACTCGTCTCGTAACATAAAAAAACTACTTGATATCACGCGCCATGACCTTTCCACGTGAGCTCGTTTCAGTACTCGTCTTTCACGGATTTACGGTCCACAGCTTTCCACCAATTTGTTTAAGTAAGCTTACAAGTTCAGAAAAAAGCTTTCCGTGGGAGTTTTTACATGATTTTGGTGGAACTTCTCTACTGAGAATACACTAAGAGGAAATTTACGGTGATAATTTTTCTCAGTAAGAAAAGATCTGAGATTTTTGCTTGGAAAATTTTAGTATTTGTAATGTTAATATGAAGTAAACCGAAAAATAAAAACCACATTTCAGTGAAATAAAACCCCTTTTATAAGAAAAGTATAATGTAGCAAAAATTGTGCTCCTTAAGTATTTTATTACGTGACAAATATGATTTATCTCTGTGTTCTCAAATAGTTTAGTATTGAAATATAAACTTATAAATTCATAACAAATTGAACATTTTCATGACAAATTGTTACTTTAAAGTATTAATACCATAAATATGTTTAAAGTTAACCAAAACAATTAAAACAATAGTATCTGTTATTTGTACACATGTAATGTGATCATGTTCAAATCTACTCATTGATAATTAGCAAATAAAAAAATTTTTTCTACTGCAGTTTCTTCTAATATGTGGAAAGTTCAAATATCATAAACCTAAATTTTGTAACATTTTTGTATTTACCTGAAACTTAGAGAGAATATCCTAAACACAAAACAACACAGCCAATTTGAATTGCGAAAATGTTAAAAATGTTAGCAGATGACCAGACAAAATATTAGCAGTAGGTACAGTAACTTAATAGAAAATTTAAAAAAATTTTGCATAAATGCCTCTTAAAAGCCTCTTTCATAACAAAAATAAAAAAAGCTTAATCTTCAAATTTACTAGAATTTAAAATTATAAATTTACTAAATAATAAATTTTTGAATTGATCAAAATATTCCTTACATTCATGTATCTTATTTTAGTATGACCGATTTATAAGTTACGCGCATTTGCCAATTTCTAAAAATACATAACTACAAAAAATTTCTCAATGAAAATAATAACCATAACTAAAATATGGGAAAACGTATACAAATTCAATAACATTTCATTCACAATAAATTATTACGTATTGAAATAACCTCTTCTGACATAAATATTACTCGAAGAGTTGTTTTTAATTATAGTGTACATATCCCTCGAATGTGTGATTTATTATCGAATAGCACATCAGCCTTAAGTTTCAATAAAAGAAGTAATCAGTAATTATAACTCGGATAATTTCATAAGTAATCAACTTTCGATATACCTTTTATTGGAAGAGAAGATATTCCTACCATTTTTTATATAGTATTACCACTTTTTAATTTTTTTTCATTTATATATTATTACAACTCTTTAATTTTTTTAATATGTATTAAGTTTTTCTTTTACTTGGAAAACACGCCTTTGCACCCTAAGTTACGATTGAAATTAAAATGAACCCAAACTCGATTAGTTTACTTTTAAGCTTTGAGAAGTTTTGATGATTATCTCCTTCCTTTATCACCATATATTCCCGGCTACAACATGTAATCAAAGTATTCATTAAGACAAATAAACGAGCTTAAACTGTTTGGGTTTACTGTTAGTTATTTCCAAGACTTCGTTTCTTTTCTGTAATCAAATTCTTCCGATTGCAATAAGTAGCCAAAAGGCTCTTTAAGACAAATCAAATGGGTATGAATTCGACAGGTTTACTGTAATCCATTGAGACGTTCATATGATTATTTCGCTCCCCATCATCATATCAGCTCTATAGTATCAAATATAAGCGGCTGAAAAGTATTTGAAAGGTTTATTTACGATGTTAGGAAGTTATAGATACGTGTGGATTTACAAGGACACGCTACAGGACGCGGTTCTTGGCCGATGTCGGTGATTCCCGGTTGATTATCTGTAGTACCTTTTGTCGAAGCGATTCGAATATTTAAAAAAAAACTCACATAGCTTCGCTTTGCTTTATTAAATTTTAAAGCCCCTATTCCGAATAGACTTTGGCTACTAGTCTCAATAAATATACTCAATTTTATTTTTCTAGCTCAATTAATTTAAGTTATATTATTATGCAAAATTCAATAATTTCGTCACTCACTCACTCGCTCACTCACTCACTGTCGATCATAAAAATCTCTGGGGTAGTTTTCAATATCATAGAAAGCTGAAGTTTGATAAGCAAAATTTGGTGGAAATTAAAAAAAATGTGATTTTTTTCTTTCCAATTTTCAGGGGGTGAAGGGGGGAGGTGAAACTCTTTAGCTATGAATATCTTAGAATTTCCAGTGGAATAACTTTTGAATTGAAAATTGTCATATGAAAAATTGCGATACTATAAATGATAAGTAAACATGACGGTGGCAATCTGCCGCGCAAGGAGTTTTGTAGGTTTTGAGGCGCCCAAGCAACTTTTATGAGAGACGGATGCAATGTAGAGCCAAGCCCTAACTAAGTCCATATCTCGGTCAAAGAAAGTTATAAGATTTGTAATTAAGTTTTTATTAATAACTTTGTATGAAACTCTTTTTATAGTCGGCCACTATCCTGAAAAATTATTTGACGCAGAAAGCTGAAACTCAGCATAGCAGTGAATAGTGTATATTTTGTAATAGTAAGGGTGAGTTTGTTTTAATAAAAGTTTGTATCTATGATCGTATAGGGAACCAATTGAAAGAGTAAGTTAGGAAGAGACCAAACATTTTTTTTTCATAATTTCCTATTAGATCTTTTTTTGGAGATATAACTGAAAAATTATTTGCAAAGTTTCGATTGTGAAAAAAAAACAGGAAATATCAAAGTTGTTGGGAAATTCCCTATATTTTTATGCTTTCGAAATATATGCTAGGTTATCAATTAACATAGTGAAAAATAGCATCAACATTTATAAATATTCTCAAGCAAAAAATCGTTAAACACATTTCTGTACAGGCATTTACGTGTGCACAAACCCTGGTACTGTAAGTACTAATGCAATTAACAGGTTTTATTTTATAATTACTCATAGTAACTATAAAATAAAACCTATTAATTGCAGGTATTTGATAATATCCACTATTATTTTTACTTAGAATGCTTATTTTCACTTAGAATAACTTATTTTCACTTAGAATAAATTTATTAATTAAACACATAAATAATATGCTTTGATTTTGACCAAAATTAAATATTTTTCAGAGATATATAAAACTTTAACTTTATAGTAGATTAAAATGTAATTTTAGAAATTTTATCCATATAAAAGGTACGTTGCATAAAATCTGGCAAGTAAATATCAGAGTGTGGTTAAGTCAACCGAATTTGTAGTTTTGGAAACGTTTATTCAAATATAATTCTGCGTCTAATATCAAATTATGATAATCATTCACGTCCCAATTTCAAACACTTTTTATACAAGCAAGCCCTGTGCTCAAGTTTAACAGTTTAATTTCGGTAAGTTTAAGTTTCGCAAAGTAATATTTTTCAACATGCTCTTTGAATGGAACTAGATGGATTTTGCCTATTAAAATTCTTTCTAGAAATTGTTAAAACTTATAACTTTCACAGGAATTTTCTCTATTTGAAAGTTTTAATCTGAATATTAATTTGATTTATTTCGGTCTCTTCAAAGCAGATTGCTGACCCATAATTATGTTCGAGTTTTAGTACATTGTATAGTAAAATCATATAATTTAAAAAGCTTATCAACTTTATTTAATTTTTAACTTTTCAGCGAGATTTTTTTTTAGTTAGATTATATTACATTTATTCAATTTATTGAAACATTGCTTGAACTTGAATATTGGCCTCGCATATGTAGTTAAATAGGGTTAATTGCTTCATTTGAAAAAAAATATACAAGTTTGGGTCAATAGTCACAAAGACCGTAAACTTCTAACTTTTTGCTTACTTTACAACTGATCGTTAAGTTTCGTTATTTAAGTAGTCTATATCGATACATCGCCAGGACTGAGGAGTAAAAACTTGAATTTCAATGACAAAATCTCCACTTGGAACTCAAATTAAATTTAAAACCACAGGTTCAACTCTTACGATTTTGGCAGGAAATATTCCTACAACATTAAAACTGAGAAGTTGAGGCCCCGAAATCATAGATAAAGTCTGTACTTGAACCCTCTAATATTAATATAAAGCCAATAGGGGTAGGATCAAGGTTTCAGGATTAAGTATTGAAATTGTCATATTTTTGTAATATCACAGGGACTGAATTTATTTGCGTGTTTGAAATCAGGCTCATAAAAATCGCTTAAGTAGTGAAAAGTTGGTCGCAACATTTGAAAAAAAAGTAGACAGGACGCTAAATACAATCTCTATGTTTTTAATTTTAATTTAAAAAGAGTCAGGGTAAAACTTTAAAGTTTAATTTTTTGTGTTAATATTAACAAAATTACGTACTAATTTAAATTATATCACTCACTGTATTATCTCAAGATAGTTATTTTAGAACCAGAACTTTCTCCGGTTATTAAAAAAATTATCAAAAATTAACGACATGAAAATATCGACGTGATTAAAAATAACGTATTTGTGATTAAATCCAAATAAATTACTACCATATTTCTTTTATAGTGTTTTCTCCTATACACAGATATATAAAATCTATCATATTCCATACATAGGTATATAACCCCCAGCAATGACTAGCTTTTTTCATTTCCATGGAATATTGAAAGAAACTCGCTCTACTTCCGTTACATATATATTTAAATACATATAAAGTTATAAAAATTAAGTGGGTGTAAGGTTAAAATGAACTCATTAAAATATTAATAGTATTTTTCACTATGTAAGCGAAATATATCTTTCGCAACTGCCAGAAAGGAAAATATGAGTTGCATGTTTCTCTAATCTCTCCTTAAACTGGAGAGAAGAGAGGGGTGTAACGTAAAGTGCTTCGAGACTCCTTTTTTGTGGTTAAAAAGAGGTAATTTAAAAATAGTGGTTGTTTCCGACTCCGATTTAAAAGGACTCAGAAAAGAAACCACCCGATAGGCGAAAATTTAAATATTTCATCCCCAAGTTCGACGCATAAAAATACCCCGTACATAAAAAAAATTAAAAAAATTATTGTGTCATAAGATTCCAACAGCAAGCGGCAGCTTCTGCAAAAGCAAATATATATTTTTTAATTGTAATATTCCTATTTATTTTTGTATAAAGATTTTTGTTGAATATGAATTTCATCCAAATAGTTAATTATTTACAAGCAATATAAATTTAATGATTGTGAGTTTAAAGCTTAAAGTTGGGCACTTATTCATACAACTGTTATCATTTAATAAATTAGATTAAGCGGTTTTTATCTATTTCGGACTATATGTTATAAATATATAAACAATTATCTGAGATGTAATTTATCTTAAAATCCACGTAATAGTATATAGCGATAGAAATAAATTCATATCTTAAAAATTTATTTGTAATCCTTGCTTGCAACCCTTGTTTTAGACACCCAATGAAAATGAGCATGCAAAAAATAGTATCTCTAGAGGTCGAACGTAAACAAATTTAAAAAAATGTATCTACCATTCCCATTCATTGATAGAAACCTGGAAAATAATTTAAATATTTTTTTCATGAGAAAAACCTTTTAAGATTGCCAAATTTTAGACAGAAATTGTGTAATAAGTAAAGGAGAAAATTAATAACTAAATGGATATTCACCACTATTTTGAATTCAAAGCATAAATAAAAAGACAAAAAAATTCCAATGGGTCCAATTTATGTTAGGAAACTACGTAGAAGGCAGAATTTGTAAGAAAGGACAAAATATACACGTCTTATTTTATACTCAGGCTTTTATCGTATAAATATTCAGTGGTTATTTTAATTCCATTTTTTAGAACAGAGTCAGTGTAATTGTATAGTATCCTTTACTGTCTTACGTCTGAAAATGGGTAAATATTATTATCGTTTAAGTATACTTTTATAAACTGAACATGTGAATTAGTACATACTGATCATATATACATAATTTTCATATACGAAATATAAAAAATTCCCATATGAAAGTTATGACCTTCAAAAACAACTCAGAGATATTCTGAAGTAATTACTATAAAAAATGCGTATATGTTACTTAACAACTTGCAATAAGTTATACATAGCCTTCAATCACGTTTTTGCTTCAAAATATTGTGTAGTCTTAATTTAATAATTTAAAAGATATTTTAATTCGCTTGTTCCAAAAAGGTTTACGTTTTTCCCCAATTATTTATTTTAAATCTTTAGTTGCATGACATTTTTTAAATACTGATGAAATTCGGGTTTCCAGTCAAATACTAAAATATGTAACTTTGATGAAACGTAATAGCTGTAAGTAACAAACGGTTTCAAAGACATATGGAAAATAGAAGACTTAGCAAAAGACTTAATCTTGCCTTTGATATACAAATTATTAAAGTGTCTTATATCGGAGTTTCCAAGAATTCCACATTAATGTAAATATTTTGAAGTATATGAAACGAAATAAGCGAGAGAAGCGTATTATTATCATCAATTGATAGAAAGCTTTGTGTTTTGTTACCTACACAGATTTTGTTGTAGCTGTGGTAATAACGTATATGATTTATATGACCTATGGTGCCAAGAGTGTTCATCAATCTTTTAAGTAAACATTTAAACTGACTGTGCATTATGAAGATGATCGAAAAAGTTTTTTAAACCATTCCCAAATAAAACAGTTAATTTTATTTACTACAACACATTTTAAAATTTTCAAAAATATATTTTAACTTTTCTTCAGATAAGGAAACGCCCGGTTGGTTTAAAAAAAAAATAATGGATTACAGATGAACTGAAGGTTTTGGTCGGGGCATCGATGCCAAGCCGGCGACTTTATTTTTGTTTCTTTCACGCACATACATACCTAAACAGATAAACATAAACGTAAAGAGGGACTTATTAGTTGTAATGAAATAAAAAAAAAATAAGTAACAATACAGCACTACATCAAAAATAAAGAAATAAGTGCCAAATGTTGTGTATTATAAAAAGTGCAGAGGATAATTACTGGAATACAAAAACGTACACCCGTTTTATACTTATTTATATCAGGCTCGAAAGAAATTATTAGTGATTATATATATATGTATATATATATATATATATATATATATATATATATATATATATATATATATATAAATATATATAAACTATTTTTTTTTCGAATGTAAAACTAGCGAAGGTTAAGGCATAACTGGCAGATGATAAAAAATTTAAATGAAAGGATATTTTCAGCATCGTTGAAATTCACTTACAATTTTTATTTGTATGTTGTTGAAAACTGATACTAATGTAATAGTTTAACTGATTCAATACGACTATAGTAACTTGTTTAAAATTTGAAAATATTTAATGGAAATACGACGTACTCTTAAATGTATGAAAAATGTATGCGTACTTAAATGTCCAAAATTAGGCTATAATATATAATAAAGCTCTTTTTCCTTTTCTCCATGAACTTACACATCTACCTACTGAAACCTAATTTAATTAAGTACTGAATCTAAAAAAAACCATAGCAGATTTTCTAAATTCAGCTTTGTTTGGAACTAATGTTAAACTCAAAAAATGCTGGTATTTTCATTATTATATACTTTTTAATATATTTCTCATTCCCTCGTTATTTGAAGTCAGTGATATTTTTTTTCGTATTTTACTGTTATGCAGAATGTTTCGCACTTCATATAATTTAAAAAAAAACATGATAAAAATTAGAAATAAAATATTATAATCTTCTAGTATATAATACCAGGATAACAAATGAAATGTAGCGAACGCTTGATGTTTTCAAGGATTATTTTCATTTAAAATCTACCACTGTCGTTGAGAAGAACGTGCGTATCCACCTGAGTGATACATAAGTTTAAGAAATATGGCGGGTTAGCAAAAAAAATTGTCCATCTATTTGATGAACTGTTTTTTTTCCTTTCAAAACTATCCATCTACATAAAATGTATTTTTAAAACAAATAATGTGTTGTCAGTAGTGCAATTTGATATAAATGAGAAATACTAATATTTCTACTTTATTTAATCTATCTTTATAAATTGCCCACATGAAGATGTTGTCATACAACGAAACCTAGTTCGTGGTTGAGAATTTAAATTAAGTATAAATTATTCTAAATCACGTAGTTTCACGTAGTTTTTAGTTGTGAATAAAAATTAAGTGATAATGGATTTCTACGAAATTAGCGCCAAATATACACAATAAAAGAAATATTTGAAAAATAGGGGTCAATTTCATTATATCCAGTATCATTTTGCCGATAAATTTGTTACATTTCCCACATTTATTTATTGATGAATAAAAAGTACATTAAAACAAAAATGAAATGTATCCTAACACCCCAAGTCTATTCAGCAGCCAAAAGATTTTCGTAGAAAACACAAAAACAGTTCCTAATAAGAACGATTCGTCTTACTTCCAAATATTTGAAATATTTTGTCAACGATTACTTCTACAAATGTCAAAGTGAATTTCCACCCAGCGCACTCTATCGGTAAACATGGAAGACATCATGTTACACGTCACGCGGAAAGCTCACCGTAAAACATGTAAGCTTGCTCGGACAGATTGGTCGAAAGCTTCGGTCCGTAAACCTGTGAATAGGTGCGCTTTGAAGTGCCCACGTAAGGGTCGTTTCAGCTAATCTCACGTACTTTTATCGGATTTCAGCATCGAGTTGTTTTTACGAAGGTCACTGGACAAAGTGAATGGTGAAACTAATAAGTTTTGGTCTTTTTATTTCCCACATTCCTTGGGTCGAAGTTAAAAATGTTTCACGACCTCGTCTTCCTAGAATCTTCGGCCTGATTTATGTACGATTTTGATGTGCTAACAGTTTTACTTGTGAGCATTGACTAGACTCTTTCCCTTTAACTTTATAATACATTTTATTGCAAGTTTCTTACTAAAATTTCAAGTTGAGATTCTGTTATAACATTATCTGCATTGATCGTTACGTAAAATAAGAGTTAATTCTGAGAACTTGCAAAATTATTTGGAGTGTTACATTATTAATGTAAGAAAAGTAAAATAAAGTTTAATGAAAATTTATTCTCAATCATAAAATTTTGTTATTAATGCTATTCCGATTTTAATTCTTTCTTTTAATTTACAGAGCCATGAGTGACGGCAACTATATCCCTTATTATAACCCTACACATGTTATTATGTGATAAAGAAACTAAAGTACACTTTACATAATATGACAAAATACTGTTAGAATCTCTTTAAACCAAAATTTAGTGATTTTATAAATAAATTCGGTAATGAATAAACTTTTTGTAATATTATGTAACGGTTATTCTGTAAATTTTGTGAAACAAATTAAATAAAAGTTATGAATAAGTAATTTCGAAAAATTATTAAAGTAAAATGTTAGAATATAGTGAACATGAAGAAGTACTAGTGTGCAATGACGAATTACTAATTAAAAATTACGAATCGTTTATATATACATATATATATATATATATATATATATATATATATACATATATATATATATATATATATATATATATATATATATATATATATATATATACTTCCTTTCTAGTAGGCGTAGGACAAATAACTTAAGACAGATGGACATTACTTTATATATTCTGACTTTATGAAAAATTTAAATCCACTAATATTAGTTGCATAAAAGCGTCTTTTATTAATAACATTTAAATTTCAGAAACATGTCACAGTAGATTTTAATTTCTTCTTTTAATGGCCTTCCACAGAAAGATGTTACTATAAAAACACCAGACTCAAATCTTAAGAAATTTCAAACTATTCGCCATTTAAGCACTTCTATAACCAAATAGAATAATATTAAAACTAAGTGCAAATATAAATTTACTATAATATAACACGTCAATGGTCTAGAATGGTTTGGAAACTCAATTAAGTTGTGATTCGAGCTTTAATGTTTAATATTATTCTGAAATATTTAAATTGACGGAAGTTGCAGCAAAATTATGAATAAAGGTGAAATAGCCACATACCCACACCACCGTCCAGCCCAACAAAAAGTTTGCTTGTTCGTGCTAATCTCAGAAACTAAATTTTGAGTTTTAAAAATTCTTATTACTTCAGAAAATCATTAGTTAGAGAAAGTTTATTGATTATACATTTTCACACTATAGTTTATAAAGGTATAGTAATAAAAAATGTAACAATAGATAGAGGAACACTATTCAAACAGTACAAAGTAAAGAGGGATCGCGGCTTTTACATCAACTAATCGTCAAATAATATTCCCACCGGAATGCCCGAACCGATAACGTCCTCTTCATCTATCCCTCCAATAACCAATGTAAATTCGTAAAAAGAGCGGATGCGTTTAGTGACTGTGGGATAACAGTAAAATTTAAAATATTGTACTCAGAACAAACCGCGGATACAGCAAGTTTTTTAAATATCAATTCGACAAACGAAATTGTTCCGCCAAAAATCTAGTTCAGAATATACAAACTTTCTTATGTATACTGTTCATATGGATGTATAGATATAGTATCTGTACATGGTCTATATCTCACCTGCTGTACGTATACGTTTAAAACCTGACATGCTGACATAATATTCTTTTTGTGATAAATACAAATTTTGGCTGACGTGTAAAACAGACTACTATTTATATCGCAGATAAATACTTTCTCCTTTGTATGTCCTCGGTATTCTTCGAACAATGTCAACAGTTAGACATGAATTGTGCCAACAAAGGGCTGTCAGATGTTTGAACATAGGGCGTCGTCCCTTTGTGAAATAATGGAAAATAGTGAGAATTATTTGGAAATTTTATTTGCTTTTTCCCATTTATATGTAACAGCTAGTGGTCGCCAATGAACGAAGTACGACAGAAGTTTTTTAAATTTTTAAATTTGAACGATATTCTATCACGTGAAACTTATTCAATCTGATATTTTAAAATTCTTTAGCAACAATCTCTACTCTGTGTGACTGTTTAACCACAGACTATTACGTGTTTGACATTGCTTGTATAAAAGCAAACAATGGTATTTTTATTGCTGAACATAAACAATGAAATTTTTATTGCATTTTTAAGCCTAATATAAATTTTAACTTTCAGCACACCTTCTCTTTTTAAACTTTAACTGTGACCAAATTTTACATTCTTTCATGACCGCAATATGTTTATAAAGAGGTACAAAATTTTCTCTTAACGTATTAATGTATAGATTTCCATTTATATTTACATATCAGTTACTATGGTATTATTATTTTCTATCAAGCTCAAGCTCCCTGAAGATCTCTGATTTTGCTTTTTCTGAGTGCAAACACGGAGAAAGGAAAATTAAAAATCTTCAAGTGTATGCCATAGCATAACTTTTCCCACGCAACGTATAATTGTCTTTTATTTGCAAACATTCTTATTGCTTAGTAATTGCAAGGCTATGAAGGTTGAACTAATAAATGAACCATAAAATAAGAATTTATATATATAAACAAAGAGTTCAATGCAATTCTTATTTCCAGAAATGACAAAGGTAAATGTTCCATTTAGTGCGCTGGAGCAGTAAACTTTGATAATATTATAAGACATGTCACTCTTGAAGTCCCCTGTTAGCTTATGTGCATAGTTTGGTTAAAAGCTTTTACCGTAAAGCTATGAATGAATGAGCTTGAAAGTGCCCAAGGAAGGGTCGGTTTTGTTAATCTCACGTAGGTTTATAAGATTTGGAGCGGAGTCGTTTTCACAGGGCACTGAATGAAGCAAATGAAATAGTTTCACTATATTGTTCGGTAGTTTTTCTTCCTATCTTTTTAGTTAGGGGAAAATATTTCTTGAGACCTTATTACAAGAATCTGCCATATTTTTTACACCTGTTAAATGTATTACAGGTAATATATATAGGTTTTCCCTTTTATTTAAAAAAAGTATGGCTATAAGAAATAAAAAGGGACGAGTAAAGGTGATCGATTTTTCAATATCGAATCGGTGTTTTCAATATCATGTATATCGTTAAGTGTCATTTAAAATGGATTGTTGTGATGAACACAAAAAAAATTTCATGGCTTTGACTTGCATATTTAAAAAGCTATTATCTAAGTCTTCGAAGACAATGAACCTCTCTCCTTATTTCCGAAATTAATGAGTCAAAAACGATGAAAAATTAACATTTCTAAATAGTTTATACAAATAAAATGTATGCCTAAATATTTATACGTACTTAAATATATACCGAAACCTCTTAGCGAGAATTCTATACGTGCTTGAAAAGATTTGTTAAATAAAATATTGTGGCGAGCCCGCGTGTCCTTTTTGAAGAAGTTATTGATAAATATAAAACTAAAATATTGTTTACTTACCATATTATTTGTGTACTTTAATGTATCTACTTGAGATATGTGGTGGACTTAATATGGTGAGAGAACTCTTTTACAGCCAACCATAACACCAATCTAGTTCTCTCGATGAGTAACCGGAAATCAAATGCAGTTCCCTGCTGTGATTCGTATAGTCAAAGGCCGTATGCTTTGTGAGCCATACATCACGATGATGACAACAACAAATTGAATATCGCCTAACTTAAAATGTAAAGCATCTTTGATACAGATGATTTATTATAAGTTGTGTTAAAATAAATTTTGCCCGATCAGAAATATACGGCAATCAAAAACATATTGCGTATTCTGTCTCAGAAACAACTATCGATATAACTCTGCACTTTTTCCTATGAATATTGCAATAAAGATAAATTTAGTACCGTGGAAAAGGATATGGATTTCAATATTTATGAAATGTGACATTAAAAGAAATTTGTTCCAATCGATGAATTTGGTTGTCGTTTTCACTGTCATAGGAATTTACTGTCCAAAATAACTTCTATATATAACTTATTAGGGTAGATGTTAAGAGCTATATTAATATTTATGAAGCGCGCCCCTGAGTATGAGGAGCCAAGAAGTCGTTTTGACTGGGAGATTTTTAAATTCAGTCGTAAATATCACTTGAGTTCCGCTCAACTGATATTTACAACTGAATTAGAACTGTTAATTAACACTGGAGAAAGCTTATTAAAAAAATAAGTTTGTTTAAATTAGGATCCGTCTGTAATTTTTAAAAAGAACTAGCAGGTTAAGAAGGTGTTTGATACAAAGATGTCTAACCACAGAAATATCTACGTAAAAGATATAAATCTAAACCGTTAGAGAAAATAAAACATTCCAATATTGCTGCTATATAACATGACATAAATACGAGACGCAGCGAAATATCTTATAATCCTAATAAATGTAGACCCAGGTAATATTATGAAAATAAATTAATTAAACATTCAAAAACATATTTTTTCACAAAATATACATTCAGGCTTCTTATTATGAGAGAAAATATATATTATTACATTATCGAACCGACATGCTATTTCCACTTTTACATTGTGAGCTTAAGACGAGACCTGCTTAACTTCTTATACCTCATTATTCTTACAACGGATGGTTGGGTTCTGTCCTCATTTTCCCTCAAATAATGTCAATAGTAAGATACAAATTGTGAGGAGTCACTAGAATTCAAGTACTTGTGCGGGCAATACTTTTTCTCAGTGATAAAATATCATTTTAAGGAATATGCGAGTATTTGTTTGTTTCCTGTCATATCCCAATTAATCTTTGTTTGTGTAGTATCAAATATTTAATGAAAAAGACTTCAAATAAATTAAACGATTATATTTAATAATTTCAATGCTAGTTATTTTAATTCCTTATGCCACATTTGTCACATTAAAATTATGAAACGCTTGAGAAAACATTTGCCGAACGCAATCGATCAGCGGCGAAAGAAGCCGAGCGCGAACAAAATGGCGGTTAAAATGTCAAAAAATTTATCCAAACATTCATCTGTCGGTAATTGGCTGGTCGTCTCAGATTTTCATGGCTTTATTCATCCATTTACTTTTGTATGTGGTGTAATTCATAATTTATAAATAAGGGCGATATTACCATTTTTGAATTGTTTCAGTGAGTATTTATTAATTAAAGTACTATAAATTAATGAAAATACATTTAATCAGAATAGCAAGAAAACAGAGGAACACATTTCTCAATGGCTAATGATTACTATAAATTATTACTTAAGAAGTTTCATTTTATTCATGAGCTTGCCTAAATAAGGTACACACCAACTTTAGAAATTAATACAATTAAATTTAAATATCTTCACAATGTCGTGTTGGGCTGATCACTAGGCGTACGGTCTTTAATGACACGGCGCATAGCGGGGATACGGTTCAATTCCCGGCCGCTCATCGAGCGAGACTGGACTGGTGTTCTGATTGGCTACAAGAGATTTATCTCATAGCTATAAAGCCATCTCATTGCTATATATGCATTCATCGTATGTAATAAAGTATGCAATGAAATAATTTAAATATGGTTTCAACGCAAAGAGTCAAGAAAACAAAAATAGAACTTTAATTTCATGAGATAATGCTTATAAAATATTAAAGAAAACAATTTTAACAACAATTATTACAGTAAATCTAGCAATAGAACGTTAGAAACTTCTCGCTATTCCTAAAACATTCTAAGATATGCACATATTAATGTTAAATTCGGCATGTAACAATTCAGTTAATAGCAATGTTTGTACCTTGGTATAATTTGACGACTGTGCATACATAGATTTTAAAATATATTTATATTTTTAAAACTTATGTATGTTAAACATTTGAATATACGCTTTAGAAATAGTATTATTATTGTCATCCCTTTTTTTTTAATTCTCTTCCTCACTCTACAAGATAAAGTCATTGCGTTAACAACTCATGAAATATTTATGGCAACTAAGCTAATTGCGCATGGTCCTTCTTACAGTATTATAAATAAGTTTCATGACCATTTTAAACATATTCTTGTTTATTACAATTTCTAGATCAATATTTGTTTATAATTAAAAAAAAACTTGCCAAGCATCAAAGGAACACTCACTATGAGTGTTCCCTTACATTACAAACATTAAAGCATTTATAAGCGTCGTGATGATGGATAATATTCCTTAGAATACTTTAAACAATCTTAATTTCTTAGAACGAAAGTATATTGCCCACTCTATCTTTTACAGGTGCATATTTAAAAAAAAGACCTATTAGTTGAAATCCTTTCATTATTTCATTTTTAAAAGAAAAAAACCTGTGAGACCTTATTTCATGCCAAATTTTATGATTCTTGGTCAATAGGGAAGGACGTTATAGGTTTTGATTAATTTTTGAGTGTCAAAATACGCAACTCAAATGGCCTCATTTTTAATGCTATTCTTGATTGCGTTGACTTAGAAGCTTGAACTAAATATTTGATATTAATTTCAACTTGGCATCTCCACGCAAGAAACGAAAATCTGTGCCGAAAATTGGTCATGACAGACCGACAGACGAACAACGAAATGAACCTTACAGGGATTCTTTTTCTTTTCCTTTTCAAGTAAAATGCATACATAGTACTATATATATATATATAGCAAATCTCTCTTTATCAAAATAGCAGTCTGACTTATAAGAAATCTTGCATTTTTATGTGGTTAAAGTTGAAGTATGGAAAAGTTTTAATTAAATTTTTAGCATAGCACGTCTCGGTCAGTTTTTAAACTTACCTTCAAATTTCCAGACCAATTTAACATCACTTAAATACGATCCGGTTGTTATATATTAATTTTTACATAATTTTATCAAAGATGAAATTTTAATATGTTATTAAATATTATTATTTGCAAAATTAATAACTGTTTTGACGGACTAAAATTCGGTTGTTTAAAAACACATAGACGACCTTAAATTTTGCTGTTTAAAAGTACGTGTAATAATAAGACGTATATACATAGTCTGAACTTGAAAATAACAA
This sequence comes from Druceiella hillmani, assembly GCA_039881145.1. Lineage (NCBI taxonomy): Eukaryota > Metazoa > Arthropoda > Insecta > Lepidoptera > Hepialidae > Druceiella > Druceiella hillmani. Next base: position 5,738,464 of record JAYKKI010000057.1, read on the forward strand.
GCACAAATTTGAAACTAATTTGTTAATTAGGACAGTGATTATGAAGATAAAATTGATAGTGCGCGACGCTAATAGAGAGTATTTCAATTGTAAATGACTCTCAATTTAATGTTAGACTCTATAATATGCAGACATATTCTAAATTATATCTCATAAATAGTCACTTCTCAAAAAAGGACATTCAAATAATATTACATAAATTTCAACATTTAGAGGTATATAAAAAATATAATTATTAAGAATACATTTGTGTACATGGGTGGGTAAACATCTGAACATTAATATTGACATTAAAACTACTTACATCTGCTACTTTTATAAACGGAACAAAATTGATAGTTAAAGTTTTGTAAGAATCTTTGTGTCCGGAAATCTTAGTGTCTTAAGCATTTAGATAAAAGTTGAAAGACTAGGTTAGATTACATATATTGGTTTTGCTGAATGGTTAATTTTCAAGAATCAGCTTCCTAATCAGCTATGCAGGATACATATCTTTCTAATGCAGCTTTCTCTTCGCGAGCATAGTGGTTTTACGGCAAGCATTTCGTAGACTCAAGTTATGTCACCAAATATTTGCATTGGGAGTTTGTCATTCCAAAGGTTACCTAAGCCTGTAATGCATAGAAATGTTAACGTTTTTGTTTTTTTGAGGTTTCAAATAATGAGCACAATTCTAAGTTTATGAACGTGTGGATAATTCACTGCGCTTTTGACCAGTTATTAATTTTTTTGGTCATATAACTTTAATACCTATATTGATGTTTTAAATTTTTAAAGATAATGATAATAAGAAATGTGCACCACATTTATAGTCAAAATGCATGCATGCAAAAAAATTATACAGTTTTGTTTCAAAGATATAAGGGTTCGTTTCTAAAATTTTATTTTTACATACGTGATACTAAAATAAACAAATAGATAAGCGCAGTTAATTGACAGGATTTACTTGGTTTATAACACAAAACTAGATATTAACCCTAAATAAAACAACATGATATTATGTGCCGCAACCTTTCCACATAAGCTTATTCCAGCACTCGTTTTTCACTGGTTTACGGTCTACAGCTTTCCACAAATTTGTTCGAGTAAGCTTACAAGTTTTGCAGAGAGCTTTCCGTGGGAGGATCCACGCGATTTTGGTGAAACTTCTGGCTGTGCTAATGAGAATTTACGGTGAATTTTTGCAGTAAGAACATCTCTGAGATATTTGCTTGCAAAAATGTTAGTATTTATTTTGTTTATTTCAAGTAAATGTTAAAATAAAAATCTAGCCTAAGTAAATTAACACTTTTTAATAAAAAAATATAATACAGCAAAAGTCGAGATTCCTAGGTATTTTGTTACGTGACAAATATGATTTATTTATCTGTTCCCAAATAGTTTGGTAGTGATATATAAAGTTTTATATTTTAAAAACAAATTAATATTCTAATACCATAAATGTATTTAAAAATACCCAAAAACATATAGAAAAATGACAATTTATTAATTGTACACATCATGAATTTATCAAACCACTTCCAAATAAAATAATTAGTTACATTATTCACAACACATATTTAAATCTTCAAGATTATATTTTAACTTTTTTTAGATACTGAAAAATTAGTTTTATTTTTTTCTAAAAACTAAATATTAAAAGCTGAATTATGGATTTTGATCAAGGCATCAATACCAAATCGGCGCAAGTATTTTCCTTTTTCCCACACACATACATACCTATCCAGAGAAATATAAGCGTAAAAACTTATAAACTGCAATGAAATTAGAAAAGAGATAAACAAGAAAGGTAGCACCATATTAGAAAAGAGTTAAACAAGAAAGGTACCATCAAACAGAGAAAATAAGTGCTAAATATTATAAATGATAAAAAGTACAGGGGATCATTACTGAACTATACAAACGAAAAAATGTTTTCTAATTATTAATACGAGAGTCGTAAATATTATTTGCGACTTTATATATCTAACCTTTCTTTTATTTTAGAATATAGAACTAGTGAAGGTTTAAACATAACTGGTAGAGGATAAAAAATTTCATTAAAACTAAAATTTTGAGCACCGCTTGAAAATCATTTAAAATTTTTATTTCTATTTTGTTAACACAACTGGTTTAGTGGTTTAACTGAATTATTATGACTACAGTAACTTGGTTTAAGACTTTAACAATTGAAACATAGGATACAATTTGCAAGTTTGCACCAAACTTTCGCTTTAGAGCGATCAAGGTAAATATTTACATAGCAAAAATTAAAAAATATTTTGTAAACTATTTAGTAGAAAGTACTCCTAATTGTTTAAAATTTTATACATATATAAATGGGCATGCGACCCTCCTAGTAAGAGCTGTATTTGTAAGTGAGAGATTTAAATTTGATTTAAAATTTTATGAAGCAAAATTAGATTATTTCAAGCCTTTCTTTCCATTACTCCCATGTACAAACATAAAGATGCACAGAAGAATATTTTAGTTAAGTAGTTACTCTAAAAAATCATAACAGATTTTCCCAATTTATTTTTACTTGGAACTAACGGCATCCACCCTCATGACCAATAAATTTTAAAAAATATAGCGGTTTAGTAAAAAAAATTATCCATCTATTTCACAATTTTTTTTCCTTTCAAAACTATCCATCTATGTAAAATGTATTTTTAAAACAAATAATGTGTTCACAATATAATAAGTGCTGATAGTATGACGTTTGCTACCAAAATAATGATTAAAAAAATGTTCACAGTAATTGAATAGAACGTACGCATCCACCAGCGTGATACATAAGTTCAAGAAATATGGCGTGCTAGCGAAAAGAATTGTCCATCTATTTGATGAATTGTTTTTTTTTTTTTCAAAACTGTCCATCTATATAAAATGTATTTTTAATGCAAATAATGTGTTCTCAGAAGTGCATTTTGAAATAAAAGATAAGATTAAAAAATAGGGTTTAATTAAATTATGTTACGTTCCATTTTGACGAACAGTTTTTATATTTCTCACGTAATTGATGTTAAATAATTATACTATTCTTTAATACAGATATAAAATTTACCCGTATACTGCAATCCAATATAGCAACTACAAGATTTTTTTTAAGAAATGAAAAGCTAATCCTCATAAAAACAATTCGTCCTATTTCCAAATATTTCAAGCCAACGATTACTGCCACAAATGTCAAAGTAAATTTCAACCCAGTGCACTCCAGCGGTAAACTTGGGCGACGTTATGTGACACGTCGCGTGGAAAGCTCACCGTAAAACTTGTAAGCTCGTTCGGACAGATTGGGCGAAAGCTTCGGACCGTAAATCTGTGAATAGGTGAGCTTTGAAGTGCCCACGGAAGGGTTGTTTCAGTTAATCTCACGTATTTTTATCGGGTTTCAGCATCGAGTTGTTTTTACGAAAGTCCCTGGACAAAGCGAATGGTGGAGCTAATAAGTTTTGATCTTTTTATTTTCCAGGTACCTTAAGTCGAATCTCAAAATGTTTCACAACTTCGTCTTTCAAGAACCTACTAATCTACTAGCCTAATTTATATATGTGTTTGACATGCTAACACTTTTTTTGGTTAGCATAGACTGTTTCCCTTTAACTTTATAATAAATTTTATTGCAAGTTTGTTAGTGAAATTTCACGATGTGATTTGGTTATATCATTCTCTGCACTGACCGTTACATAAGATAAGATTTAAATATGACAGCTTTCAATTTTTTTTAGGTTGTTATACTACTGGCTTTATGAACAAAATGGAGTTAGACTAAAATTTAACCTCAGCATTAAAATTATCCTTTTTTTATCATCTTGATTCTATTTTCAATTTAGAGAGCCATGGTTAACAATATCCTACATTAATTCCCACATTTCCTAATGCTTGCTATAGAAATATTGTAAAATTACAGGAAATTGTTTTAAATAAAACAAAATACAATTGAAACCTCTTTACCCAAAATTTTCGTAATTTTACGGATAGATTCGCTAATGAATAAACATTTTGTAATATAATATCACGGTTACACTTTGTAACTTAGTGAAAAAGATTATATTAAAAATGACTAACAAATAGAATACATTTCAAAATTATTCAAGTAGAATGTGAAATTATAACGAATATAAAAGTATACTTGAGCACAATAATAAATACAACAAGAATTGATTTGAATATTTTTCTAAAATTAATATAAATTTTCTCATTCAAACTATGTTTTTGAAATTGTTCATTAATATCAATATTATATTTCACCATATTTTAACGGATGGAGAGAAATGACTTAAGACAGACGGATATTACGACATTGTATGGATCCTTTTTGCTGTATGATTTCGAAACTTTAAAACCATTTTAATTAGACTTTATAAAAATGCACTTGTAAGAACTTAGAAAAAACTATGAGGGAAGGTTTAAATTCTAATGAAAAACCTTTCAGGGAATTAAAATTATTTTACCAAAAATATATATCTGCTAATACAATTTCTCAAAGCGTCTTTTACTTTATAATATTTCAACTTCATAAACATTGCTGAAGCAGATTTTCATCTTTTGGTTTAATGACCTTCCGCAGAAAGATGTTACTAACAAAATACTAGGGTCAAAACATCACGAGTTTTAACGAGAAGATTTTAACTATTTGACTTTTAAGCGCTTCTGAAACCAAAGAGCGTAATGTTAAAACTAAGTGCAAATGTAAATTTACTTTAAGATAACACGGTAAGGGTTTGGAAGTACTTCAAAAGTCAATTAAAGTATGATTCGGGCTTTAAAGTTTAATATTATGCTAAAAAATTTAATATTATGCTGTTCAAGGCGACGAAAACTAAGACGGAATTGTGGATAAATTTGAAAAAGCCACATCATTTTGAAATATTGTAAATATTTAAATCGAAATGTCATTTAAATAGGTACTGTAAGAGTATAAATTCATATAATTAAGATTTTACTATTGTGGCACGATGCCATGTCTTCTTATATAATACGTTCACGTCATATTTTGTGCATACCTTTCATTTTTGGTTATTTTCTGTTTACATTTCATTTTTTATAAAGCTCGGTTCTCTATTAATTTGATCATGACCTCAATATTGTACAATCATGTTTCTCAACCAGATTTAACTGTTAAATAGAATAACTTTGTGTGAGAAGCGAGAGAATTCATTTTATCAGAAAGATTTTAAAATTTATTTGCCAGTCGTAAATATGAAAACGTCTATGCGAGTACAACCATCGCAGAAAGCTTGTTAAAAACAAAATACGTTTGTCTAAATAAATTTGTTTTCTTTTATTTTAAAATACAACTGCATTAAACATTCCATTATTGCTGCTCTATACAATAATATAAATACTGAAAACATTTTTAAAATAATTTCATCGGACGTTTTACAAACAAAAATTGTGTATAACATCTAAATTCAGGTTTCTAATTATATTATGAGCGAAAAGGTATATTATTACATTTTCTGACAGACTTCCAATCTCGATCTTCGCATTGTAAGCTTGAGACGAGACTAACTTAAACTCTTAAATTCGCTATGAGATCAGGACCCAGCCATCTGTTATAATGATAACAGATGGCTGGGTCCTGACCTCATTATTCTTCGAACAATGTCAACAGCAAGATAATAATTGTGAGCACTGCTAGAAGTCAGTAATTTTTGAATAGGGTATTTCTTCTCAGTAATAAAATATAACTTTTGGCAATATGTGATTTATTTTATACTTTCCTATCGTTTCTCATCAAAGTTTCTTTCTTACCAAATATTTCATTAAAAGGACTTCAAATGTAATAAATACTTTTATTGAATAATTTCAGCTGGTTATTTCAATTTTGTATGCAATATTTTTCACGTTAAAATTATGTAACGCATGAAAAAATAAATGCAGAACGCAATCGATCAGTGGCAAAAGCAACCGAGTACCAACAATTTGGTGGTTGAAAATGTCAAAAATGTTATCCAAAAAATTAATCTGTCCATAATTGATAGGACGCTACAGATTTTCGCGGCTTTATTTTCGTGCATTCAGTTTTAAATATGTTATAATGCATAATTTATAAGGATGATATTATTATTTTAGAATAATTTCAGAGAAAATATATTAGGTATAATTACATAAATATTGAAAATACTATTTTAATTAGAATAACAAGCAAAAAAAAGAATCCATTTCTCGATAGCTAATGATTGTCCTAAATTATTAGTTAAAGAAGTCTCACTTTAAACGTGAATCTGTAAGGAATGGTATGCACCAATTTTAGAAATGATTATAAATTAATTTAAATATCGTCAAAGCGTTATGTAGGGTTGATAACAAAGCTTACGAACTTTGACAGCGTGGCGCATCACGGAGACCCAGGTTTGACCCCCAACCTCCCGAGCGAGGCTGAACTGGTGATCTGTTTGGTTGTAAGATATTGATTTCTTTGTAAAAGTTCAATGTATATATATATATATATATATATATATATATATATATATATATGTATATATACATATTATATTAAGATATGTAAATAAATACATTAATTAAATGTTGTTTTAATGCACTGAATAAAAAGTAGAGAGAATAGGAACATTGCTTTTATAAGACAATGTTTTTAATATATTAGGCGTAAATTTTGTAGAAATTCTTTGTCACCTCATTTTTATTCACCAATAAATGAAACGAGTATTATATTTAAATTATTAACCCCACCTGGGTTTCGTTGGCCACCACCTGGTGACATCATTTTCAGGTCAATTTGAAGAGATTTATCACTTCAAATTGGCAACCTGAAGATCCTAAACCTAAAACCTGAAACCAAGATCGGGGGTAATAATTTAAATAAAGTGAATATAATACTACATCACGTAGTACATCATTTAGTTGTGAGTAAAAATTAAAAGATAATATTTATTAAATGTGGAAGAAAAATATTGCATAAATAATTCTCACAGTAAACCTAGTATCAAAATCTTTCTAATTTCTCCTTATTTTTAAAATATTCTAAGAGATTCATGTAATAATTTGAAATTCGGTATGTAACAAATCAATTAAAAATTCATTTTCATATCTTGTTATAATTGGCGACTATGTATAGAGAAATTTAAAAATATATTTAAATTTTTAACAATTTATGTACATTAAATATTTGAATTTACGCTAACGACATAATTATGAGAGCAAACTAGCAGTAAGGTACTCCTTTGCACAGTATTAAGAAATAAGTTGCCGAACCATTTCAGATAAATTCCTGTTTATTACCATTTCCAGATCAAAAGAAAAACGTGTCAAGCATAAGTGGAACATGCACTACGAAAGTTCCGTCCACAATTAGGCATATATAAGCATTTAATGGTACATAATATTCCTAAAAACTATTTACAAAATTTTCACTTTTAGAACCAAAATGTATTGTATATAAATTTTATATCCGCATATTAAAGACAAAATTTATTTATGTGGCATCTTACCATTATAATATATATTTTAAAAAATTATATGTGTATATAAAACAGTATTTTTTTAATTGATAATATTTTTTATTTAGGCTTTTAATTTATTTGCCAGTGCCAAAATATACAACATAAATGACCGTGTTTTTAAAGTTGTTCTTTAATGGTTAATACTAAATTTAAAAGCTTGATTTTTGTATTTCCAAGTGACAGTGGACTTAAATAATTTATGTAAATTTTAACTACATACCCATACGCGTTTCTGATCAAATGGGTCATGATAGACCGATAGACGGACAATGAAGTGATTCTATAAGTGTTTTTTTCTTTTTGAGGTACGGCCTCCCCTAAAAATGCATAGTAAGTGGTAAGTTAATAAAATAATAATCAGTACAAAACCTAGCAACGTCATATTATTAATATATACCCACACCAATAGCGTATTTCCTCGCCGTCAAGTCTCTTTTTAGCGAGACAGCAGTCTGACTGGTAGGAAACCTTGTATTTCCAGGTGGTAAAGGTTGAAGTAAGGAAAGGTTTTAAAAAAGTATATCATTTAATCCTACTTAATTTTCAGCAGAGTATGTCTGCGTGTAATTTTTATTCTCACCATAAATTTCCCGACCACTTTAGCATTACTTACAGACGATCTGGTTGAACTTAATATTCACATAATTTTATCAAAGATGGAATTTTAGTGTGTTATTTAACACGATTTGCAGAATTTATTATGGTTTTGGCAGAATGTAACTAGATTGTTTTCGTAGATGGCCTTAATATATATAATACAACCTAAACTTGAAAATAACAAGTAAATATTTAATACTAGTATGTAAATTAAGTCAGTGATTATGAAGGTAAAGTTGATAGTACTGGATACTTGTCAAGAGTATTTGAATCGTAAATGACTGTTACTTTAATGTTAGACTCTATAAGCTGCATACATATTCTAAATTATATCTCGTAAATAGTCACTTTTCAAACAAGGCATGTAAATAATTTTAAAAAATTTCAATATTTACACTTATATAAATAAATATACACGAATATTATTACAAATTCATACGTATAAATATGCGCATATATATCTTAATATTTATACACACATGCTAAAAATGTTACCTTGGCTACCTTTATAACTAGATAAAAAAAAAGTATTAGCAAAAGATTTGTAAAAATTATTGTCTGTCGAAAGCTCAAATAAGGCATTTGACAAAAGTTCAAAGACTGGTTAGATATTGATCTTGCAAAATCGCTAAATTTCAAGATATAGCTTTCGAATCAATTAATCAGCTTTCTAATCAGGATACAGCTTTTAATGCAGTTTTCACTTAGGGAGCATGAGAATTTTGCGGCAAGCTTTCTATAGATAGCATCAAATTATATCCCGAAATAGTTGCATTAGGAGTTTGTCATTCGAAACGTTACTTAAACCTTTAATGCAGGAGAACGTTAAATACAGAGTGTTTTTCGGGTTTCAAATAAAAATTACAATATTAATTTCTTGAGCAAATATAAAATTCACTGCAATTTTTGGAAGTTATTTAATTTTTTCAGTAACATAAATTCATATCTATATTTGTTATTTCATACCTTTTGAGAGGTATCTTCTACAGTGAAAAATACCTGTATGCAAAAAATTATACTGTTTTTTATTTTTAGATGTTGGGTTCCTTTCTAGTTGACATAAAATTTCGTTCTAACGTACTTGATACTTAAACAAACACAAAGTTAAGCTCAGTTAATCGACAGAATTTTCCTGACTCATAACACAAACCTCGACTTTCAACCTAAATAAATCTACATGATATTACGTGCCACGACCTTTCCACGTAAGCTTATTTCAGCATTCGCCTTTTACGGGTTTACGGTCTAAATCTTCCCACCAATTTGTTGGAATTCGAATTTGCGGTAAATTTTCACAGTAAGGAAATCTCTGAGTTTTTGCTTAGAACAATCTTTGTACTTATTTTGTTTATTTAAAGTAAATGTAAAAATAAAAATCTTGTGTAAGTAAAGTAAGCACTTATTTATAACATAAGTATAGTGTAACAAAAATTATGCTCTTCCAGTGTTTTGTTTCGTGGCAGATATAATTTACTTATCTGTTCCTAAATAACTTGATAATAAAAGATAAAGTAATCAATTCAAAAATATTTGGATGCTTGTACAATAAATTTACAATCTAACGTCGTAAAAATATTCAAATAACTATGTAACAATTGTTCGTTTTGAGAATTTTTTAAACCACTTCTAAATAACATTCTTTACACCACATTTAAAATGTTTAAAAATATATTTTAACTTTGCTGTAGACAATGAGAAATTCGGTACTTTTTTTTCTAAAAACTAGTTGTTGAAAATGAACTTAAGGTTTTGGTCAAGCCATTAAAACCAAGTCGGTGCTTTCATTTTTTTTTCTTTTGTGCGCATATATACCTAATTAAATTAAATTATAAAAAAGAGAGTCATAAACTATAAAAATTACAGAGAATAATTGTTTTATTATGTAAAGGAACATTTGTCTTATACTGATTTATATCAGGCTCGAAAGAAATTATTAGGTACTATGTATATCAAAACTTTTTTTATTTTGGAACATAGACCTCGCAAAGTTTAAAATTATGAAAAATTTAAATAAAAATAAAATTTTCAGCACCGCCTGAAAGTCAATTTTTATTTGTATTTTATTAACAAAACTGATGTAGTAGTTTAAGCAATTCATTATGACTATAGTAATTTGTTTAAGATTTGATCCATTGAAATATTGGACGCAATTTTCAAATTTGTACAAAACGTTCGTTTTAGAGTGATCATGCTATGTAGTTTTATAGTGAAAAACAAAACAAATTTTTGAAAATTGTTTAACAAAAATACAACGTATAGTACGTTTCAAATTTTATAAATAGTAAATGTTTAAAATTTTATACGTATTTAAATGCACATGCAAGTCACGTAGTAAGACTTCGACTTATAATTAAGTGATTTTCATATAATCTATATGCTAAATCAGGCTATACATATATATATATATATATAAATATATATATATGTCTTTCTCTTTCTGTCATTTACATACACACTTACACGTAGAAACATATTTAATTAACTTTCAACTCTAAAAATCAGAGCGGATTTTCAAAATATTTTTGTTGGAACGCAAAAGTAAAAAATATTAAACTGCGAAATTTCCATCTGAAGTGCTCATATTTTCATTATTTATACTTTTCAGTGCGTCTCTCATTCCGTATTTATTTAAAGTCGGTGATATGTTTTTCTTAATTTAACTTATATGCACAGTGTTCCGGACTCTATAAAATTTAATAGAAACATTACAAAAATGAAATACAATTAATGAATGGAAATAGTTTGTATTGTGCAAAGATTATTGTCATTGAAAAAATTACCCCAGCTATCACAAGAATATATGCATCCACCTGCGCGATACATAACTTAAAAAATTGTGGCAGTTCAATAAACAAAATTATCCATTTCACAAAATGTTTTTTTTTCTTTTTAGAATTATATTCAGAACTATAACATGTATTTTTCATACAAAAAATATATTCTCAGTAGTGCAAAATACACTGATATAGAAGAAAAGATTGAAAAAAGGTATCAGTTACATTACGTGGTGATTCATTTTAATGATATTTTTTTTTACATTTCCCACATTTATTAATTGATGTTAAAAAATTATATTATTCCTTAAAACAGAAATAAAATTTATCCAAATACTGCAATTCAATTCAGCAACAACAAGATTTTCTGAGAAGAAAAGAATAGCTAATCCCAATAAAAATAACTCGTCATACTTCCAAATATTTCAAGCCAACGGTTACTTCTACAAATGTCAAAGTAAATTTCAATCCAGCGCACACCAGCGGTAAACTTGGACGACGTTATGTGACACGCGCGCGGTCTTATTCGTTGAGTCGGAACTCAAAATGGTTCACGACCTCGCTTTTCAAAAATTTGTGGTCAAACTCGTGTACAGATTTCGAGCTGTATCCATTTAATTTTATTATAAGTTTTATCCCAAGTTTGTTGCTGAACTTTTGCGTTGTGATTTTGTTATAACTTTCCATGCACTGACCGTCACATAAGATAAGAGTTAATTATGAGAGCTTATAAAACTCTTTGCATGGGTAAATTACTGAATTCATAAACCAAAATGAGATTAGATTAAAATCGAACTTAAATTGGTTATTTATGCTATTCTGATTTTGATTGTATTTCCAGTTTATGGAGTCATAATTGACAATATCGTTCATCATTTCCCACATTATTTAACAAGTGCTATTGAAATATGTTAAAACTACAAAAAGTTATGTTAAATAAAACTAAATACAATTAAACCCCCTCTACTCAAAATTGAGTCATTCTCTATACAGATTTTTTTTGAGTCAGAATTCTCAGTATAATTTAACTGCCTTTTCTTTTTAATGGGGCAAATTTTACTCTGACTCAACTTCTCACGACTTATCTGTAATAAAAGCAGTTAAAATATCTTAATCGTATCATTATCGATAATTTCTTTAAAAATATAGTGCGAATATCGGAATCATTACAAGATTTCATCTAAGAAAAACTTTTCAAGCATATGTAGAACTTTCACTGCATATTTAGGTACCAATACATATTTAAGGATACATTGTACTATTTACAAATAATACTTTTTTTAAATTTTTGGTTTAGTTTTTTATATTTTTCATTTTTTTCCTAATTTCTTGTTTAGTAGTTTTGGAAATAAAAGAGTTGATCTATTTTCGAATATCTATAAAAATATTTTATTATTCCTCGTGGTAAGATCCTTGAAAAATGATAAACCACAATATATATAAAATTAAAGAGAAATGTGTTATCTTTGCTTATTTGTATTTAATTCCTATATAAATGTTTTTTTTCATTAAATATAACCGGACACGTAAATATTTACCTACTATACATTTCAAAGAGGTAAAAATATGGTGGGTATTTAAAAAAGTATGACATTTAGAACCATAGTATATATATATATATATATATATATATATATATATATATATATATATATATAATATATATATATATATATATATATATATATATATATATATATATATATATATATATCTACTTTGTACTACATATTCCCATAATTGAACTTCACCAAAAATTCTCCTCGATCTAAAAAATGTAAGAAGTATAACCAAGAAATAAACTACTGAAACTGTTTTATTTGCTTTATTCAGTGACCTGTAAAAACTACTCTACCGTAAATCTTATAAACTTACAAAAGATTAACCAAACCGACCCTTTCTTGAGCACTTTTAAGCTCATTCGGCTCATGGTTTTACGGTAAAAGCTTTTAACCAATCTGTGCACATAAGTTACGGAGGACTTTATGGGTGACGTTCATATGATACCACCCAAGTTTAGCGCGCTGAATAGACATTTACCTTTGACATTTCTGGAAATAAGCATTGCATTGAATTGTTTGTGAGAATAGATTGTTATTTTTGTGATACATTTATTAGTTTAACCTTAATAGCCTGGTAATTCTTAAACAATGAAGAATTTGATGTGAATAAACCAAAATCTTGCTCGCACAGGAAAAGTTACGCTGTGTTGTATTTTTAAAAAAAATTTGTATTTTCACTCAAGAAGTACAAAATGTTATGATCTTGAGAGAGTTTGAGTCTGATAGATAATAATAATACTATAGAGACTGAAATGTATGTATAAATGGAAATATTTATGAATTAAAATAAGCAAATAAAGTCTTCAAGTAATTTTCACCATTTTCCATTATTATGCTCTAGTATATGACTGCTTATTAGTTAGCATAATTCATGTCTAACTATTGACATTGTTCAAAGAAAATTGAGGACATGCGAAGGAGAAAGTATTTATCCACGATATTAATAATACTCTGTTTTACACGTCAGCCAATATTTGCACCAAAAGGATGTTATGTTGGCATGTCAGGTTCTAAAGGTATTTATTAATTCATTTGTCAACTTTTCTGCGTAATACTTAGGGCGGACTTACTGCTCCATGAGCAATCTCTTCCAGTCAACCATAACAATTGGTACTGAAATTTAGTTGGTAGACTGAAAAAGATTTTACAATGAAAATTATACATAGTATACTAAACAAACAAAATAAACAAAAGTGTAAGTAATACAAACTATTGACATGATTTGGGACGAGAAAAACAGGGAAGGAGCACAAAGGAAAAGGTTTCAGGAGAGGCAGGACTTTTTTACTTGATCTTTGAAAATATTTAGGGACGTAATTTTCCTGATGTCAGGATTTAGATGAATCCAATCCATTTTTGTTGCCTGGACAGTGAAGGATTTTTCGTAAGAGGTAGAGGTACGATTAGCAATAAGTAGCGTGAGTGAACTTTTAGATCGTAGTTCAAGGCCGCGAGCAGAATAATCGTTAAATTTGCCACTAAGGTAATTTGGGCTTTGAGGATTTTTTAATATATTAAAAAGAAGTGTAAGTGTGTGAAGTTGGCGTCGATCACGGATCTTCAGCCATTGGAGAAATAACTAGTATTCAGAAATATGATTATATTTTCTGATGCCGAAGATGTATCGGAAGCATACATTTTGAAAATGTTCCAACTCGTACAAATATATTTTATTAAGATGATGTGTCCTGTCTCCATAATCAATTAATGTTAATAGGAGTGTTTGACAAAGGTAGATTTTGGGTTAATTTTAATTTTAAAGATGTTTCAAATATTGTATCCTGTTGATAAAACAAACATATACAGCAAGTCTGATACAGGTAAATGTACTGCAGGTCAAATACAGGTCATGTATAGATACTATATCTATACGTGCATATGAACAGTATACATAAGAAAGTCTGTATTTTAGGAACTATATTTTCTGAAAAACTAGCCGTGCCTGCAGTTTCTTCAGCGAACAATATTTTAAATATTGCTGCTATCCCATAGTCACTCAACGCATCTGCTCCTTTTACCAATTTACATCGGTTGTTGGACGGATAGAAAAAGACGTTATACCGGTGGCAATATTAGTTGATTAGTTGGTAAAAAATCGGTACCTCTCTACCTAGGTTCGTTTAAATAGTGTTCCTCTGTATATTGCTATATTTTTTATTACAGCTCTACTTTTATAAACTATAGTGTAATAATGTATAACCAGTAAACTTTCTCAAACTAATGACTTTCTGTTTCAATAATAATTTTAGGATCCAAAATTCATTTTTGAGATTTGCGCGAACAAGCAAAATTTTGCTTTATGTGTTGTATAAATAAACCACATCTTAGTTGTTTTTTAATGGTATAGAAATAAAAAGCCTTTGGTAGTTTTATAGAACAAGAATGCAAATAAACAGAACAATATGTTTTTTATCCCCATATTGATGACATTTCGATTGTAATTCATTTTACTGATGGGACATTACACTTTCCAGTACTAAAAAACAAATTTACACAAATTGATAGACCAAAACTATAATAAACTATTTACTATCATAACAATAATTTTTTTGAACATACCTAAACTCGTTTATGGTTAACATATTCGCTACTAGGGTCACGCATAAGAGATACCTGGAATACCTTGTCTGAGCCCGAAGTAAAAAATATGCGACATATATCCTTTAACAGTTTATGATGACTGTATGAATAAAATTGCTTCGTGAACAAATGTATTGAGTTTAAAACAATAGAATGTATGTAGGGTATCCTTGGTCTGAACATACCTTAGTTTTTCAGAAAAAGAAAACGAGACTTATCATTCGATTAAGTCCCGATAAATGCTTAATTTATATCAAATGTTGTCTTTCGTAACATAATTTAAAAATAAAAAAAATTTAATGATACAGCTTTTCCATTTAACAGTTAAAACTGGTCCAAATAATAAAAAAATATAAATGTTTCACAAATACAAATTCAGGTTTCTAGTTACGAAAGGAAACCTGTATTATCTGACCGGGTTAGTATTTCCATCTTTACATTATAATCTTAAGACGAGACGTACTTAAACCGTTAAATTTGGGTATTATTATATGGCGTATTACGTATGGCTGAATCCTGTCCTCAATAACGAAGTGTGTTTTTGAGGATAAACAAAAATTGCATAAAATATCTAAATTCAGGTTTCTAATTATGAGAGAAAACGTATATTACTACATTTTCTCACCGACTTCGAATTTTGATCTTGGCATTGTGAACTTGAGACGAGACTAAATTAAACTCTTAAACCCGCTATTATTATAACAGATGGCTGGGTTCCGACCTCATTGTTCCTCGAACAATGTTAACAGTAAGATGCAAATCTTGAGAACTAACTGGAAATCAGGTACTTCTGCGTAGAATATTTCCTCTCAGTAATGAGATATAATCTTCAACAATATGTGAAGTATTTTTTGTTTCCTATAATTTCACAATCAATATTTGTTTGCTTCTTAACAAATATTTAATAAAAAGGCTCAAATAAATTAAATATTTTTTACTCGATACTTTCAAAACTAGTTAGTATAATTCTTTGTGCAATGTTTGTCACGTTAAAATTACGTAACGGTTGAAAATAATGCCGAACGCAGTCGATCAGTGACGAAAGCAGCCGAGTACCAACAACATGGCGATTGGAAATGTCAAAAAATCTATCCAAATATTAATTTGTCGGTAATTGCCAAGTTGCCACAGATTTCCGCGGCTTTAATCGTGCATTTAGTTTTGTAATACATAATTTATAAGTAACGGTGAAATTATTCTTTTAAATTTTTTCGATATTGTTATTTTTCAAGCTATGCCTGAAAATTTTTTCAATTTAATATTACAAACTAGTGAAAATTAATTGAACCAAAGTACCAGGAAAACAAAGGAACACACTTCTCGATAACCAATGATTGTTATCAATTATTACTTAAGAAGTTCAACTTTATCCGTGAGTTTGTGTAGGTACGGTTCAAGCATATTTTAGAAATGATCATAAATAAATTTATATATCTTCACCATGTCGTGTTTGGTTGATCAACGGGCGTACGGTTTTTGACGGCGTGGCGCATCGCCGGAACCCGGTTTGAATTACCGGCCGCTCATCGATAGGGGCTGGACTGGTGTTCTAGTTGGTTGTGAGAGATTGCTCTCGCGGAAATAAATCCGCCAAATGTATTACCTGTATACATTAAAGTACGTAATTAAATAAAGAAATAAATGAATTGTGATTTTAATGCATAAACTTACGAAAAGAAATACATAGAAATATTGCTTTCATAAGAAAATGTACATTAAATATAAAAGACAAGAATTACATCAGGAATTCTCACATTACGTCTAGTCATACAATTTTCCAAATTTCTTGTTATTGCTAAAACATTCTAAGAATTACACATAATAATGTTAAATTCGACATCTAACAATTTAATTAATAGCAATGTATGTATCTTGGTATAATATGGCGACCATCGATACCAAAATTTAAAAATATATTTGCATTTTTAACAATTAATATTTCTTAAATATATGAATATTCACTTTATAAAAAGTTTTATTATTTTTATTTCTTTTTTTCTTAATAAAATTATTGTTCGGTTTACGACATAATACGAATGCGTTAAGCAACTATGAAACTATATGGCAGTGAATAGCAGTAAGGTATTTGTGTATAGAGTCTCTTTTCATAGTTGAATATTGGATATATTTGGCATTAATTTTCCTTATTCACAATAAATGTAACTATGTGATATAATATTATTTCTACATTCTTTAAGTTCTTTACCACGACCTAGGTTTCGTTGTATTACAACATCTCAGGTGGGCTAATAGAATATTCTGAAACAATAATTCGATGAAAAAATAGAAGACATCTATATATATATATATATATATATATATATATATATATATATATATATATATATATATATATATATATATATACATATATACGTTCTCCTGTCTTTATTGCAGGAGAACGTTAAACGTAGAGTGTTTATGTGGTTTCATATCATAAGCAGAATTTTAAATTTATGAGCAAGTAGAAAATTCATTGCGCTTCCCAACAATTATTAAATTATTCCGATCTATAAGTCATAAGCTTGTATTTGATATTTTATATCTTTAAAGAGGTGTGAAAAATACCTGTATACAAAATTTATACAGTTATGGCTTTATGATACATAAGATGTATATTTCAATGCGATAACTGTATAATTTTTGCTAATTGCGTTCCTAGTAGCCACAAAATATTATTTTAACTTACGTGATACCTAAACAAACGAAAAAGTATGCTCAATTATTCTGCCGAACTTTCTTGACTCATAATACAAAGCTCGGTGTTAAACCTAAATAAAACTATTGATGATGCATTTACATAAAATTTATTTTTAATACAAATAATTTGTTCTCAGTACTGTATTTTGATATAAAATAAAAAAATAAGTTTCAATTACAAAACGTCACATGTCAATTTGAGGATAAATTTATTATATTTTTCACATATATTAATTGATGTATGAAAATTATATTACTATTTAAAGCTGAAGTAAAATATACAACCGATGTTCGTAGAAGAAAACCAAAACAGATTATAAGAAACAATTATTCGTTCTACTTCTAAATATTTCAATACAACGCTTACTTCCACAAATGTCAAAATGAATTTTGACTCAACGCACTCCAGCGGTAAACTTGAACGACGTCATGCGACCCGTAGCGTAGAAAGCTCACCGTAAAACTTGTAAGCTCGCTTGGACAGATTGGTCGAAAGCTTCGGACCGTAAACCTGTGAATAGGTGAGCTTTCAAGTTCCCACGAAAGGGTCGTTTCAGCTAATCTCACGTACTTTTATCGGATTTTAGTATCGAGTTATTTTTATGAAGGTCCCTAGAAAAAGCGAATGGTAAAGCTAATAAGTTTTGGTTTTTATATTTCCCACGTTCCTTTGGCCGAAGGTCAAAATGTTTCGTGACCTCCATTTTCAAGAATCTGTGGTCAAATTTGAATACGTGTTTGATATACTACAAGTTTTTTTTAAGCATACACTTTGAGCTGTATCCTTTTACTGTATAATAATAAAAGGATACAGCTCATACATTCATATTATATAATAAATTTTATCGCAAATTTGTTACTGAAATATTATGTTGTGATTTTGTTTTCGTATTCCCTGCACTGACCGTTACATAAGATAAGAGTTAATTATGAGAGCTTACAGATCTATTTGGAGTGGTATACTACTAGATTGATAAAACAAAATAAGGTTCGATGAAATCGAACCCAAATATTAAAATTCGATATTTATCTGATTCTAATTTTTTTGTGTTTTCAATTTAGAGAACCTAAAAATATAAATGTAAGATCTTGGAAAAAGCTATGCAGAAAATTTAAATTTAATCGTGTACTAATGAAACTTCTCAAAGTGTATTTTAGTAAAAATATCTGAATTTATTAAATATTTCTGAAGTACTTTTTAACGTTTTCTTTTAATGGTTTTCACCAGACCGATATTACTAACGAAACACCACAGTTGAAAGTTAATGAGTTTAAACGAGTACGTTTTAATTGTTTGACTTTAAGCGCTTCTGAAACTAGAGAGGGTAATGATAATACCAAGTGCAAATGTAAATTTACTTTAATAAGATAATACGGTAATAATTTGGAAGGGTTTCAAAATTCAAGTAAAGTGTGATTCGAGCTTTAAAGTTTAATATTATACTGAAAATTTAAGTTGACCAAAACTGCTACAAAATTATGAATAAAGGTAGAAAAGTCACTTCACTTTAAAATACATAATTATTCAAATACACAGCAAGATACAAGCTGACTAGTAGTCGGATACTTGTGCATACGATATTTTAAAGGATTCTAAAATTAGATTCTAATAATTTAATTCTAAAAAATATGGGAAGTATTTTTTCCTCTCATTTTTCATTCAATTTTTGTTTCGTATATAAATAGTTTCATATAAATTAAAGAATTTTATTTAATAATTTGAATGCCAGTTTTTTAATTCTTCGTGCAACGATTCTCACGTTCAAATTATTGAAAGTTTGAGAAAACATTTGCCGTACACAATCAAACAGTGGCAAAAGCAGCCGACCACCAATAACATGGTAATCGAGAAAGTGAACATATTTATCCGAAATCTAAGCGGCATATCGTTGCAAATTTCCCCGGCCTTATTCGTGTATTTAGTTTTATTTACGGTACAATGTAAAAATTATAAGGGCGTACGATATTACCATTTTATAATAATTTCACCAAAAATTTATTAAATGTAATAGTATAAACTAATTAAAATACCATTTTATTCAGTATGACAAGATAAAAAGAAACATACTTCTAGATAGCCAATCATTATTACAAATTATTAGTTAAAGCAATTTCGACTTTTTGTTTTACGCTCAATTTACAACTTAATGCCAATGCTTTGAGCGATTAATAAACCATTTATGACAAGTAACTGGCCGTAAGTTACTTGTGTACATAGCTTCTTTTCACACTATTAAAAACAAGTTTCAGAAACATTTTAAATAACTTTTTCTTTATTAAAATTCTTATAGCAATATTTCACTAATATAACAGTAAAAAAGATGATATATTAGTTAAAAATAATGACAATAAATTTAAATTATAGTAACTCTCAGTAATTCTTTAATTTTAATTCCCAAGATATATTAATATAGAATGGTACATAGAATGAATAATATGGAATGTAGAATAAATAATATTTAAGGTCAACCCTTTCTTCCAAAAAACATCAAAGTAAACCTCCACTCATCGCAGTAGTGAAAATCAACAACGTTATATGAAATGTCTCGGAAAAAGCTTATTCTAAAACTTGTAATTTCGTTTGAATACTTTGGTTTGGAACAGAGTATTCAAAGCTTCGGACGGATTCACTATCCATGAAGGAGACAGCTTTTAAGTGCCCGCGAAAAGATCGTTTTTGCTAATTTCACGCAATTTTATCTGGTTTTAGTATTCAGTCATTTTTATTTGATTTGGAATCAGCAAATGTCACGCTAATTTTAATTCTATCATTATCTACTTTCCAAAAGTTCTCACATTTGTCTCTACGTTTCGTAAGTTTCTATATTGCAAGCTAAAGTTTCATTTTGGTTGTGAGCTTATGTGAATGAGATTAAAACCTTTTATTTTTAATTAAACAAACATTAATTTATGTACAGTATAAATTATATAAATGGCTCCCGATTGTTTCAGTTTGGTATTGAATCCATAAACCAACTTAATATGTGAGCTAGATTGACTTGCTAATACTGTCGTCGTATTGTGCGCTTAATGCTTGACTTGGCGAAAGTGTCAAAGCGACTATTGTTATGACAGTGGTCTGAATAGAGCCTCCATTGTTCCTTGAACAATACAAATGACACGAATTCGAGCCATGAATTATGCTAACTAGCTGCAAGGTACTTAAAGCTTTGAGTGTCTTCTGTAGATGTTAATGATAAATATTATTGAGGTCGATATGAACGTTTTGTTTGTTTGTTTCCAATAGTAGGTTAACATTTAGGTTCTTATTATCAGACGTGAAAGCTTCCAAATAATTGGTAAAAATTTGATTCTATGAAGCTGATTAGAGTTTTGACCGTCATTAGCCTCGTGTTTTTTTAGGTTCGACGTTTATGACAATTTGCTTTCTATTCAATGACTGGTTTACTTAATTTGTATTTAAAATCTAATTGAGGTTAAATGCGTAAATAAAAGATAGATATTTCCTAACTTTGTGAAAAAAAGGTTGACCTCATCCACTTAACAACATATATTATTTTCTTTTTGTTGAATTACATTGAATTTTAATTACATCTGTGTAATACTAATTATGCGATTTAAATTAACAGGAGAAAAATTATTATAATATAGTTAATTTTGGTTGAAATGAAAAAAAAACAAATTTGGTTTCATAGAGAAATAACAAATTTTTCCAAATTTATTTAAAAGATTAGTTGCAATTTTTATAATGGAACATATGTAACCCGTGGAAAAATGGAAAACTGAACTAATATCGTAAGGAATCAGTCGAATGTGTGGGAGAACTTGAGCAAAGTAAGTTTTTATATTTTTCTATATCTCATGAAATTGCTGATTGTAGTTAACTGAAATAATTTCTTTAGAAAATTCTAATTGAATGCCAGATATTTTTTTATTTTTCATACTCGTGGTAAAAAAAATTATACTTGTGGAAAATAAAAAGGGCCTCAATATAAAGTTTAATATTTCATGAATAGACAATATAAATGAAAAAAATGTTGAATGCAACTCCAATTTATTTTAACTTATCCAATAATATCCGGCTCTGTAAAATGTGTAAAAATATTTTTGTTGCACAAAAAGTTTTTTACGTATTTTGCTACATGCGAAATGAGATCTTTGTAAAAAATTCGTATATGTTGCTTTAACACTATAGAAAGTGTGGAGGTGTAATGTATGACGGACGATATTGTAAGGGTCTCTTGTTTCAAACCCTAAAAATACCAATTATAATTTTCTTTTTAATTATTAAATTATAAAAGAGGAATATGTACCTACTT
The DNA here is from genome assembly GCA_039881145.1 of Druceiella hillmani. Taxonomy (NCBI): domain Eukaryota; kingdom Metazoa; phylum Arthropoda; class Insecta; order Lepidoptera; family Hepialidae; genus Druceiella; species Druceiella hillmani. Next base: position 5,760,405 of record JAYKKI010000057.1, read on the forward strand.
TGGTTTCTTACACTACCTTTGTTTCTCCTCTACTTTAGTACCTTATATATTTTGGCATGTTTCTTGCATGCCTTAGTTTCCTGCACATCCTAGTTTCCTTACATACCTTGGTATCTTACACTGATTCGATTTCTTATGTATTTTGATTCCATATATTACCTTGTTTTCCTACATACCTCCTATTCTTAAACTAACTTTGTTTCTTGCATACCCTGATTTCTAACAATTTATTGGCTTCTTACACACCTTGGTATCATACACACATCGATTTCTTAAACTAACTGCGTTCCGTTTTCACTTTTGTCACATTAAATATTAAACTCCGTTTCTGAAAGCTGTCTAGTATTTTGGTCATTATAGTTTAGAACGTACTAAATATTAGCATATTGTAAACATTAAAAATAACTATTTAAATGAAAACCTGGCGGACCGGAAAATTTGAGTCAAAATAGAAGAATATATATAAGTTTTTTGAAACATTAACAAGTTAAACATGTTTAAAAAAAGCACAAGTCACAAAATCAATAAAATGAACATTTCGAATTCAATATTAAGGATTTAAAATATATTCTTGTGACTGTCAAGCATATTGGTATTCAATTTTTAAAATTTTCAAAACCGGTCAAGGGCGTAACGAAATACAAATAACAAAATCTAACATATTTATTTAACCTTCCTCAAACTATTAACGTAACTTAATTGAATTAATTTCATTTACAATTTCTACTTAAGTACTAGAATCTAACATGCTTTTCGATTTTATAAATCTACGGCTCAAAATTTAGAGAGAGCTCTCTTCACTTCTTCGCTTCTTTTTTGGACAAAAGACCTATTCTATGACATATAAAATTAAACAATATTTTAATGTTAGGGAAACAAAAATTAATCTACATCATCACTTATATATATATATATATATATATATATATATGTATATATATATATATATATATGTATATATATGTAAATTTATTTATTATGATTTTAGTTTAAATAATGATTTGATATTAGGTAAAATATTTAAAATAGGACCAATTATTTTCCAATGTTTAAGATTTTGTAACTGAAAGGTTTGCATTGAATCATATGGGAATATTATCTATGCGTTTGTTAAAAGTAGGGTTGCCAACCGTCTCGAATTTCCTGCCACGTTCCTTTTTTTTAGGATAGCTTTAACTGTTCCGTTCAAAGTTCTGTTCGTTTAAAGTTCTGGCACGACACAATTTATCCCAGAACTAAAGTTAGAACGGTTTTCGTAACAGAAATTAATTTCAGTGAATCAAAAACTTCACGATTTGCATAAGTGAGAAAATAGTGCGGCAAGCAAGAGCGACCCACTTCCGTCTTTCCCGCTGTTTCTGTAAGTTAAATTATTAAGACAACCGCATTTAAACGGGTGACAATTCGCTTCGGCGGCAGCAAAATTGCATATTGTTGTCATAATTTGGGCTATGTTGAATGAATATGTTTGATACTAAAAAAGATATAGTGGAAACACCACCAACAATTTAAGAATCCGTATCACTCAGAATATTTAAAAAACAATGACTTTATAAAAAAAGATCATAGCAATGTTTGAAAGTTTACTGCAAAATGTAGCATGAAGAATACAAAAAGACATTGAGCGAAACTTGCTCATAAGCAAATGGAAAAAATTAACAAAGAATATCAACTTTTATATTGTAATAAAAAAAAATTTACTACCAAAGACATAAAATTATCGCATCTGAAATATCATAAGCATATCGTAAAACATAACTGTTTGGGCGAACGAGTGTTGAATAGCGCAAAAACCACTGGGAAAAAATAATCCCTAACGTTAAAATAATATTCAAATCTAACAGACCACATTTTCTGATTAAATAAATCATAAAAAAAATAAGTAACACCCTACTGTTGTTGCTCATTATAAAATATAGTATTTAAATGTTAACAATTTTTTGCTACTAACGATAATTCGCCAACTGTATGAAATAATTATATTTACTGACCTGGTAATGCAGAAATGAATCTCGTGAACTTCTGCGGTTTTTCCAGCTGATAATAACCTGAGCAGGTTCTTGTTACAGTAGCAATGAAGAAGATGGATAGTACAACGACTAGTCGTCGCCCGTAGGGACAGTCCACATCCAGTTATTTTTATTTTCGGTTTTAAGCTTATTGATGCAATTTCAATAATTCTCTCCCTATTGTTTTACATAAATATGTCGTCACAAACACCACACAGAATAGAATTTTCACCAAGTGTTCCATTACTGAGTATTTATTGCAAAAATCAGATTTGCTTCCGTGATGATCTATAACTTTTGTTAACACCTCTCGACTGAACACAGAAATCTTCGAGCCACAATGTGTAATTGATATTCTAGCTTTCAAATATTTACCAAACCTTTTACCACAAGAGTTCAAAATTGGGTCTTGCGATAGCAAAAATATGAACTTGATATGGCTTCTGCTACGAGAGTCTGGTAAGAACTTCATAGCAATGATGAAAATTAATATTCTTGTCATTTTAAGATATTAATCAGAACATGCATATGATGTGCTCTTCTAAAGAGCTTCAAAAAGACTAACGAAAAAAATTAACGAGAGAAATAGGCGTAGGAATAACAAAAGGCAATGCATACCTTTCAAAATAAAAGAAGATGTGACGAGAGTATATTTTGTCGAGAAATTGCCTTATAACGTTATGTGGTATTTCATTTAAAATTCAATACAACGACATTGGCACTAAAACATTGCAAAAAAAAAGTTAAGACAGATTATAAATTAAAAATAAACGCCCTCTGTGCGATGCTTACCACAATTAATCAAATCACATTATATTATGTAATCATTTGACAAAGCATCAAGTCTTGAAATGTTATGGAGCATACTGAAAAAAGTAAATATAAATTATTTTTGTAAGAAAATTTATCAAAATTTCTGACAGCTAATCATTTTCACACAATAAAAACAATTTATATAATTTGAAATTATCACGATTTTAATTCTTAAAATGTAACATTCTATATTCAATAGTAGGTTGCAACAAAGAGATATGTCCCGTATTTTTATCAGAATTTCAGATTGAGAAAAAAACCACACGCAGAAGAACGAAGGAAAATATAATAACATAATTTTAGCGCCAAAGTCACATGAGAACAAAATTAGAAAGAAAACGAGGTGAAAGTATTTATTTTAACATCTTAACCAATTCTTCAAATAATGAACCGGTAAAATTAATTTCATAATTACATGATATTATAATCAAAGGAAAACTTTATCGTGACATTTTGTTTTTTTTTATAAATATGCTATAGAAAATGCATGTGTTATTTTTAACTGTTTAAAAAGTCGCCATGAATTTTATTTCAATTTGACTTTAAATAACATTTCCATTTATTCTGCTAACAATGTGAATGTTAATTTTCTCAATCACAATTAGGTTTATGTACATCTACAAAATAAAAATATGAAAGTTTACCGATAGCATATTCAGAGCGACAGTAAAATACGTAATGAACTGGTATAAATTGGACGTAGGACCTACTAAAGGTTTATGTTCGTTTATCGTACCATTCATGATTCGAAAACTTAAAATATCTCCAAATTGTTTTAAGACATGTCACGACATTGTATTTGGTTGTGGAAATAAATTTCACCGTCAACGAATTTTAAAATAGGACTTTTTATCATTAGATGACAATGGTAGTTTGACCTTACTTCAATATTTAAGTAATCAGAACTAAAGTGGATGCTATTTCTAAATTTTTTTAACATTCACAATTTATTTCACAACGCGCAATTATTTTAGAACGATTATTTTATATTTACTTCGTTCTAAATCTGTACGGTCCGAAAATTAAATTGTAGCGTCATCCAAATTAGGCATTTTTTGAATGCATGAAAAAAGTTTTTGAGAAAACATTAATAATTGAATATTACCAACCAACTTTATTCTTAGAAAAATGTTTTAAAGTACTTTAATGAAAATTTAGATTTTGCGGAAAATGATTATTTGCCAACAATGATACTTTTATCTTTCAAACCTTACATTCGTTTTCATGAATTGTCGACAATTACATGGAGTTTCAGTCATAATGACCGTTGTAATCTAAACAAATTTTATAACGAATTTTGTTTAATCAAAAATGGTTAAAAAAAATGCTAATAGACGAAAAAAAATTCCACCTGTAAATATGAGTTGTTTGCCTGCTGAAAATGAAATGAACTATTCCTACGCACTACGGGGGCTCCTAAAAATTTACACTTATTTCAATTCATTGCATCTGTCCCGGTTTCAAAGGCATGAGCCAAAAAACATTTTCTCCTTTTAAATAGCCGGAAAAACAGCAGATATAGATAATCAGCTGACTGCTTATAATGTCAACTACAAATGAAGTTATTTTTTGTACAAAATGGATAGAACTCACAAAGTTCTACAATTGCTTTTTCACAATAAAAAAATGTTTTGAAATGTGTTTATAAAGTTCAAAATAATGCATAAAACTTCATGACAGTCAATATTTACTTACATAATGTTTTTGCAACCTATTCATTGTCGTTTAAGATATAATTACTTTTATACAATATTGGCACTGGTTTGACTAAAATATTGTTCAAACATTGTGTATAATATATTAAGATGGTAAGTTTTTTATGGTTTTAGAGAAATAAAATTCTGTGCGTTATTTTTATGTCTACAAATGTGATTTTAATTTAAGTATATTTTCATAAATTAATGTTTTAATATAATTTACAGTATAAAATATGTAAGGCAGTTTCCATTTTTTATAATATATAAACCAATTTCAGATTTTTTGTTCATTACTAATGTGAGTACTAAAACTAGCAGGCTTCTTGTATAATTAAAAAATACTCCAAATATTAATAAATCATACTTTCTTAAATGAAAACTGGCATTGAATTGTTTAACTATCACATTACAATTTGACATTAAAGTTTTATTTAATTCATTTTATTACAATGATTTAATTAACCGATTATTGCTTAATATTTATGTTCAATGACGTTCCAGTATGATAAAGACATTGCTTTAAATACGTTCACTTAAAGCACGTGATAAGTATCACGAAGTAATATCCGCATGGCTTTATAACATAAAAAAAGAGTTGAGATCGATTTTAAAAATTTCAATTTATAGTTCACAATGTTTCGAAGAAATTTCTGAAAAATACTGTGAAGATCTCAGGTAGTACAGAGTCAGGTTGTGCAAATTATATTTTATATTATCATTAAAAACAATACCTTCAAATTTTTTACATACTTGTAAATCCTATAAAACAAGTAAATTTGAGAATTATTGCAATAAAGTTTATTCGGGTAATTCATTAAAAATAATGGTTGATATAAATTAGGACACAAATAAAGACACAATTAAAAAGATTTGGGAACGATAAAATTATATGAACTTAATATCTATTAAAATTATTTTATTAAATAATATGAGGTATTCTGTTAGCATAAAAATTCTGGTTTCTCTTAAATATATATATATATATATATATATATATATATATATATATATATATATATATATATATATATATATATATGTGTGTATATATACATATGTATCCATCAAAAAATTAGTTTCCTATTTACATGTAAAATTATTTGTTATAAAAATATTTTATGGATTCAGGTAATTTTTTTTAAAACTGTCAGAAATTTTAAATAACTCATATGGTTATATTCCATAAAATTTCATACCATGGTTCATATTATGCATTTCTGATAAAATTAAATAAATAAGCAATTTTTTTTTTAAATTCTTTCCTTTTTATTGATATTAACTTATTATTTGCAAGACACAAAATTACTCTAACATCTCCTACTAACATTTTGAAACATTTTTACACTGTACCTATATCTATCCACAGCTTAATTTAGCAATGTGGAAATTATCACTTTGTCATCCAGACACTTTTCGTGTCAATACAGTAGAAGAATTGCCTCATTTATTGACTTGGTTGGTTAAAAACTTATATAGAATATAAGTTAATTAGATAAATGAAATATCTCTACGTTTCTGAATATTTTACTTACTTTCCAGAGGAAAATTTTAAGTCCCACAGTTTAGCCTAAGAAATCCTAGATATGGTTTTTCTCCTTCATGTATCCCTAATCAGAAAATTATATCTCTTAAAAGGAATAAGTTGTAGATCTAAATTTTTACACATAAACCTTTTTAGTAATTTCATATTTTTTCACAAATTCCTGGAATTTTTTGAAAGGTATAACAGTCAAAATAAAAAGTAAAGAAAAATTTATTTTATACTAAATATAGGCTTAATTTCAAATTATTTTATGTAAGTTCTAAAGTTTTAATCTCAAGCTGAGGAAAATTGTAACGCAGAATTAATCCTGTTTTTGTCTATATATTTTATACGCTTCTAGTTTCAGAAATTCTTGATATAAAGAATCGCGTAAATACTGCATACATCAAACTGAAACTATGTCATAGGAAATTATTGTTATTAAATTATATGAAAATTTTCACGATAATCGACCCTTTAACTTCTGTACACAATTTTTCGATAATATCTAATTTTTTTGAACCATAACAAAGTTCTTATAAATATTTTCCGCGACCCCAATAAGAAGGGTTTATGTGAAAACCAATATTGTGGTCATAGTTGAATAAATGTATGAGAGCTATAACTCGAAAACTAGGAAGGAATTAAGAGATAATTAATACCTAAGAATATTACAAAGAATGGACGTAAAAAAATAGATATTATACATATATTCAAGGTAGAAGCGGTATTTTTTACACTCATTCTAGCACAATACATAAAGAAGCTTTCACGAGAAAATGAGTGGCTTTACGCCAAGCAACTAAGGATGTCAATAGTTTTCTCGATAAAGGCACATCGCGGTCAACCATGAAAAGCTTAGTAACTCTATTCAAGCTTTTAAGTTTAAGTTTTCATGACACAGTTTAACTTATAAATAGCTTTAATAATAAATAAGGTCGAGGCAAAACCGTGTCAAAAACACATGAAAAGGGAATCGGTCTTATTGTGGAATATAATAGTTAACATTTGTGAAAAGTAGGTAATGAATCTTGTATTGTATTGAAATAAATTTAGTTTGCTTATAAGTTTCCTGTCCAATTACAAACTGATTATTTTATGTCATGTTTAAAAATACTATTTCCGAGAATTAAATGGATACTTTTCTAGGTATTATGGGAAATAGTTTGTTTGACTTTATTATAAATTCAATTTAATTTCCTTAGTATGTCAAGAAGCATAAAAGAGGAAAAATTTAAAAATTATTAAAGTTAATTTTAAAGCAAATTTCTAATTATGAATTTTTAATAGACATTTTTTAACCCTGTAACGTCTTCATACGTTTGATGAATTGTTAACGTTTTTTGAAAAATCTAATGCTTCTTTTTCTAAAATGCATGGTAAAATCTTATGTAAGATACTGTTAAACACTTTAAATATAAAACACTTTAAAACAATAAAAATTAGTTTACTAAATAACTAACTTGAGACAAACAACAGAATACAGAGAACAATGTCTCAAAAATCACAAAATGAAAATTTATTTGTGAGTCCGAACAAACAAATTAATCCGTCACTCGCCTGTAAGCTTTTCTACTACGGGCGAGTGGCTCATACACCCTTTGAAACTGAATGTTTCAGAATATATTTAGCACATTCTATATTTTTACCACAGGGAGAATAATGAGAAAATCTTCGGAGATTCGGTTGTATTATTACCAAGAGGTAACCTCGTTTAAAATTAATTTAAAAAATCAGTATTAACCCTTAAGTGGTATCGTGGAGGCCGCGCGGCATCCACGAATAACATTTTCTATATTTCATAACAAGCTTAATATCGTGGGCAGCCGCCATTTTAAGTATTCTCATTACGTCGCTATTCGTGGCGGGTGCCGGACGTTGGGCTCTGCATCTCTTACCAGGACGCAGGTATGCATATGTCTGCGCGGCCCCCACGATACCAGTTACGTTAGTTTTTTGACGTTATAATTTTTATTTGTTTCTTCTTTTTTACAGTTATTTAATCAAGATGTCGCGGCCTTTAAGTGATAAAACAATAGGAGAGATCGTAAACGAAGATTCTGATTCCGAATCAGTGATTGGGGCCAGACCAGAAGACGAATGTAGTGATAGTGAAATTTAAAATTATTGTGAAGATCCAGTAACCCTTGATTCTGACGATGATGGCGACGTGGATTCTGATACTCAAGCGTCTTCCTCAGAGAGTGAAGATGAAAATGTTGGAGGACCTAGTCAATTCAGCTACTGCGGAAAAAATAATTACAAGTGGTCTAAATATCCACCAGCGCCTTCACGTACTCGTCAGCATAATATAATAATGCAAAGACCTGGTTTGATTGGTCCCCCTGCATATAAAAGTAATAATACTACAAAAGAATCGTTTGAATTGCTAGTTGATAATAACATTATACAAATTATAACCAACTACACCAACGAGAAGATTACCGAGAAATCGGAAAAGACTACTGCGGTTGCATATTGGACGAACCACGTATCTGTTACAGGGATGAAAGCTTTTATAGATATTTTGCTGTTGACAGGAGTGTTCAAATCAGGACATGAAGACATAGAATCTTTGTGGGCTACAGACGGAACAGGTCGTGATATTTTTAGAGCTACCATGTCTTTGAAAAGATTTTTGTTTATTTTATCAAATCTTCGGTTTGATGATATTGCAACGAGAGAGGAGCGAAAGGCTGTGAATCGCGCAGCACTAATTTCTGAAATATTTGATAAGTTTATAGAAAACTGCCAAACAAATTATTGTTGTTTAGAATATATCACTATTGACGAAATGTTATGTCCATTCCGAGGCCGATGCCTTCAGAGTGTAAATGAAATCAAAGCCTGCTAAATACGGCATCAAAATATTGTGTATGTGTGATGCTAAGACTCACTATTTATATAACGCTTTCATATATACAGGTAAACAGCAGGAATATATAAGAGGGTAACCATCTATTCCTACACAATCCGTACTACAGTTGGCTTCCCCGATTTTTGGATCAAACAAGAACATAACAGCAGATAACTGGTTTTCTTCGGTGAAGTTGGTTGATGCAATACTCGAAAAAAATTTGACGTACGTTGGGACTTTACGAAAAAACTAACGTAAAATCTCCACTGCATTCAAACCACATAAGCATAGAGAACAGGATCAGACAGCAGGATCTTGCGTTATTGGATTTACAGTTAAAATAACACTATCTTCTTTTGTGCCAAAAAAAAATCAAAGCGTTGTAATGATTTCTTCAATGCATCATGACAAAAGTGTTATTGAACGTACAAAGAAACCGGAGATTATTGAGTTTTACAACTCCACAAAAGGTGGAGTGAATGCCTTAGATCAAATTGTGCCAATTACTCAGTAGCTCGCAGAACACGACGTTGGCCAAGTGTAGTATTTGCTGGTATTCTAAATATTGCTTGCGTGAACGGCTATGTCTTGTGGAAAGGTTCAAACACTGAGAAAACAATAAAACGAAAGAACTACATAAAATCTGTTGGTGTAGAACTCATCAACGAACACATCACAAACAGAAAAGCTGAGTATTTGAAGTACCCCAGAAATTTGAGCGATATAATTGATAATTTTTTAGCAGCTAACGTGGCGTCATTACCCTCAACGTCTAATGTTGCTACTTCAAGCCAAAACGTCTTGAAAAGAGGACGCTGTCACTTATGTGATAAAAAAAAAGATGGAAAATTTGCTACAAAGTGCAATAATTGTTCAAAATTCATTTGCAAAGTACATAGTAGCACAAAAACGCTATGTGATAATTGTCAAGACTGAACAAAGTTTTGTTATTGTATTCATAAGTCTTAAGTGAAGATTCAAGTAGATTTTTGTGCAATGTTAATAAGAAACTATAAAGTGTTATTTTTTACTTAAGTTTACATATTCTAGATTAAGTAAAATAATATTATTTTTGGTTATAACTTTCCAAACAATAAGTTTTATATATATTATTAACGTAAAAAAAATATTACCAAAAAGTTTTTACTATTTTGTGATCTCTTGTAATAATTAAGTAAGAAGATTTATAAAAATAAAAAGTAATTGATTTCATAAATCGAGCCTATTATTTGTCATTTATGAGCATTTAATCAAGAAAATAGTTAAAATTTGTTTGCTAGAAGCAAAAATCATACGGGTCCGCGCGGCCCACATAATACCAGTTACGTTTGTCAAATTTACGATACCAGTTAAGGGTTAAAATAACGAACATTTACTAAATGTACAAATTTAAAAAAAAAAATTACATCATGGAAACTATAAGCTTACATTATAGACGACGCGTTTTATAGAAATAAAGAGATAAGTCAGAAAGATTAGAGAAAGTTCGATGATTTAAATCGAAATCATTACTAAAAAAATCATCGTCACTTAAAAAAGCATTAGTAATTTCGAAGAAATTATAATCATGTTATTTCGGTTTGATTATTTTATAACCATATTATTGTGTAATACGCAAACAATATATTGCGTATTGTAAGCAATATTTAATAGAAATAACAAAAAATATTCTTCATAAAAAATGATCTTCAGTTTGTGAGAACCATCATTAACTTGAAACCGTCACAGATAAATGTTTACGGAAAAAAAACATTCGTATTTGAAATATCATAAAGGAAGTATCAATGTCTTGGAAAACCGTATTTGGAAAGTCCTATATCGCTTAACTCGAGACTATCAGATAACAAAAACATTTCTCACAACAGACGAGCCCAAGTGACTTGTGCTCGAATCTCACCGACATTGTTTGTTCGTCCTTGTCAATCGATACTCTTGTGTTTTGACACTTTGTTTGCTTTGTAAGTGACGCTGAAACGCTATAAAAGCGTATAAAAAATGTTCGATCATACGCTGTTTTTCTTTTGTGCATATAGCGTAAAAGCTGGAGAGGAGAAAGAAAATTGGCAATATTAAAATTATTTAAACTAGCTATATATGTCCTTAAGAAAATTTAGGTCATATTGAAGTCTAAATATTTTTCAAACGTAATGTTGGTATAATATTTCTAATTCTTGAACATCAATTGGTGAAATGCTGTGATCATATGGCCCGTCATTTTTGTCAACATAAATTTCCATATTATTCGTGCAGAAGGTCCGACCATCCGCCAATAAAAATATCTTTATTTCATATTTTTCTGGCTTGCCGGGGATTCATTGCCTAAATGGACAACATCCAGGTGTTTTCTATAGCTTTTTAATGATAGTAACCTTTTCACTGAAGGAATATTTTTTTTTATATCGACATTAAAATATTCAAATACGTCTCGAATAGGATCTATTTTGTCATATTGTTTTCTTTCGAATATTGTAATTTTTTAATTGTGTGAAGATTGCCAAAGCTCAAGCACTTTAATATAAAACGTTACATATTCAAAAACAGAGTAACATCGCATATATTACTTCTACCTGTTTTCCAAAGATATTTGTTATTGAGACTTTTACTTCGTAGGTGATTACAGAAATTGAGTAAGCAAAAAACAGCTCTTGATTTAATGCTCTTGATTAAATTATAAGTTCTTTTTGACATTTTTTTTCCCTGTAGCGATGACCGCCCAGTTAAGCAAATAGTTTAACTAACATTATATTGGTTTCTTTGGGAAACAAAATTATTCATACTTTTCAATTTGAAAGGTTAAAAACATAAATGTTTTCATTCTAAGAGTTTCGTACCTCGAAAGGATTAATAGAGGGAACTCTCACAAAATCAACGTATATTTGTCTGCTACAGCCGTCTTTTTTTAGGAGGCGGTGTGACATAGAAACTTGAAATTTGAAAAAGCGATAAATCGTATTTACTCGCACATATCTCATTAGTGGACATTTAGAAATATTGATACCGAAATTTGATGGAGGACAATAAATACCCTCAAAAAACATTTTTTTTTTATTTCCATATATTTTGTAAAAATCACATAACAATTGAAAAAGCAAGTTGTAAGGATTCTAGTTTCTTCAGAATTTTATGTGAGTAAATTCTATAGATATTTACTGTATTGTAAATAAAGGAAAATTTATTCATATGTCCAAAAAGATTATTAATGTTTGTAAATAATTTTATTAAATGTGCCGTCTTATTTTAAATGGTTTTACGTATTTAAGCGTATATGGGACCCTTATATTTTTAAATAGCTCTATCTCACAATTTTTAGGGTAACGGCAATATTACCATGAAATGCGAATAATATTGGAAATTATTCGAAATACATATTTGTTTATTAAGTCTGTCACTTTAAATTTTCCGTAAATATTTATAATTGTCGATTTTGAATTACTTCATCCAAATATGTATTTCAAAACTGCATTTGAAAGTTTTTCACGAATTATGTTAGAAATGACTTGATAAAAAGATTTCAAGCGTAAACATTTCTTGATCGATATACTAACGTAATCAGCTAGTATATCTATCAAGAACTTTTTACGCTTTTCTTCTGGTGATTTAATATAATATATGAATTTCAAGTGCAAAAAGTATTCCAATTAGCGAGTATGGTTTTTTAAGCAGTCAGAGGTAAGATGTCGATTTAAAAAAGACAATCCATCGTTCATTATTTGAGTGGAATAACGTTATACACATAAAAACTCATACACATAAAAACATGATATACGTTTGGTATAATTAGATTTTTACAAATCAGTGCAATATTCAAATGCTGTAGAAATAAGTCAATGCAATACTCAAATGCTGTAAGGATTTTGATCTACTAGTAGATGACGATCCTCTTGTAACTTTTAAGTGAAATGAAAATGCTGTGTATCTTAACACATTTAACTAATATCTGTTATTGAAATATTAAAATAACTTATTGAAGAAAACTCCAGAAACACAGGTTTTAGTAAGGGAAGGTAAACGCTTTTGCGGTAACGGTAAAGAAAATTTACACGAATAAGACAAAATATACAAGTATACTTAAAGGGATGGTGTACCGCTTAAGATGAGCCAACATCACTATATTTTCAGTGTATTTCACCTAATCGAACTACCTTAATATTATTAATGAGAAGTGGGTTGTGTACTTGAACCATACCTGTAAAGGTTTAGGTGAATAGTAATTAAGCAAACTAGTGTTAGAAAATGAACCGTCACAAAAAGATAACGTTATGGGTTTGTGGAGTTATATGTTGTGAAATACTTTCTGGTAATGCTGCAGTTAGATTCAGTTTGATATTTATGCTCCGTCCGAAAACGTCTACAAAACGATAAAGTTTTCTTTTTCTTATATTTTCAAGAATTACGCAATTAATGATATGGAGATGGGACTGAGATAACTTCACAGTTGCTTTATTAACCAGGCCAAGCAACATCCAACTTTGTCTATTTGGAGCATTGAATAATGCTTTTTCTGAAAAGTCTTTCATCTTGAGAACCATCTCAGAGATTTTGTTGAAGAATTTTTCAGTTCATTCGATTTTCTGTGTCTGCGCTACGCAATCTCTTTCAAATAGGTAAATATCGTGGATAATGACACTGGTGCATTTTTAACCTATGATTAGCTACAAAAATTTAATAAAGTCATAATTTTTTTTTGTTCATCATTTATAAGCCATCACGGTACAATAATTTTTGCAACTTATACGAGTCAATGGCATCATGTGAACTTATTTATTGCAAAGTGTTACGTAATGAGCTAAATTTTAACGTATTATTTGTAAAGAATAAATTTCTAGATATCAAAACGCAAAATTAAGATTCTTTCCTCGTGATTTCAATACCATCTTTAAAGGGAATTTTTGAAATGCAAGCCTAATAAATATTCGGATAAGGTATGCTTAAAAAGATCCCTTAATATTTATTTAATGCCATATGATACATACCTATATTTTGATGGCCATTTATGCAATTATTTTAAAAAAAATTTAAATTGATCTGTTGTTAAAATTTAAATGGATACTCGAAATTTTCGTAACTTCACAACAATACCTCAAACTATTTTTTTTTTAATTATTATATTAAAGAAATTTTGCTTTTCAGCAAAGTAAAAATTATTGTGTAACTTTAATTCTAATTTGCAGTTAAGTATTATTTTTACGAGTTCAATGACAGTGGTTTTAAAACATGCGGGAAACACTTCTGCTGAAAGAAATATTCCGAAAACAAATTTGTTTAATGCGTATGGTTGTTACCCTTTCGAGAACAAAGGAAAAAAAGTGGTTGGTGGACATGCACTAATTTATAGTTCCAAAGTCGTGTGTTCGTAGGTAAGTAAGCAGTTTGCTCTTGGCTATATTACGACCAAGTTTTCCTCGTAGGCGCCTACAATAAAGTATTGTTGAGGTCTACTACACACAATAACATGTTTGCGATATCACTATAACTCATTCATACAAGTTGACAATTATAATTGTGCGCTGTAGTATTTACTAACATCATTTATCTAGATCGTTCCGGATTGTTTTCCCGATTGTTTTGGAGTCATACAATGCAAAATATTTTGTAAATTTGAGGACGGCGATAAAATATTAATGATCAGCTTTGATTTCATTTCAACTAATATTTTCAATGACTTTCCACTAGATGATGTTTTTAAGAAAAAGATATACCCAAGTTAAGTGAATATTATAAACAATTTAAAATATTTTATTTTTCTTTGTTTCTGTACTTTCACCAGATGGGTTTTAATTTGAAATAATTATAATATTATAACTTCCGGAAGAACGAATGTATGGATGGACAACGGAAGATTATAAAAATACAAATTTTAGGATGTTTACAGAAAGTTAAAAATAATATATTTCCAACGACCTTCTGCTCATAACTTTGTTCGCGTGAACTACAGTGATGTCCATTTTTTTCCAATGATTACTGAAACGTAGACTATGTATCATTCCGGGTTGTAATTTATTTTTGCACCAATTTTTTAATGGACTGCAATAAAATAGATTACGTATCAATTTGGGCTATAATTTATCTAAATTATATTTGAATTTAAATATTTCCAACAAGCTTCTGCCCATGACTTTGTTCTCGTGAACTACATTAATGTCCATTTGTTTCCAATTGAACTACTGAAACGTAGGCTATGTATCATTCCGGGCTGTAATTTATCTTTGCACCACTTTTATCAAAATAGACTGACGTAACGTAACCTAGGTATCAATCCAGGCTGTAATTTATTTCAGCACCAATTTTTTAAAAATGAACTGTAGTAATGTAGCTCATGTAACAATCCAGGCTGTAACTTATCTGAGCACCAATTTTATCATGATAAAATTTAGTTATATAGCCTATGTATCAATCTAGGCTGTAATTTATCACTGGTAATGGGCCTATGTATAACATAATTTCTTTAAAGGCCGATTAATGATTATATACATGCAATAAGTCAAAGAATTGCTTTTGATTTTGAAATATTATATTTAATATAAATCTATTAAAGAAATCTGAAAACTTTACACAGAAAATTAACAGCAAAATTTATCAAAAAAACTAGCTGGTATCTGAATTTCAATCACCTTAGTTTATGTTAGTCAAAACTCCATGTAACCAAACCCCGTAACATTGAAGTCGTAAAGAAAACTTAGAAGCTTCGCAGCTTGTGCAGGAAAACGCAAGTGACGCAACATTGTTCCCGCGTCCGGCCCCGAGGCTCGCAAGTTTTATGTTTACACAATTATCGATAAAACATCGGTTAGCTTTCGCGTGTTAGTTGTTTGCTAAAGCTTAGCTTTGTGTGCAGTTATGAACCATTAGTGTTTGAAGGGCAGAGCTTTTTGGTCAGTGAAGTTTTGGTTGGCTGTGTAAGAAAAAATATTTTTATTTTGTGGAGCAGGCATTGCATTTTTTTTACAAAGTGGTAGGTTATGTTTATACGGCACATATCGGGTTTATTTTCGAAATAAAAACTAAAGTGAATCTTTGTTAAGTATTAATTAACAGCAAATTAACGTACTTAAACTTTAATCGGTTTCAGAAGCGATTTCATGTGAATTTAAAAAAAGTAAATATTAAGGATAATTTTGTCAATGTGATAAGTTATGACAGAGTAGAACTATGTCAAGGAAGGAGATGAAAACAGAAATAGAATATCAATTTGTAACTACCGATATCTTATGGAATTTGTTTTGATCCTTTCCTCATTTAAACAACAGATAATCAAGAAAGAGTATAAAATAAAATACGATTTGTGATCATAACCTAACATAAAATATCTTCACAATGGCGTGTGTATTATATTTTAATATATCAAAAATTCCTAACCTATACATATAATAAACTATATAAATATATATATATATATATATATATATATATATATATATATATATATATATAATACAATTTTAAGAGGTGGAATATTTTAAAATTATTGGTGATTGATTTAGCGTAAAGAACGATAGTGAAGCTAGAAAACCAGTTTTTAGAACTTTTGTCTCTGCTTGTTCTTTAGTTACAAAAAAATTACTATACAGATTTTAATGAAATTTGGTACGATAATAGTCGATATTTTTGAGCATCAAATAGAATATTTTTTATCTTAATATTACAAATAAATGACTATGTAAAAATTGCAATATTGATATTTCCGCCCTATCTGTTAGTATTTTTTATAAACTTTATGCTCAATTAAATGAAACTACGTGATGTAGTATTATTTCTACTTTCTTTTATTTCTTTTTCCTGAAGATGTTGTAATACAACGAAACCTAGGTCGTGGTAAAAAAATTAAAGAAAGTAGAAATAATACTACATCACCTAGTTTCATTTAATTGTGAATAATGAATTTCTACAAAATTAACGCCAAATATATTCAATATTTCAAAACTTTATGCTCATAGAGTTCTGAGAGGTAAAAAAAGGGTGCGTGTACTTATGTACGCGCGTGAGAAGTTTTACTTATTTGTCTGACGATTTGACTAACATTTTAAAAGGGTTTATTTTTTCATTTTCTTTAAGTAGGAGCATGAATTTCATTCTTGGATTATACCGGGGGCCAAAACTATGGCGTTTGCGCGTTTTCTTTTAATAATAATTTGGGAATAATTAATTATATGAAATACTTTACGAATTGATAGTTTCGATATTGCATACCTCATACTGAACTATATGTATATGCTTTTAGATTTACATTTTAAAAAAAAATTATATATATTTAACAAGAAAAGAAACCATTTAAATATATTTGTCTGAAATAAAAGTTTTCATTTTTTTTTATTAAATAGCTATAAAATTGATTGAATTTGGTATTAAGATTAATAAATTTGAGTATAAATCACACTACGAGGGTTTTGTACATACCCAAGATTGTATAAACGTTTAATCCTATGGAGTTTTTCGTCTAACTATTCACAGATATTCAAATTATTTTTTAATATGAAAATGTCTCGATACAATACAAAGTATATTTTCACAAATATAGTAAATATACATTGTAATATGCAAAGTTATTCCTTAATTTTTTTTAAGTCACATTTCCATGCATAGTCCATATGAACATTTCAGAGACGCAACTACGTGCCGTTTGTCGACTATTATTCGTAACCTAATAGAGCTTACTTCATTACGTATACCATTATTGTAAATACTTTTCAGATAGTTTAAAACAGCGGTTTCGGTTAAAACGAAGGGGAAGGAGACACCGAACTCTAAAAACAATGGCCACTAAAAGAATAATATTTTGTAAATGAATTTTTGTTTAGAAAGGGTGTTCATGAGGCACACCCAATATTTCTGAAAGACCTATTCGACCTTACCCTGCACAGTTGGGTATACCAATAAAAAATATTGACCTCCACTTTTTAATATTTACTATTTCCAATTTCTTGAAAGGATGAGAACCAAAAAAATATATTTAAAAATTTTATTTAATAATTTTGTAGACTCCATATAGATGTATATCTTTTAAGTGTTCCTTTTTTCTTGAGGATCGTGATACACAAGCGTAGGTGCCATCTTGGAATATATTGCTTTGCGTCAATTTATGCGACTACTAGTTAACTTTACGGCCTCATGGATGGTAATTTTTGGACAGCTCAAAAAGCCGGATTTCGAGTACGAGGTTTTGTTTCTCCAATACCTTTAAGCCGGATGCATTGTTCCTGGTTGACAAAGTTTATTTTTATAATATGATCGAATCAACTAAGTAGCCAGGTTGTCATAAATTCCTATTAACTTTTTCTCATGCAAAAGGATGATATTGGATAAAATTTCTCTCTGCAGGCCACTCTCCGGAAACCCATGCCTTGATAAATATATATGACTGTGCTAAATTCCAGCTTCATAACACCAATAGCCAAGTCAAGTGCAAGTAAAACGGTCGCAAAATAAAGAATATGTTGAAAATACATTGAAAAACGGACCTGACTAAACTATGAGGATGACATGTTTAACTAAGAAACCCTAAAACTGGAACTCGAAAATCGCTACTGGCTGTTATTTATTTATTTTGGACACTGAGTGTATGAATGATAGCACTGAGATTAGGATTCATGGCTGTTTCAAGTTATTCTTTTCTTTGACTCTATATTGTCAATGTGGAACTCTAATTTATTTTTCAATTGTAATAATGTTTTGACAAAATAAAAATATTTTTAAACGAAATTTTTTTTGAGCCAAAAATTTTTATGCCACAATAGTGTAGGCTTTTACATGGGGAGATCATAAGATAACGACATGTGAAAACCATCAGTTGCACGAAGAGTAAATGATGGATAGAATTTCCTCCTCCGCAAGTTCAGTAAAATAAACCTACCTTGTTAGATTTGTTGGTTTTTAATACGTCATTCTTTCTGATATTTATTGAATGAAAAGAGAACTAAAATAATAATATTAAAATAAATTAATTTATGATAGTGAGATATCAGCGTAAAAGATTTTGTTAATTTTACTGCATTACAGGTATACTTCATAATAATAAAAAATAAATAACTTCCCTTCGAAGCACAAGTTTATTTTTAGGGTTTCGTATGTTAAAAAGAAAAACGGGAAACTTAGGAGATCACTTTCACAGACATTTTTCTCAGGAACTGCAGTATATATTAGTAAGTATATATTACTAAGAGCTACACACGAATTCATCAAAACTCGGCATCAGGAAGCATTTGCCCAGTAAATTTCAAATTAATGTCACGAAATTTTTAAATAGATGTTGCGGTGTAGCAACGATTATATTGAATGCCTGGTTATACAGGGCCAAGTGAAAGGTATCATTCATCGTGGAAGAGCACCGGTGAGATGTTACGGATTTTTCGAATATCATGAGATACTAAGATAACCATTCTTCAAGAATTTAAAATTACATCAGATGCATCCTCAATATTTCTTCAAAAATTCTAGTATATTTAGGACGCATTGCTTCAAAAAGCAACTAGCAGAAGGAAAGGAAAAATAGAAGGAGAGAAACGGACTATCATAAATAATAACAGTCAGCGCAATATCGAAACAGAACGAGTTCACTGCGGAGAAGTTCTCTTCATGCCTCGGAGAATAATAATGGAATAGTAGAAAAATGAAAATAAACATGAAGATCTTCAGCTATTACATAGAAATATCTTAAAAATATCGAGGAGTGCCTCACTAAATTGCATATAAATGTGCAAGCCGCAATAAATCAGAACAAGTTACATTCAACTTCAGAAGACAAACTCGTATATCGGTCAACTTATCCAGCGAAAAATTATTACAGGCCGAAGATGCAACTGGATATACACTTCGATCGATGACTCACCTTGCATAAATATATATAGAGTAAACGCAAACAGCTTGACTGTAAACTTTAAAGTTTGTACTGATTGACAAAAAGAAAAAGCACAAGTTCATCAACAAATAAATTGCTATTTACGAAAGCATTCTAAAAATTAATATATTTCAGTGCAGTTCTCTTAACGATACTCAGTTTCTGATTTGCTATAACTTTAATGTCTGAATATAAGTGCTAAAATTCAGTCGTATTTAAAAATGTTTTACCATTTATATGCTGTCATTATAGTACTTGTATATATATATATATATATATATATATATATATATATATATATATACATATATATATATATATATATACGGCAACTCTACCCTGAAAGAATACTTCTAAGAAAAATAGGTATATATGTCGAGTTGTATAGGATTAAAACTTTTAGCCTTTAAAAAAGCCTTTAAATAAATCCAAGAGAAAAACAATTGCGCTAAGTAGAAGAAGAAATCGTGTGAATAAAGACTAAGAAAAGTAAGAACCTACTTCATTTTTCTGAAAGCTTCACCAGTAAAATATGTGGCCTTCAGTATTTCCCTTTGCGTGCTAACGATGAAAAGCTTGGGGAAATTCTGCGTGAAAAGTAAGTACTAATGCCCTTTTCTCACGATCCGTTTTTGCTTAGACGGGATAAAAGTACTGTTAACCGTGAAACTGGTTCACAGCTAACGTCGATATACCGATTACAACTTTTTACTTACCACAGCTGGTTTAAAAGAGGGATTTAAGTGGATCACCCTTATTTATGAAAAACTTCACTCGACACCGAATAGTTTTTTAGATATTTTTGTTTACTCGTGTCTTAGATTCACAATATTTTCAATTAATTCGCTGAAATGGAAATGGGATGGAATTAAAATATCAAACTGTAATAAAATATAAATATGGAAATGGAAATATCAAACTCTTTAGTCGATTTCTGTCTAAATAGAATGAAGAGCCAACATAAAAATACGGCACTTTGTTAATTCAACACAATTATCCTGCTATAATTCAGCCACTTCTAATAATTTAATATTCAATTATATTTTAAAATTTTGATAGGCATTATGGATACTCAATGATTTTTTTCTCTTAAGCTACTTTGCATCGTACTTGTTAAAAAAGAGAAGAAGTACTTAATTATGCCTTCAGTCAAAGTTTACGTAAAATATCCTCTAACGTCGTCACAAAACTTAAAAAATCAGATTTTTGACTTCCACTATGTGTAAAGTAATAAAAATTTACATACATAATTTGCCTAATCATAAATCAAATATTTAATTATACAAAAAAGAGAAGAAGTACTTAATTATGCCTGCAGTCAAAGTTTACGTAAAATATCCTCTAACGTCGTCACAAAACTTAGAAAATCAGATTTTTTACTTCCACTATGTGTAAAGTAATACAAATTTACATACATAATTTGCCTAATCATAAATTAAATATTTAATAGTACTAAATTTTTCAGCTTTATTTCAAAACAAGCAAAGCGCATATTAAAACCATTTTATCACAAATATTGCTTCATAATAACAATATTCCCTATTTAGTTTAACAAAGAAAATTTAGCATTATGCAAATATACACAATTAAATTAAAAATATGTGCGTAATTTTACGAGTATCTCCATTTTGAAATAACAGGTCTGAGTAAATTTATATTTTGATTTCTTTTTCTTGGGATAGTCTAAAATACTTTTTGATAATGATAGCCAATCATTTAAATATAAATTTAAGTTTGACTTGAAAATTTTTACTCTGTTTTATCTTTTAGCGTTTTATTTTCAGTTTGGTCCATGTTTTTCCGTAATTACATCGTTCATTTTGTGTAAACTGACATAAAAATTATTACATTACGGTAGTAGTTATAAGCCGTATTTTTAATTCTAATCTGCACAATATCGAATAATCTTGGTAAATTCACACCACAGATATAAACACCCCTATTCACAATTTAGGAAATATGATTCAAATAAAATGGATTCGAAATGTGTTTTTCACATCTGCAGTTCCAATAACTATTTGTCTAATCTAATAGCTTTAAATTACAAAAAAAATCCAAACGTAATTAAGTGTATTCTTTGTTGTGTGGAAAAAAATATCTGAACAAAAATGGAATGATATTCATCGTTTGATTGTAATACTGCTACTTAAACCTGTTTTTACTATTTTCCGAGAAAATCTTTATAAAACGACTTATTTAATTTTTACGTTTAACATTTTTCTCTGCTCTCTTGTTTTTTAAGTTCAGTTTTTCCGCATGATTTTTTATGCTTTTTTTGTATTGGTTTGCAAATATCTCGTGCGATCCGTCATGAAGTTGATTATTTAATTTAAATAATTAGATTTAATTTCAAGTTGTCACCCCTATGGAAATCTTTAGTACTTAATAAAATGTATGACTTAATGAATTTGAATAAATTTGTATTTTCAGCTTTGCAATTTTGTACCTGCTCTTTTCGATAAGTTTAAAGTAAAAATTTAAAAGATAAATTATAGAATATGTAAAAAGGAATAAGCCACAAGGGTTTGGCAAAAAATATTAATCTTTTACTAACTAAAAATTTGTTTAAAAAAATATTTTAAAACGTCATATTTTGAAACACCCTTCTCCATAATATAAGTAAAAAATATCTAAATAAATCCAGTATACAAATGCTAATAAAAGTTTGACTTTAAATAAGTTATCTTTTACATTCACTCAAAATGTTACGGATAAATCTGTTTAAAACAAGAATTGCACGCGATTCTACATTTTAATGATTTTTTTATTCAAGTACAAGGAAAAGTGAAAATTTCTTTTTTACTGACATGGACCTTATAATTTATGAAAAACTAACTATACTCTAGTAGTAAGTTTTCAAACCTTATAATTTGTCTACTTACTTACTAAAGCGAAAAAATCATTATATTTTTACTTAATTAACACTACGCCTAGCCATACTAACCAATGATATTCACTTTGAAACACAAATAAAGTGTTACCTTTCCATAACCTGTTTAAATACGTAAAATTATAAACGAAAACCATTTCACGTTCAAACATATTCCTTCTACTGTGTCTCACGCATTTCCTAAATAACCAAGGTTGGCTATAAACAACACACGCGAGGGCTGAAAGGGAAGTGAGATTGTTTGACGAAACAATTTTACACTTTACTTATTTCTAACATACACGTGGCTACCGCTTTATGCTTGTGTTGTTGATTTTAGCACTTTCTAAATATTGGCCTCGGGTGAAACTTAGCATTATACTTTATATATAAATACTTTGGTCTACTGGTTCTAAAATGAGCTTTTCTAAAACGATATGCAAAATAATAGCATAATTCGTCAAGTTTACAGATCTCATAAATAAAAGACAACTAATTTTATTAAAATTATGTTAACTCAAAAATCTGATTAAATACTACCGTAATTATAAAGATTAAACTAAAAATAACGAGTTAATTAGTAATGAAGTACGCACGTACTTATATATGTTCCTTCAGCGCTTTTTGACATTCAACTTGATTTACAAAAATTAATTTGATCTAGAGAATTAAAGTTAGAAAACTTTTACCTAATTTCACTCAAAATAAAACGAAGATTTTTCTAATTTTTTTCCCTTAGATAACATATTAAGAAAATCCCTTTATGCACAAAATTTTTCATGATGGATTGAAAAAAAAAACAATACAAAAACTAGTGATTTTATCAAATTTTTATTTAATTCATTTTGAAACATCCAACTCCAAACAATAAAAAAAAATATAAAAGAATTGTTACCTCTAGATTTTCTATTATTTTTGTAATCGGCTTTGCATTTTAATTCGAAACCAAAATCAAAAAGTTACTATTTCCCTTCATTCTTGCGCCAGCATTTTTTCTTTAAATGATTGTAGTTATATTGATTCCCTAAATATATGATCTTATCCTTTATAGATTTGACATCCAAATTCTTTAAAATTTCGTAAAATATTTCATATTATAATTTGGTAAATTAAATGGATTTCTATTAATACGTTTTCTACGGTGAAACGGAAAAAGTATTTTATATAAATTATGCACTTGGGTGTATAAAACTACATTAATGCATCACTGACATGTTCAATTTAAATACAACTTATTGACATCTTGAAATAGTCATAAAATGAGAACTAAACACTTCCATCTAGAATATATTGCTACGTTTTATCAGGGTACAATATAACTTTCCTTCGAGTAAAAAGGGAATTTTTAAATCGTGAAAAAAAAATAATTAGAATGTCGATCGAAATAAGATATATTCTGTGATTTACTGTTATTTAAGACTTTCAATCTTAAATAATGTAGAAATATCATATTTAAAATCGTAAACGCAAACTTAGAAATACATATGTTAAAGAAAATAAAATAAAAAGTAATAGTTAAATGGAATAATTACAAAGGAAAGGAACCAAATTAGGAAATATGAATATACTCTATAATAATTTTAATAGTGAAAGTCACATCGAGCTTCTACGCTTCAATATTAGTATACAATTCTTGTAGCGCTTTTGTTACATATGTAAAACTAGTTAACATTGAAAAATGCCATTATTTTCAGCCCAATTGGCCGTAATTGATAGTACGGTAACTGCAATAAGAATGAAGCTAAACAATGATTGAGTATGAATCAGGCAGCAATATTGCAATTATATTCTAAAATTCAAAACGAATCGCTGTGTACAATATTTGCTCACATTAAAAATAAAGATCACTTCGGAATATTAGTACCCGTTCTTAATAATAAAAATAGTATATTAACTCGTAATAGTATAAACGTAAGTGTCGAAAATATAAGACATCAAAGTTAAAGTAAAAAAAATTTCATCAAATTTTGGGGCTGTAAAAGTTAACAAATACTCTTTGTTATCGTCAGATTGGATGGTACATTCTGCCTGCCTCACTGTAAAACAGGAAACTGTAGTAAAAATAAAGTATTTCGAGCCGATTTGTGTCTGAATAAAAATAACATGCAAAAATTAAGGTAAAACAATTGCCTGAAATGGTTAATGTAAGTTATTTCAAATAATTTTAATTTAAATTTCTAATACACTGTTAGTAGGTAAATAGAATGTTTTCCTAATTTTCAAATCCGTGTATTAAAAGTTAAAGAAATAAAGGAAATTTACACATAATTTCTTTGCTATATATTATGCAGGTGAGGCTTGAAATTGGTATTGATATCATTTTGAAATTCAAACACAAGAATTCCACTCGCAAGCAGGCGCGATAAAAATTAAGTATTGTATTTACATTAAAAAAAATACTAAATCATTAAGTACTACTATGTTTGATTTCAAAACCCTAAAAATAACGTTTCTAACTAGTAAAACATAAATATGTTATGCTAAATATATAAATACTGATTATATATAAATACTCAATTCAGTGTCAGTTTAATAGTCTGTTTTTTCTTTTTTTAATAAGAATATTTTCATGGTAGTTACGTTGACACAAAGCGACTAATCTGATATTTTTATGAAAAGAGATTAGGTGTTTTATAAAGAGAATATTTGTTAAAAATCAATTTTAATATTTATATGTGCCAATATGTATGGTTAATACATTTATCGATTTCCCACTAATTTCATCTTAAGCCTAATCACCTGTTAACGTTGCACTATTAAGTGTGTCTTAGGCTCTTAATTACGAATTTCATAAAATGGCTGTTGGTATATCTTTGAATCTTATATTTGCAACCTTTTCCACGAGGTTACTTCAGAGTCTATAAGTATTAGCGAATGGTCTGTAAGAATTAATTCAAGGGTATTAAGTATAAGTGAGATTGATAAAGTTTTGACGCAAAGGTAGCATGTAAATGCTTATTTTTTACTCTCGCCTTTAACCACAATAGCTTTGGTATCTGAAAATTGCTTTGCATTTGATATATTTTATACTTTTCTTCGCTTGTCTAATATCTACTATGTAATTTTAGTTATTTTTAACAATAGGCCGAAAAT
Organism: Druceiella hillmani; assembly: GCA_039881145.1. NCBI lineage: Eukaryota > Metazoa > Arthropoda > Insecta > Lepidoptera > Hepialidae > Druceiella > Druceiella hillmani. The sequence goes on from JAYKKI010000057.1 coordinate 5,786,096, forward strand.
TCGGCCATCATAGCATTCGATTATTTCAATTTGTTGATCAATAATAAATAATTCGTAGTAAATTTATGGAATTTCCAATATTAACTGGAATTTATTCATCTGCAATTTTTTTACAAAATTATTTTAAAAATTTACCTCAAAAGAGAAAAGGAAACTTTACACATCTGTGGTAAAAGAAATATAAACATTCATATTATACATATCATATCGAATAAACTTGGTATTAAGATTCTAAATTTACCAAGAATTTCATCACGATGTATGGTAATTTGTGATTACCTGACACTACACATCGTACAAATCGTAAAAGTTCACCAAGTTTTCTATTTTTTCGATTTATTGTAGAATATAACTTCTACAATTTTTAATGATATCCGTTCTACATTTCATTTGTTATGATACATTATTACAAAATAAAGTGTATAACAAATAAAATTTTATTTTTTTGAACACTTATCAATGTTGGATTAAAATTAGTCATTTATTTTCATAAATCAGTTCATTTCAATTTTTTAAGAGACATATATACATCAAATTAAAAACTTGACTAAAGATTCATGATTTTAATAATATATATAGGAAAGTATTTCTTTTTGCTTACTTACTAATGAGCAACGAATCGAACTCTTTCAATGAACAACGAGTCGCTGCCAAATATTTTAAAGCGCAAATACTTATTTTACCGGAACCAAACACACCAAAGTCACCTCGTGACTGCGTGCTTGCGTAGATATTTGTCATTAAATTGTGTCTAGAAACTCAAGAAATATTCAGTGAACTCGTTGTATAAGCACTTCATATATGATCAATACATAGGAAAATTTTAGCTACAGCCTGAAGTTAGCGGAGAGTGGAAAAGATAATCATCAGTTTCGCTCTTGATTGTTGTATTCATACACGAATGAATGAGAGAAAAACTATTAAAGGTATTTTGAGTTTCGAATTATTTTTATTTCGTATAGAGATGTGGTGAAAAATATTACTTTCACTTCCCGTTATGAAATTCGTCTTAGCTTCTTCATTAAGGAGTTTGTAGCTCTGTGGTATCACAATATTTCAACAGTTCGTACAACGTTTATATGAAAAAGAGAAGTGTTGTGATAGTCTCGCCAGGTTAGCGACATATTCCAACTTGTTAATTGAAAATCAATGCTGACGAAACCGCAGGCATAATATATGAGGTAAACTAAGGAGTTAGAACTAACGCAGGAATTAAATAATTTTTGGTGTTAACGATTAACATTTAATTAATTAAGCTATTTTAACATTGCATTGATTAAAATATTTATCATATATCCCATAAAATATGTACGTAGCATTTAATATCAGCCTCGAGATTAATCAAATATATTTTTACCCAACAGAACAAAAGGGAAGGCTATGCAGTAAGTTTAGGTATTCAGGAATGCAAGCATGTTGCGTTTCTTTATCCTCTCGGAGCAAGAAAATGGTTCAACCATTTTATTAAACAAGGTCCTATTGTATTCACTATATTATTCTAAATAATATAGGCTACAAGTCCACATACGATATTTTATCAAAATTAAAATGCGACCGAGATATTTAAATGTTAAATATAACAAAAAAATATTTTAAGAATTAATATTTACCTAGAGGAATGCAACAATATATAATAATGTAAGTATTTATTGTTGAACTGAAAGGAAGTGATCAATAACGAATAAATCAATAATATGTAACATGAGAATCTCCACTTAGATAATTTTTATCCAGCCAAACAGCAATTATGGTAATAATAATGATAATTGGTGTGTTCATCAGTAAGTACCTACAGCTCAGGCGGCTAGTGGAGCACAAGTCCAGAGGGATGTAGGGCAGTAACCTAGCACATACGCAGTAAGTGATAAATTGAAAGGTCATAGGCTTTATAGCACACGTCGCGTCATTGCGTGTGGACGTCTCTGAGCGCTCCTTTCGTTTCAGAATTGTGTGTACTGATCTCAATACCAGGTAATACAATGACCTTTGCTTTGCGTTACCAGGGTTATGCTCTTACTTTTATTATTTTGGAAATGCTATTATTTAATTTTATTGTTGTTTCAGCCCTAGAAATAATAAATTGATATTGGCTCTTCGTCAACAGGGTTGTGATCTCGACTTTGTTAATTTAGAAAGTACAAAACGTACCTTTAAAATCAACTAAAAGTACAACACTAACAATATTCTAAAAGGTAGGTATGGTTACGTTAATAAAATCAAGTATACAATGAACTTAAAGGACTGAATCGCTTAAGCAATCTATAGATTTAAATTATGTGTTTAGGTCAAGTTTGGTGACACTGTACTAGCTTTGTAATAATTTATACCTATTTTCTATAGAGCAAAGCTCTAAAAAAAAAAAAGAAAATTATTTCAGGGCACCATTGCCTCAAAAAATTTAATCGAAAAGTAAATATAAATATCGTTATAATAGGCCGATTAGTAAGAATCCGAATTGCTATCAACTTTCAACCATAGCAATTCGTATTCATCACAAATAGGTTTCCTATAATAAAATTTTCATAACATTTGGGAGGCCGTCCAATGGCAAACAGAGCCAAATTATCAAACATAACTTACTGTGATCTAAACAGATCATTTTGATGCCAAACATCTAATGGGGTATTTGCATGGAAGTCAAAACTTTCTGATGGCCAGCTTTGTGTCTTGTCGGCTCTTTACGCTTCCCTCTCTACTATACTACATCTACTATACTACACTACATCTACTATACTACTTCTTTACGTATGTTTTAGTGTATCAGCATTGTTTCTTATTTTTTAACACTCACACTCGGTGTATTGCAATAAACTGTATTAAAACCTTAAAAGCGTTTATGCAAATAAAATAGAATTATAGTGGTAGCAAAAGTGAGAGTTGAAAAAAAAATGGATTTATCAAATCCGCCTGGCATGCCATAACGGCGCACATTTTTTTAATTTAATTGGCATGGCAATCATAAGTTATTTAATATAATTTTATTTTTCAATCAAAGAACGTTAATTTCCCTGTGATGAGTACAATATATTATTTTCAATATTTTAAGGCATTTCACTATGAGGATGCATTATAACATAAACTTTGTGAACTTTTTTTACTTTTTAATTAAATTTGTCATGAAATAATTTTTTTTAATTTTTTTTATTGTCAATATTGAAATTCACTACAACATAATAATAATATTTCACCATAGTAGGAATATTTACCGAACAAAACAATTTCCTGGTTTTCAATAAAAATCATATGTTTTTAACTTCTTTGCTACAGTGATTAAAAGATCAGACATCAAAACTACGCCATTAGTGGAATGCTTATTTTCAGGAACTTTAATATTGTTAACTGCTGATATAAAAATCCTAAACAACAGTAAAGATAAAAAGTACATAGGATATTATTAAATCCTTAAAACACATTTGGCTAGAAGTAATTTAAAATAAATAAGGAAAATCGATGTAAATGTTTATACATTTCTGCCTTACTTTTTAACAATAACTACAGTGCTTGTAAGAAAATTGCATAGCATAATATACAAAGCGTAAATATATTTTTCAATTGTATTTATAAGATATTTACATGACTATAATCAATATAAAAACGGTGGCAAAATAAAATTATTACATGGCGAAATTTGCTCACTTTACTCACAATATTCTAATTACGTCACTGCTTATAATTTTTTTTTAATACACTAATGTGTTGTGAAAAGCAGACATATTACAAAAAAAGAAATACTCTACAAAATATTTTTTTTTCTATTTTATATATATATTTAAAAAATGTCAAGTATTCGCCTAAGCAGTTAATTTATATTTTTCCAATCCAAGAAAATATAACTCAAGATAAGTCAAATTATATTTTTCGGCAATAATTACATACAACATTATTTGACCACAATTTTATTAAAATATAATTTTATCAACTCTTATAATTATTAAACTTTTTAAATTTGTTTCCATGTTATATACATTTTATGTTCTCGCTTTTCATACATAGATTACTTGGCCAAGAAAAAGAGAATACAGTGAACTAAGTACTAGCAGGTGACGCTAACGCTAAACCATGTCTACAGTAGGTCGCACATAGTATATAACACTCCTAGGGCTGGTATATATTATATACATACACATATTTACCAATATCCATAGCTACGGGGTAAAGGTATGGAAGGTGGTATTGATTTTACATTATACTTTGAAGTGAGCACCGCCAATACCTCGGAGAGCAAGCTTTATTCACTAGGTCGGTCGACATTGAGGCATTTGGGGTGACGTAAATATTTACAAATGAATGGTTCAGGGGGGTAAGGGTAAAAAGAAGGGGTGTAAGGAGAGACTGCGTGCGTCGGTGTTGAGATTTTTTTAGAATGCGATATTTCATGGATGCGGTTTTAAGAGATTGCCTTGTCATTCACTTGTTTAGTGATGCATGGTGATGCTAGGGATAAAAATCAAATTTAAAATGTTTCAAATGACACATAAAAATATAAATAAGTAAAAAAATAAGAAAAATATTTGAAAAAGCCTTTCGGTTTCCCCTATTTTGTATTTATATTTCGACTTAGTTTTAAACATTTTTCAATTAAATGTTACAGTTCAATTTTCCTCAGGTCACGTCCATAGGTTTACGTTTAAGCGGAAATTGTCGATACGGTCAATTTACATATTTGATTCTTTCAATAGTTTAAGGTATTCACTAGTCCATTTAATCTTCATTTTAGATTCAAAGCCACAGCTACTCAACCTCATGGTCTTACCATTATGAGTCTGTTGACGTCCTCGTATTTTTTAAACATAATAACTTTCTGTACTCCCTCATTTTACATTCTACCAAATTTTGGAAAAATATACTTCTAACTTTTCTAACAATTCATCTATTTATTTTCTTGCCTTGTAGTATTTTTTTCTCTCGTATCTTATTTTAACTTATTACATTTTCTCGATCCGTATCAATGCTGAAATTAATTGTTAATTGTTGTAAACCTCTTATCAATTTTTATTAATTTTACTGATAACGTCTTTCTAGGTAATCTTATAATGTTTAATTTTGGTAATTAAATTACCTATTAGACAGGGCATTAAGAGGAATAAGTGATAAAGAAATAAATTTTCCTAATTATATAGATTATAAATAATATTTTGTAATGAGAAATTTACAAAGAGCATAATAACAAAAATTATTTTGTTTTTCAATATCAGCATTATAATTCGGAAACCAACATTAAGGAGTGTGAGTAATTAAAAAGAAAGCAAAAATATATATATAAGAGCACGAAAAAGGTGAAGGCGAGGTGGTGGTGAAACAAAGTTTTTTGATATTTACCAATAATTCTAGATATAACAAACTTTAATATCGATTCGGACAATACTGACATTCATGACTAAATTTATAGAAGAGGAGAGTTATTGATGTGATGCAGTTTTGTTCACCATCGAGTGGCACTTTTCCCCCAAGTGTGTAAGAAACCATTTAGGGTAACGTACGTACCGTAGGGACAAGGGTAATTTCAATGTTATGTGTAATGAGTCGTGTTTAAAAAAGGGGAAATTTAAATATGTGAGAACAAAATGTTCCTACACTTCCTACTAGGTCCTTTTGATGGAGCAAAGAACATTTACGGTGCTTCACCGTGAAGATCCGAGGCATTACGTTTCCTATTACTCCAAGTCTCTTATATTCTAATATGACAGTATGTTCTGGAGAACCCAGCTTCCTATTTCATAAGTGTGATATTCTAAAACCTGATTTGGAATACCGGAAGGTTACCCTTCAGAAAATATGGTCATTCTAAATCCAACTTCAAGAATTTTATACTTATTAAGACTTTCATGCATATTTCTAGTGAGTCTTCGTTTGATACCTTCCCAGAACAGAATATTAGCAGATTATGTTTAAGAAAAACACAAAAACTTAAAGTAACCGGGTGAAGTCTTTTATTTATTTTGCAGGTTCCATATACATGGAGTAGTATAGTTTTGACTTTGGACCGGAATATTTTTATTTAATCTTTATGTAAATTTCTGTAACAATCTCGCCAATGGCTTGACTATCGGTCAAAACAAGTTTGGAATTATCATAACGGATCATAACTTACTCTCATTTATCAAAAGCATATTTGTCTTAAATAAATAAGCAGCACATAGAGCTTTTTTTCCATAGTTTCCTGGTCAAACGGGGCACCCTTATTTTTGTTTTCGATTTTTTTTTCTTATTTTTATGATACCTCCATTTATTAAGTAATGGGAATATAAAACATTTTTAGCGAAAAATATTATATGATGTAGTACTAAAAGAAGGTTCAATGTGAAGTTAGGATTAGTTGGTTCCGTTTACTATTTTTAATTTTCGATTTAATTTTCTTATTCAGGAAATATAAGGCATCAAAGTCGTTTGCAATATATATATCCACGCTCTAATTTCCTCACAAGATTAAGTAAAAATGTAGAAAAAATCCTGAATGTAGATTTTGATGTAAATTTTCAAATGAAGTTATTTTGAGTATTCAAAATTCTTTAATTTTGGAAGTATAAAAAATTGTAATATACGTAAAAATAGCGCAAATGAAAATGATGGCGATATGAATGATACGAGTGATTAAAATAATAGACCATAACTAATATTTGCTAGATTTGAACTCTACGATTTGGAATATTTCCTACAGTATTTTACTGTAGGAAATATATGAATCCTTATTCAGTTACCATGGACGTTAAGGGTAGGAGCACAGCATAAGAACTTATTAACTAAATATATTTCAATATTTTTTAAAATTACTCCGCAATCCTAATTTGTACGTAATTGTTTTGAAAATTTGATTTACAATTCCGAATGAAATTGTGTTCTCTTTTCAAATTTCATATTGTATAACCTGACTTCATAAATATATAAATACATAATTATTCTTAATAGAGTAAAACGAGGCAGCAAGTACGTGTTAGAATACGCATTAATTATATTTCTATAGTTTCCTACATCTCTTAAAATTGAGATAAGAAAAATAAATTTCATTTCAATTTGCACTAGACAATTTTTATTTAAATATAAGTATGTAGACTTTTTCAGGTTTTCCATATCTATTCTCAAATAGTTAATGAGAATCGCAAATCATTTTGAAGCTTAGTATTTTGTTATGAACAATATAATATTTTATTACTTCATGGCAATGCTAAACCGAAAGCTTTAGCATAGATATTCAACAGGTAAAGATCCATACTTATACAAAAATTAGAGGCATTTATCGTATTACATTAAACCATGTCGCTTGAATAATGCGATAAAAGTAAAAAGTAAGGTAAAAAATAAAGCTGTTGACAGTGGTTATCAATTTTTATTTAAATAGTGGGTAAAAATTCATTAGCAAACAATTTAATCAATTTACATGACAGACGACGATAATGGCTCTATTCCATTATACATTACCACTAATTATATTTATCATACTGATAAATAAGGGCAAACTTTAACTGTTGTCCTAATTGACTTTAGCTATTGTATTCGTTTGGATTCCATACCCAACGTCCGAAATCTATTAATAATATTCTATTTATTTATATTTTTTAGATTCTTATATGATTGAACTATAATTTGTTTCATAGTAATATTATTTCAACTTTATGTTCAATTACAATTCTGACTTCAATTTTACTTTAATTTATTTTAATGGCGATTTGTTTTTTTTTCTACCGACAGAGAGACACTAATAAATTATAATTCTCAAAATATGTTGAGTGTAAAAATTATTTTAAAATTTAAGGAACAATTAAAAATAAATAAAACTACTAAAGTGTTTCAAAAGAATAGCAGAAAAATATAATAAACTAGCTGCCGTCCTGACTAATGTCAGATGAAAATTGAATGCAGTGTCCATGTGAATAAATAGTTTCGATTGTTTAATATGACATATATATTTATTTCACATGGACATATATATATATATATATGACTTTGCTGTTATAAACCCTTGTCCGTTCGCCTAGTGGTGGATTGTGATCTCTGGATAAAATTGTTCTACGTCCTGATTTTCACATGTTCGATAACCTTTAGCATCCGATCGCGCGTTGCATTATCGCTGACAATATTTTTTATGTAGTTCTAGTGAAAAAAGCTTGCTAGTTTTAAATCTGGAGGCCTATGAGGCCGAGAACGCGATGTGTATCGACCAATCCTTCGGTTACTAAGTTTTACATAGATAACTTTACGTACCATGTCGAATAATATGCTCGGTCATGCCAGTGTTCAATCATTCTAGTACTATATGCTACTTGATCGATTAACCGAATGCCACAGATATCAAGCGCGTCGTGAATGGAAAAGAGAAATAAAGTTTAGCATTTAAATGAAGTGTATCATGCGAGAGTATTTACGGTTTTGCATACCGTTTCGATTAAAGTACTTTCATCAATTTATCAAATTTTATTACAAAACGATCTATCAATTTTATGTTGGAGTAATTAATATTCTGTGTATACTGAATACAAATCAGCTCTATAATACGAATAGCTTTTATCTTGAAGATATTGGGCAGTTTACTAACCTAATAGAAAACGCCTTTTTGACCAATGTCTATATGACTTCTATATGGTTTTTATGGAAAACCTATTTATGGCCGGAGGAACATTTGGGTTTGAAGTAAAATTAATTTGAGAATTCTGCTTTTAGATCTACTAGCACATCTGTAAATCAGCATTGAATTAAGTCAACGGAAGCTATCATTACCCTTTAAACATTGCGCTGCATATACAAATACATCTTGTAATTGAAGGGTTGAAGTCTATCCTAAAGTATAGTCCTAAAGCAATCTGTACAATGTAGTTATGTTTTCCACAAACAACATCATTTCAAATATTAGTAAAATAATTCAAGGAGTTTTAACAAAGAAAGGAACTAAATCATAAAATAAAAACAATGGACTACGCATAATGAACATGAATTTTCAACCATAAAAATAAATTATGTACACGATAATAAATGTTTGCTACAAATAAATGTAGGATATTATTACATATCTGTAGCTAAAACTAACTATTCAATTTAAAGACACTTACCTGTAATTTATTAAAAATGTTAAAATGATTAAATATGGAAATTAGTGCATAACATATTTAAATTAAGTTACTACTAAATGTATTCATTATTTCTGACCACAGACAATAATATATTGATTTTTTTTTACAACATTGGTTAATTCGAAATCATTTACGCCGTGAATAGTTATACCTTAACTAATATAGTAATCAAGTTTATTTGATTCGAAATTATTTCATCTTTAAAATATTAGCCATAAACATTATTAACATTCATATCTTGCTAGTTTTTATTTGAGAATAATTTGAGTACATAAAATAAATTTTTAAATCTGTTCTGTATTTGTTATCAAAATCTTTGATAAGAGGGATCTTAAAGTCGTGACTTAAATTAATTGGTTCATGCCGCGGAGTCGCTACTTTTAGCCGAGGTCCAATCACTATCTAGATATACTCTTATTTCTGTCGTACCCTCTTTATATAATCCTATCTGTGACATATTATTCTATGTTTGAAATATGTAGTAAATTTACTTAGTAGAATCGCGATAATAACAAAAACTAAATTCTGGCAATTAATATTTACAATAAAATACTTGCATCAAACTATTCATTAATGTTCAAAATAATTACACTTCGCATTACATCGAAAAGGTTACAAGATTATGTTGATTCCAAACCTATTGTAGATATAAAATAATTGTCCATTGTGCACCAACGATCAGGAGTAGCAGATTAAATTTGTAAGTTTTTTGTCGTAATATAATATTTGATATGTATAATTAAAAAAGAGTTCATTAACAATTTCAACGTCAAATTTAACCATATTAACGAAAACAAAAATGTAATATTATTTTCCACTTCAAGGAGTTTGATGATTTTTACCATTCTTGAACGCCATGATAATAATGAATTCAAAAATCGTGATTTTTCGATTAAAGTTAAAATATGTTTTGAATAAAATTGAAGTCCGGGTTTTGTTTCAGGTATAAATTAAAAGTAAACAATAATGGATATTTTTTAAATTTTTTTCTTTTTGACACATGCTAAGTTTGCAAACAATTATTTCTTTATTTAAGCATTAAAGACGGTGCGTTTGGCTAATTAATCCTTCTTTTGCTACTTAACACAGTAATATTCACTATTGAATAATTTTACGCACACATTGTGTGATAATAGCAGAACACATTTTTCGATTATTCCCGCTTGTGTAAATTTTCTATCTAAACTTCTTTTCTATCTTCAATAATACAGAGTTGATTTCGCAATGATATTTATTAAATTGAAGAGATATCATCAATTTTCAATAACTTTTTGATTTATTTTAACAACAAGATGGCGTTTATTCTATATACAAGTGTATATAAGGCATATTTATCTAAAAAAAATTCTAATTTTGGTTTGGTAAAATTGCAAATTAGAAAACGAGTATGCTTATGACCACATTATGCTTATGATAGAAGTGAAAACTTCTAATTTTAAAATATACGTATAATAACAATTTCATTCATGTTATATGGTTGATATTAGTTCGGCGAATCAGTAATAATGCGAGATTATTATTTTAAAATACAATAGCATACGCGTATTATATTAAATTATACTTAAATAAATTACAGATCAATATTAATCAAACTAAAATACCGTTTAAAAAATGCACACTATACACACATTGAACTTTCCATGTAGCCAATTTACTTTTACTTGTAGAGATATACACAACACTAATGTTGCATAATACCTCACCCATTATGCTACAGATATACTTCTATTACAGTTTATCGGTAAAGCAAACTCATAAGATTTTACCTATCCAAAAAGCGTCTAACGCGCACATCATACAATCGGGTACATACAATGTGTTAGTATTTTCACTTCAAAAACCGCATAAGGGTTATTAAAATATAGACGAATGTGCTATTACTAAATTTTCGTCTCAAAATATTTTAGAATGCATAGACAAACTTATTTACTAATGATTGATATATTTGTATTTAAAGGTAATGATTCCGAAACAGTAGTAATCTTTTTATGAAGTGGCGTTTAAGTACATGCATCCAAAATATATATAAGCACACCTACTGCACATATGTTTGCAAAAATACATGCGTACGTGAGTGTGAATCAATAAATAAGTGCATTGGAACTTGTTTCTCCGACCAAACACGGCTATGTATAATATATTGGGAATAAATATTGTTAAATTAGTGGTAGATTAGATTTTGTTATTAAACCCAAAATAATTAATCCATCAAAAGCTATAATGAAGACTTTCAAGATTATATTGTAATTAATTTTGGAGCAAAGTCTGACATAAAAAATACTTAACATAATTTTATCGTTTGTAAAATAAAACATTACAAACTCAAAAAAATTAGACTATATTTTGGTATTCAAAAAGTTAATAATGCTTAGCTTCCATAATTTTACAAAAAGTGATACCAAAAAAATTCAACGAAAAAAATAAATAAATTACCTTATCATATTAAATTCGTTTTTAAAAGTTTTATACCGCGAAATTGTCAGTTTCATTTGTAGTTTTCAAGTTATTATCATGTGTGCGGAAATGTGAGCGTCTAGTTTTTGGTCGTCTTACGTCTCTTTAATCTCAAATCGTAAAGAAGTTAATATTTAATTTGTTTTTATATCTTTCTATGTAGTTATAATGATAACTTAACAGGCTATAGTTTAATTTCAAACGATAAAAGTTACGCATAGTTTTGACTACGCAATTTCTCTCTGTTTTCCATGTGTATAAAACGAATGTACGTACTTACATATATAGGTATGTGTAAACTCTGTCTGCCATAAATTGAAAGCATTTATTTATTATCGAGCAAGTTCTGCCAAGATGAGAGTGTATTGTAAATAAACAATGTCCCTGTACAAACAAACATAAATTACTGCAACTAAAAGAATACTGAATACAGATGAGTTAAATTTGAATACTGTTATTAAAGTACAACGTGAACTATTGCAAAAACCGATGGGTAAATAAAAGAAAGATTCACATTTTATTCTTGATAGATGAAGTACAGCAAATATTAAACAACAAATATATGTTTATTGTAGCATCTCATAGTACATATTTATGACGGATTTTCTCGAATATTATTTCGCAATGTATTTACTAGAAATAACTATTTCGCTTAAATATCGAATACCATTTTATGTAAACAAAAATACCGAAAACAAAACACTGTGCAAACAATACGCGCCGCTGTGTCATTCAGAATAAAGCTCGATAATAAATTCCTAGAATAAGACCCAAGGGGGCTTAAAGCAAATATAGGGAAGTTTATCCCGCAAGTAGGTATTCGCGAGGATCTTTATAATGACGTTTTTCCTGCGGCTAATATACAGCCTTTCGTTTGAAGTGTATGTGTTACTGTTTTATTATATAGGTCGATCGATTTATGGATACACATATTTTATGAGGTGAAATAAACCAGTGGATTATTAAATCGCACAATTTCATATTAGATAAGTACCGCAGCGAAGATATTCCAATTAAAATTATTTCCACAATGATCGTTATAAACTTTAATTTATGTAGACATTAAAAATTCAATATTTTTAAAAAGTTTGTTGTTTTATTTAAAATAAAGAAATATAGAGAAATAAATTTTCACATCGAAGTAGAAGGACAACAAATGAAAGTTTCAGATGTAAAGTTACCATGTAATATTTGCACTAAATTTTTAATTGATTTATTTCAGATAAAAAACTTAAGATGATAAAAATTGTTACTTTAAAAAATTTAAATGTGACATGAAACGTTTTTGTTACCCATAACAAGTAAATAAGAAATCATCTGTGAAAAATAAATATAGCATTAAGTATTGTGTACACAAATTGCAAGATTTTCCAAACACATATGAAATGTATTTATAACTAAGAACCAGAAATATTTACATTATTTTCTCTTTCTTTTTGCCTTTCAAGGATCAAGAGGCATCCGTGCTGCTTCTTCATCCCAATAGAATCTGGGACTCACATCTCGCTTCACTCCCACTACTGCCAAAGTTTTTAACTACCACCAAGGCAGTCAGCCACTTGGTGTTCTTCTTACTATTATGCATTCGCTTTCTATAAGAGTATCACGAGCATCATATTAAAAAAAAATGAATTTTAGAAGTCACTATTTCAACAAATATATTATCTCACGGATAATACCATTCGATTATCTTGTCCGAAAATTGCAATCATTCTTAGTGTTAGATAAGTATACTTATTATATCAATAAGAACTGGAATTTCGGTTTTCTGATTAGTTAGCAACTGAGCTTTAGAGAAAAAATTATGGAAAGCCCTTGCTTTTTAAATTACATTTAGGGCAATACACAAAGTGACACCTGATATATGTAATACAATGGATATTCTCATATGATAAAATCAAGCATTGGTTTGAAAAAAAACAAAATAGCAAATCATTAAATGTCCACTAATTCTTATTCAGGATACGCTTCAGTATCAAATTTAGAAAAATTAAAAAACACAACCAAATTAAAAACACAAACAAATTACAAATAGATCAGAGATTAATTTCAATCAATTCTCGCTATTAAATTATAGGATATTTCAGGATAAATTATTCCCTTTATTTCATCTCGAACACGCAATAAAGTTTGTTCCCATAAGTACCTGAATGTAGACAAAACGCATTTCATTTATTACCCAGAAAATTTATTAATTTATATTCAACCTGTATAAATAAAAGAAAAATACATTCAAAGGCAATACGGGGTGGATAAAGCTCCAAAGCACCGCGGAAAAACTCGTCTACAAGCTTCTATATTAAATGAAATGAGATGTCACCAAGAGGTTGATTGCCTTGGTAGATATTGAAATATTGAATGAAGCCAAGCGATATGAAAATTCATATATTTATATATATATATATATATATATATATATATATATATATATATATATATATATAGCTTAAATACTTGGCGCCATGAAAATGATTTTTCTTATTAGAGCGTATAATACGTCTTTGTAATCTCATGAATATAACCTCGAAATAAAATGTCCCAATTAAATAATTCTGTATTAATCTCGTATGTAAAAATAGTAGGAATGTCTACTATTAATTTAATATTTTGAGTCTAGGCTTATTTAATTTACCTTAACGGATCCTTTAGCCACAAATGGTTGTCGCGACGAGATCGATCTGGAACGTGGTAATGAAAACTCCTTAATATTACAAATAAGCCCAAAATCGACGAATTTTGGGCTAGTATGACGTTTAATTTGTCTGAGGAGCCTTTGGTCAAAATTAGTGTACGGGAAACGTGGTCGAAAAATGGTAACAGGAACTCTTCAGTGATTTTTTCGCGTCAAATTGAAAGTGACGCTTATGTATGTGTATGGATGTATATGCACGTGAGAAATGTGGCTTTGCTTTAAACATTTCTCATAGTAAAAGCGTTTTCCAAATTTATTTATATTCGGAAATAATATTGTGTTTTTAAGTAGGTACTCGCATTGTTATTTTTTCATAGTTTTCAGTGCGTTTTTATTGAACGGTAGTTTGAAATAGATTATTATTTATTTAAAATTCTATTTGCTTTATTGTTGCCTTCTTTTATCTTTTCATTTAGCTCCGTGTTTTCATTTACGTAAATTTTTTTTAAATCCGATTTATATTTCCCAAGATCACTTCTAACTAACAAATAAACTCCCAACTATTATTCGTTTATTATTATCATTACTATATATTTACCCTATATTCGTTCAGAAAGTCTAAGCGACTTACGAGTAAAAAAAAAACATTTTAATGGGATTCTTAACGTTCAATAAAAACGCACTGAAAACTATGAAAAAATAACAATGCGAGTACCTACTTAAAAACACAATATTATTTCCGAATATAAATAAATTTGGAAAACGCTTTTACTATTAGAAATGTTTAAAGCAAAGCCACATTTCTCACGTGCATATACATCCATACACATACATAAGCGTCACTTTCAATTTGACACGAAAAAATCACTGAAGAGTTCCTGTTAACATTTTTCGACCACGTTTCCCGTACACTAATTTTGACCAAAGGCTGCTCAGACAAATTAAACGTCATACTAGCCCAAAATTCGTCGATTTTGGGCTTATTTGTAATATTAAGGAGTTTTCATTACCACGTTCCAGATCGAACTCGTCGCGACAACCATTTGTGGCTAAAGGATCCGTTAAGGTAAATTAAATAAGCCTAGACTCAAAATATTTATTCCTCATTATTGAGAAGTTTCAGTCACTAATTTTCGACTCCATCATCAGACTCTAGGCACCATTTAAGACACGAAGGACGTTACAAGGACACGTATGAATGACAAATTCAAACTCAGTATCAAATTAATCAACGTAGCTTTAAAAACCTATCCTTTGTGGAGCTCTTTGGAATATTTATGTGGTTCATTATCAGGTTTAAAAAGCTTCGTTTATTAATTTACATGAGATCTATCTGAAAACATTACCTTTAAATCAAAAAGAATCAGGAAAATTTGTCGATGCATCTCCAAGTTACGGCTGTACATACATTTCTAAAAAAACAATACATAATCCCTTTCGAGTTAATACATATATGTCCAATTTCAATTAGAATTAAACATAAATTTTATTTTTCTTTTTCAGATATCGCAACACACATAAATGAAACAAAATGAAGGTCAACGACCGGAAACGCTGCAAATGCCCAATTATGCAGTTTCAAATCAAATCACAAGCCTATATTGGCTGCCTAGTAAAGTTTGATATCAAGGAATATTTTAAGTAATCAATTTTAAAGAAAAAAATTAAGAAAAAAATAAGAAATTCAGACTAAAGAAAAGTCTGTATTTTGAAGAGATGGAGGTCAGCACGTATATTAGTAACACGGTAAGTCGTATTATAAAAATAATTTAATTATTTATATATAATCGGGTTTTATTTCATATCCATGTTAACTGAGTAAAGTAGAAAAGTTTCAGGCTAAGGAAAATAATATCGCTATTAAGCTTTTCTATAATACCTATGTTGTTAATTTTTCTTTAGGTTTTCCAAAAAATTATATTTTTAAAATATAAGTATCGCGCAGTAAGAGAGTATGTTATAAAATCTACTAGTTTCGTGGATTATTTTAGCAATACCCTAACATGCAATTCGGAAAAGTTAAACATACATTTTTAATTTTTGTATATGCAAAGTATCTTTTTACAGTTATGTAGTGCCTTTTTTAACTAGTGAACTTCAGAAAGAAATGTTTATAACTTCATCATGTCCGTCCATTTATCAAAATCCTACCGATTCTACAGTTCAGATCTGTTCATGCGCATTACATTTTGCAAAGATATACTTGAAAGATATACCTCATTTAATACATAAATATATAATTTTATTTCGAGTTTCTTACCTTAAAATAAAAAATGGAGTCTTAAATGTTGCCCACGTGTCTGTTTGTCCGTCTGTTACAACTGTTTTTATCAGCAACTCCTCTAGCTAGAAACTTGAAATTTGGCATAGTAATAAAGCATATTAACTAGTACATACCTAAATGCTACTATTAGCTCGGTATTTTTTTAAATGAAATATATATTGTGTGGTATCGTATAAAGAGTAATGGTATATCTTCAGATATATACTGGAAAAATTACAAAAAAATATTTTTCCCCGCTTTTCCTTAATTCATTGCACCTAAACTTATTAAAAACACAAAGTTTCTATAAGCCTGGAAAATGTCATGGGAAACATATAATGATAATTCTGGATATCATAGTTTTTGTAATATTCCCGATAATGTCCTTCGTACAATTACCTAAATGTCTACGAAATTCCATAGTGCCAGTTCTACTGGTATATATAAAGAAATTAATGTCACTTCAGCGAAGTGTGAAACTCTCGGTAGGCGAGCCAGTCAACTGGCTAGTTTTTTTTATATTATATGTGTGGAAATATATGTATATAAAATATTTTATATTCACATATTCAATCAAATGGTACATCAACGGAATCTTTTAAAGTTTAAATTATATTTTAATTTACCATTTTATATTTATATAAACTTTGATTGCTAAATGTTATGAAAAAGGTATTCCGTTTTGCACGTTGCTGGTTTTCCATTAATTAATTTTACAGATGAGAGGAAGTTTATATTTATTCCAAATGTATCATTTTCTGTTCAACATAAAGTATTTTAAAAATGTAATAAGATCTGAAATAATAATAGTTTTTGTTTTACTATGCACGATTACATAGATGTAAATGATATCGGTTTTACTATGCACGATTACATAGATGTAAATGATATAGCAAAATTATATCATTTTACAAAATATATTTTAATAATAGTCATACTAAATAGGATTATTTCAACCATATTTCCGTACCATTGACAAATATTTAGGTCGACAGTGGAAATGAGAAAATTATTTTCAAATAAAAGGGGTAATAGCATGATAATGTACCAATAAGCGGGCTTGTTGTAGGCATTCTCAATATCGTATTGTACAGATAGATGTTTCCTTTAATACACATATAGAAAATTATATCGGTATAGATGAATTGTTTCTGTTATACAAATGTCGAACATTGTTTCTCTATAAATGAATGGGTCCTACCATAAACATATAGAATATTATCTCTGCATACATATAATAGAATACAGTCCCTAAAAATATGAAAAGTCCCATTAGATTCACATTGAACATTGCCTCTATACAGGTGGAATTATTCTCATAGTCAATGTCTGAAATAATTTGCGAAACCTTTTCGAGTTGTCCTTTTCCTTCATTTTTAGGATTTCATATGTTAAATGTATAAATGGAACCCTTATGAGATCATTCGTGTCCGTTTGTATATTCGTCACAGTCGTTTTTTCTTAGAAATAAAATATCTCTCATAATAAAGGTCTCTAAAACTCGCATATATTGCAATAGGCAAAACTTAAAAACATTAATTTGGAAATTTTAGGGAAGGCTAATTGGGAACTCGAAAAAATTATTTTTGGTTTCTATATAGAGTGTAGTGAAGGAACTAATTTTTATAATTAAAATATTTTTTTTATAATTGTAATTTATATTTTCTGAAATATACTGAAAAATAGCCCAAAAATATATCAATAAAACAGCGACGGTTCTTGATATGATATGTAATGCATTTACATTTTTCTAACTCTATTTTCTAATGAACGATGTGACGTAGGAACTTGAAAGTTAGCACAGTAATACATTTTATTAACTCCCATACTTTGCACGTACCTTACACCATCAACTTTTTTAGAATAATCGTGTATCATTAAGGAAAACGCTGTCAAAGAAAATATTTTTTTTTCAATTTATGTGGAATGTGGAGTATTATTTAAAAAGGGTTGTTATGAGGAATATAAAAAAATATATTTTTGTAATTTTAAATTTCATGTTTGAAAAGATTTTTTACAAAAATACGCAAAAATATATCCATCCACTTATGTCCAAAATACTGAGCCAAAATTTAAAACCGGGATTATAAAATCTAACTAAAGATTTCAATAAATCTACAGCATTTATTCTGTCTCATATTTTTTTATTAAATGCACTATGTTTTTACATCTGTGAAAGAAAAAAGTTAAGAAAAAAATAGGAACGTACTTTTCATGAGCATACATGATAGATTGCAATATATTCACGTTATAAAAAAGTAATATTTGTAAAATAGTTTTACTGAAATACTGTTTCCGCACAAATGTTTATAAATACCGAAATGTGTACGGAACCCCCGTAATGCATGTTCTTTATTTATTTTGTGTCATTATTAAAAAATGTAGGTATATCATAGAAAATCGTGTGAAGTAGTATTCATACAGTTCAGATGTATTTTATGACTGCAAAATTATTAGTATATAGTGATATAGTATAAATTGTGTTAAATGTTTATTAAAAATTATAATATGTTCATCTTTGTATAACTTCAGAGACTTATAGAAATAATTTTACAATTACTAATTTGAAAATTGGGGCTAAAAAAAATTTTATAATTTTGGTACCATATTATAAAAAATAGATTGCTGCCATAATTTGGCATAATTTTTTTCGCTTTTTATTTCTGGAAAACTCTAAAACTAAGAATGTATCATTATAACCATGGTGACGTGACATGTAGAGGAATGTAGAAAAATAGCGAATAGAAAGTACATGTAATGTTTAAAGAGTAATCAGCACAATAAAAATGTGCCATTATATATAAAGAAATTTTTCGCAGCCCTCACGTCTCCATATTGTTTCCTTTTAGCTTACCTTCTAGGACTGTTGTTCCTCATAAATATTAACACAGTTTCTTAATCTGATCACCGACCCTAATATTTGATACCTTTTACGATAAATTCCCTATGTGATGGATGAAAACTGAATCAACATTAATTAGTGCGATTTAAGTTATGACATGCAGATTAATGTTGTATTTTACAATAATTAAAGGTAAAATAAATTGGGTTTACATAAATATCTAAACACGTATTAACTATCGGTAGATTGAAAAAAACCAAAGAAACTTTGTTAGAAAATGAATTATAATATCAGAAAGGAAATTGAAAAGAACATCCCAAATTCTGTCTCATTACAGGCTGATTTCTAAAGTTACGTGGCTCAAAAAATACGAAATTAATGTAAGCTTTCCGCTCGTAGATAACAGCCGTTTTTCTCGAAAAGCGGTTAACATAGAGTCTTAAAATTTGGCATAATGATAAAGAATATTAAACGACATATCTGAATGATTGCGGCATACCGGCACATTTAAAATTAATTACACGGAAATTTTGAAAAAGACGAACAAAATACTCGACAAAAATGTCTTTACAATTGCGTATGTCAGTGTATCAAGTCATAATTACAAAGACAGCGTAACCATAAATTGAATTGGAGTTTAGCGGATATTTACAGCGATAATTCATAATTGTGACATTTGCGATATTTTTTTGCACGTGAAAAATGTTTTCTTTTCAAGTACAAGCAAAACTGATATAGGAAGGATTTCGTACATGTTTATGTACTTATAAATATTTAAAGGAACATTATATTTAAAAAAAACTATTTACAAATATTAATTTTTCCAAGCGTAAATATATTACCTATCGTACTTTTCATGAGCATAAAACCGTGGTGCATATTTAAAAAAATATGAGATCTCGGATAACCGACTTATTTTTCGTGATATTTTTTATACACTTTTTGTTTAGTTTTATGGAAATTAAGGATTATGAGGAATGTTATATTTTTTATAAATTTTAGTATGTAATAAGCACTTTCAAAATATATATAAAAATTAAAAAATATCACTTTATTCACCTCCTATTTCATGTTTAAATGAACATTTTTAAATGGTTATCAATGCAAAAATATGGATTAATAAGATATAGTATTATGCACAATTTTCAGTTTCTATTTCGTTTGGTTTAAAAACCGACAGTGACAAACGCATAGGCAGACACGTAAGTTATCTTTTAAGAGTTCTCTTTTTATTTGAGGTAAAATATTCTAAAGAAACGTCTTGAAAAATACATGTTTAGAGGTAATAGTTGTAAATATACTGATAAAAGTACTACAATATATAACCTTACATTTTTGTATATATACCTAAATGGCTACGAAATCCCGTAGTGCCAGTTCTACTGGATAATATAAATTTTTAGTTACACGTGTTTGACACGTTGAAGTATTTGGTTAAATGATCAAAGAATTTAATCTAAAATACATTTCTTGAACTAAAGTTCAACACGCCAAGGCAAGTAGATATCATTATTAAAGACAGTAAGTTTCCAAAACTTCGAGAAAGCTATTTAACCTTTTCAAAATTTACATCTAAAACTTGACCTTTCACTTAAGTTTCGGCATTCTCAAGAGTGACTTTGGTTAAAGAGCAGGTTAACAGCGAATCCATTGAGTTTAACCAAATTTGGAAGTATCAAGTTTGTTCTCCTTGCTTTATTACTTAAAGTTAATTTCGGCTTATTATATTGTTCCATATTATTACATGGATCATGGGAATTACAGTTAAGTTTCTACTTATGAAATTATAACGACTTGAGTGTCGTAATTTAGCCACAAAATGGTTTATATTTATGGTTAGAAATGTTCAATCTGGAATAATTACCGTTAAGTCATAATGAGAGGTGACGTTTTAAATTTCGCCTATCATTTTAAATAGTCAATGAATTAAATTCTCAGCAGCCGGAATTAAGATCTTCTTTTGCCAATGACAAAATAATCAGTATATATTAAGCGCGTACAACAATTATTTAACCGGTATGATAATTACTTTTTGCAGTAATTGTGTACACAATAGATTAGTAGTAATGGGAGACTAAGTGAGATATATTTATTAATCAATCAAAGAGATTAAGTGATATATATTTATTAACTTTAATTTTTTGGAAATAATATAGAAAAGTACTTTTTTAAAATTAAAAATGTTTCATTTCAAAAAGATATTTTAATTAAATTTCAATAAATATAAAAACGCGAGTTAAATTTTCTTGTCTATTTCTGTACTCCTTTAGTTACCTCTTTTATAATATTGTAATGAAAATACTTAAGGTATTATTGTATTGATATTTAAGTTTCTGTGTTTCATGTTACTTAATTTTTGGAATTCAAACGTTTTAATCTCAGACATATCAAAGTTTTGCAAATAAATTTGAATAATAACATATACATGTTATTATATAAATTTAGGATCATATTAACCCATATATTAATATCAATATAATCATGGCCCATCAAAAAAAGGAAAAACGCTGTGTCAAATAAATTAACAAGTAATTCTTTTGGGAATTGATTTTGTACAATTACAGGCCCAAGTATTATAAGATTAAATAATTAAAATTGCTGAATTGTGGTTATAAGTTTATTAAATTCAGAACCAGATTAAAAAAGAATGTATACTTCCTTTTTAATTCTAGACATTTTCAACGTAATTTATTGGTAAAATATGATTTCAGATTAGAGAACGATAATTTGTATAGCTAAGTCAGAAAAACGATGTAAAGTAATAAAATATTCGATAACGCGACCCTTCGTAATATTTGATTATTTTGTGGAAACCTTTTGTCACAAAGCTTAAGCAAAATAAAACAAAAAATGTTATTTTCATTTAATTATTATTAAACAAAATGTATTCATCTACATACAAATATGTTCAGATTCTGATATATATATATATATATATATATATATATATATATATATATATATATATATATATATATATTTCATGCACTGGCTATGAGCGGAAGAGAGAAAGAAAATGTGCGCGCGCACTGCCCTCTCTTGTTCCTACAGTGTAATACAGACAATAGGCTTACACTGGACATATATCTAAGACATATACGAAACATAACTGGCTATGAGAGAAAGAGAGAAAGAAAATGTGTGCTCGCACCTCTCTCTCTTGTCCCTACAGTAATATACGAAACGTAACTCTCTCTCTATTTGTCTTCACTAACTTATATCTCCCTCTCAACTTCCGTTCGCCTCGCCCGATCACACTTTTCGTAACGCTCTCGTCACGCATTCACCAGCTTACTCCCCAAGTCAAACGTACGTAAAGAAGTTTTATTTCAAAAATATACATAGGAGTAAAGAGATTATTAAGAATGCCAACTAAGAGCATAAAAAATTAAGAATCGAACCACTCCTGAATCTAGCCATTAGAGTTCTAAAAATACTTCTAACATGTTTATATTTTGTTGCGATGAAAACAAATAGCAAATACTGCGTACATGAAAAAAGAAGAATCAATCAAAAAGTACTTTCACGGTTTAGCTATTTCAGTCTAAATATAGTGAAATATATTTTTCACGAAAAATCTCTCTCCGATTGAAAATATTTTATCATATTTTTTACTTCAATTGACGTGGAACAGATCGACGGGGAAAGGTAAACAGGTGATTGAAAATATTAAGTAGTTATTGAAAATATACAAAAAAGTCTAGCAAAATAAACACATATCTGAAATAAATATTAGATTATTGGAAAAGTGTAAAAAATGTCTAGGAAAATAAACATATGTGTGAAATGAACAGATATGTTTGGATAAAGCTTGATATTTATTCAAGAAAATACTTGCAACTGAATAATTTTGAAGTATACTAGATTTCACTATTAAAATCAGTGGAGAAAATTTGTTAAAACATTGTTTTTTTAATATAGTTTAATAGAAAATAAAGGCGTGGTGGTCTAGTTTACTATCGAACTTCGTTATACATGTCTATTCGTTTCAGATCTGTATGTGAAAATTTAAGTAAACAATTTAGGAGTGAAGATATCAATAAATATGTAGCAAAAAATTAAAAGAAATAATCTGCTTTCAAATATTTATAAAGTTAGGGCAATATTTTTTTACTTGTGATGTCTTAATATTATCGGATATATCATTGAAGTCATAGTTTCACTAAACATTTGTAAACACAAGTTATTAAATATTAAATTTCAAAGAGGTTATCATTTCATCCGTCGATTTAAAAAACCGGGGAAATTTCTAGATACTGTCCTAAAATTCAAATGTTTTATTAAAATTGTTTCAGTTAACTCGCTATAATTTGGAAAAAAGTAAAAATTAAGGGACCATATTTTATGCGTATTACTACGACAAATTTTCTGGCTTTCGAAATTCTGTACTTCTAAAGGTAAAACAGAAGCCTTATAAGATTAATCATGTGTCTTTCTATCCGTCAGAACCGTTTTTCTCTGAAATACCTTGACATACAAAGTTGAAATTTAGCGTAGTAATAAAACAGGAATACGCGCATATTTCATTGGCCAACTCATACATTTTTAAATAGTTTTATAATACTTCAATTAAGTAGGATAAAAACTTCTTTTTAATTCCATGTATAGAGTCGAGTAGTTTTTAACGAGGTCGCAAAAATATTACTTCATATTTGGTTCCATTTATCTAATATATACTAAAAAATATACAAAAAAACCTCAACAGCACCCCCCCCCAACCCCATTCCCAAGACTGCTTTTTACAAAACCTAATATTAAGAAACCTACGCTAAGGTTGTAAGAAAACTATAGAAATTATTCTAGATGTCATATTTCTTGATACTTGTGCCATGTTTTTACGCCTGTGGAAGGCATAGGAAACAAAATGTATAATGATTGTTGAATATTAATTTTTTACAAATAGCTCGATAGAAAAAGTATGTACTTCAAATATTCTTAATGCCTAAACATGTACGGAACCTTCGTGTCCACTTATTTCCTCCTCAGTCGTATGAATTCTTACTTAAATACGATGAAACCTTCCACTTTCTTGGGGTAAATGCTAGGTGACATGCTGTCAATCATGACCGTGTAGTTGGTTAAATTTTTCATGAATAGAGATAATGCCATTGCAATGTGACTTCGCAATTGGTCACAAATACAATATCAGTCTATTTTTTTTATTCAAACTCATAATTTCCCATATTTCATACACTTTGTGTTATGAAAAGGTGCAATGTTATTTATAAAATAAAATTAAATGCAAATTTTGTTAAAATTGCGAAATTAATTTATATTAGGAATTACGCGGACAGTTCTATTTGAAAAATAAAATATTTTTCTTTCGTATACTATTATCTTATCATTATTTTTTCTAACGTTTTGAACAATATAGGAAAGAAAACTACAATTTACTTCTCCTCTAATAGCGTTTCCAACCGATGTTATTTTTTATTCATTATCTTTGTTTTAATTTGCTGTTATACTTTTGTAAGTCATTTAATGGGGCCTTTGTTAAACATAATAAAATAAACTACGTCTAGATTTTTAAAGCACTAAACAAAAATGTTTAGAAGATATTAATAAATTCAAAATATTAAAAATATAAGAAAAAGATTTTATATTCTAATATTCGATGTTGGTGTCTAGAAATATTTTTTTAGCTTTAATGTTTCTAAGAGTGATTAATTTAAAATACTACATACTTTTTCAATACGTTTCTAACATACAAACCTTTATTCCAAGTACGACTAGAAAATCAGACCCAATTCAATTAACACGAGTCTGTAGAATATTAGAAGAGGCTCGCGAAATAACGAACAATAGCCTGTTATCACTCTTTTTATCAAACTTCAGCGCAAACACCGGCATATCAAAAGATACAGAGTTGGTGATTACGATAAGATATGGCACAGAAACTAGAAATAAAAGGAGTAACATATGAAATATATAGTTATCAGTAATGAATACCTATTTATTCTGAAACTTAATCTAAGTATTATTAAATTATAAGTAATGAACGAAATTTATTTTGTAATAACCAATTGTTCGAAAATATTGCAAATATAAAGGTTACTAATATCCAAACCTTCCTTTCAAATTTCAGCTTATATAGTAAAGCAAAATACAACAGTATAAAATCAGTATCAAAAGTGAAAAAATAGCATTCGGAACTTTCGGAAAATAGAATGAAAAACATAAAAAATTAAGAAAATACTTAGCAAATTCATTAAAGTAATAAATTAAATAATAATACAAGATAACTCAAAGAATGACTGTAAAATAATTGAAAAAATGAATATCTTTCAGGATTACGAAACGATCATTGAAAGAAATATGTGTACAAAAGGCATAGACAGAAAACCTAAGACAACCAAATAGAAACAAAAAAACTAGAAGGAATAGAATGCGTTACAATTTTTTTTCACAAACACCTACATGAGATATTAATTATCCAAAATGGCATGATGCATAATATTGATGTACGACTGATTACAACAATCCAAGTAGTAGCTATAAATAAGAAAGAAGTTCTTACTCAAGTTAAAAAAAAATAAACGTGGGATTCTTCTGGGTTAGGCAAAATGAAGAAAACTAAGAACGAAAGTAAGAACGAACTATTACGTAGTTACATTTGTTCTACTCCTATCCCTAATACTTCAACAAGATATTGTGTACGGGTTGTGTTTCAAAATAATGACTTTATACGGATATTATAATCATATTCAAAAAGGAACCCCAAACATAATCAACTAGCGACTCGTCAATATTATGTCAGCGATCTACACGTTGTTCATAATAAAATTCGATCCGGGATACACAGGGTATAAATAAAAAAAACATGTGGGATTTCACTTAAGCCACTTTACCATAGAATATATCCATACTAAGGAAACATTTCTAGGAAAGTTTAAAGAAATTAACGAAAACCCTACAACAACTTTATAGATTGTATTAAAGCATACATCATTACTTCATATGATTTAGCGGGAACGTGCTAAACCATTACGAAAAAAGTTTCAAATACATAGATATTTTGAAAAATATCCATAATACCAGCTCAAAACTAGACCGATGACTTATCGATGGAAAAGCCTGCCAAGGTGACCCAATATCACCAAGGTTTTTATCCTTTTACTAGAAATTATATTTGAAGACCTAGGCTGGAATAAAAAGGTTACAAAAAATGAAACATTCCAGATTAGTAGATGATGTAATATTCGCACAGGACAGCAAATGACATTAAATGCAAAATGACATTAAAGATAATGGAATTTAATTTTTCCAGGAATAAACTGCAATGTCATTTTTTATGCCGTGTACAATAAAAAATATATGTTTCTCAAGAAGTCTAAGACCAATGATAAGCCTGGATAATTAAATTATTTTCCTGTAACCTTTTAGTCAGATTCTGTGGCACCGGTTTTTTTCATGATTTTTGAGTTATTGATTTTCAAAATAAGCAGGTGGGGGAGGTACGCTTTTTTCGACGTACGGAGTTCTGAAAATTTACATTTAATTTACTAACTTTGCCTGACAAGCAAAATAAATTCAACAATGTTATACACTCGAGGTGGTATTAAATGAAGAGATTTCTTCAAATACTACTCTGATTCGAATAATTTAACGAATTGGTGGATTTGTTCTATTAGGTAATGAATATATAGAAATATTCTGGAGTCAAATTACTAGTTTTTAATCATGAATTGTTCGAAAATTATATTTTCGTAGCAAGATGATAATTTAGCAAGAATATTCGCTCTAACTAACACGAACTCAATGTTTAAATATTTAAAGAATTATTTAGTATGGCTAACGGGGTGAATTAGAAAATTAACAAAATTTATGAAACACCTAAATTTAAAGAGATTTTCCGTTGCGGTTTTAATCAAAGCTAAATAAGCGAAGGTAAATTCCACAATTTTGAAAATTTTAATTTCCTAAACCTTCTTCAAAAGAGAGAACGTTGGTTATCTTTTTAAACAGATAGATTGAGTCAAAATTAATTCAAACGCTGATCTCTCGATTTGCATATTTTATATTTGGTTAAGTAATAATTAAACTGTAAGCGCCGTGACGGTTAAACTTTAAAATGTTCTTTCTTATCTATGTAGTGATTCTGAACTGAGGTTAGAAATGTTAAGGCATTATTATATATATATATATCTATTTTGGCACCTGAATTTTCATACTAATTAACCCAAACATTTCCCGAGTTCAGTATGTCTAAATTATTACTACAAATTTTCCTTGCATATTCAAAT
Source organism: Druceiella hillmani (assembly GCA_039881145.1). Classification (NCBI taxonomy): domain Eukaryota; kingdom Metazoa; phylum Arthropoda; class Insecta; order Lepidoptera; family Hepialidae; genus Druceiella; species Druceiella hillmani. The sequence continues at coordinate 5,813,592 of JAYKKI010000057.1, forward strand.
AAAGACCTTCGTCACAAGTTGATAAAAAAAGCTTTTATTTGGATAATGCACGTATATGATTATTTCTTTAAAACTATTGCTCGTCATCTGTTACTACCTCCTTCTCAACTATAATTACTATGTGTATAACATTTTTACAGATTACATAAAGTAATAATCCAAAGCCAAACTCAAGTTTGAATTGACCAATATAATTTTTGAAAGTGCATTCAGAACATGAAAAAAATTTGGTAAACAGAATTAAACGTGTATACGCATGTAATATATCGCTAAACAGATTGTAGTAAACTAACTTGAAAAATGTATCTTTAGTTTCACTTTCACTTAATTATAAAAAAATTATTTGAGTTGTGGCACTAAACGAAAATCGATTATATCCCCCCTCCCCACCTTTTCTCTCTTCTAACGTACATCAAAAATCATCATAATTAGGTTTCTTGGAGTTTTTTTACCAAGAAACATGGTTCATTTAAAATTTCATATTGTTAAATAGATAAGATCTATTTAGCAATATGAAAAATTTGCAATTTAAGCTGTTTAAATGTATACTAAGCATTATGTTTTACCTTGTGAAAAATAATTAATATTATTTTATTTTAGTTTAACATTAGTACTATATACCTTTAAATGTTTAAGCTGTTATATTTACTTAAATGTGCGTGAAAACTTAAGTTCAAAACACAAGTTCAATTTGTGGTTAACAAATTTTGTTTCTTTATTATTCAATATAAGTTATCAAAGAGTAACGATAAACAACAGGTAGTAATGTGAAGGATCACTTTTACCGAATGACATATATATATATATATATATATATATATATATATATATATATATATATATATATACACACACATATATGTATATATATATATATATATATATATATATATATAAATCAATATTCCGAGCATATAATAACGCAGCGCAAGGGTATTAGAGTGTAGTGAAAACCTTTTATTTCAACCACCATAATGGAAAACTTGCAAAAAGTCGCCTAATGGATTCATTTGAAAGCCGGGAAAATATTTTTGGTCATTTCTTTATTTAGAGATGTCCTTGGTGTGATAGGGCGCACCCAGGCTTTTCACACCACTAATATTACAATTGTGAAAGTTTTTATGTTTTACATAGTAACTATGCAAGCAAACAACGAATGATTACTAATTTTTGTATGCATATATTTCATGTAGCGAAGAAATGCACACACTATTATCGGCGGCTTTGCACACGTGGAACATTAATCCCACTAAAAGTATATTTGAATGTTTGTTACTCAAAGAGGTATTGCAGATTTTCATAAAAGTTGGAATGAACATAGTTCATAGTTCAAACTGGCATATTAGTATTTGTATATAAAAATAATATTACCTGCAAAGATGAAACGTGACATTTTTGTTCAACAATACAATTTTAATACTTTAATATGTTAGTAGGTCCTGCTAAGTGTCTATATTATAAATTTTATATAAATAATACGCTTTTATTAAATTTACTTGTATAATGTATAGAACATTGTAACGGAATATATTACTTAACTTTAGTCCAGTTAGAGGTGTAGAATGTCTGAATTATATAAAATTAAAACGTATCAAGAAATTTTATATGCTACAAAACTTTGTGCTGACACATCGAAATATGGAACAAAACTAGATTAATATGTAGCGCTGTGCATATTTTTGCAGTATAAAGTGTAATAGGAGATTCTATCATCTTATTATCTAAAAAAGGCGTCATTTAAAATTTTACTGGATGCACTATCTTTCATGTACCCTTTTACTAAAAGCCTTAAAATTATAATTTTTTTTATCACAACAGTTACACACATGAATTAAGCGTGGCACCCCGGCTTTCAAAGTAAGACGTATTCTACTTCTATTATTATTATACGTATTCTAAGGTCTATTTGAAACGCACTCTCTAACGCTACAACGTTTTGTGTACATTTATAAAATACAATTCTAATTAGACTCCGCTTTTGAATTATTATGTACACTGACACACTGATTGAATATGGCCTGATTGCAATATTTTTTAATGCTATTTTAGCATTATTTATCATGTAATAAATATTTGATATATTGGTTAAATTTTTCATTTCATTAGCAATTTTATAAAAATTTATGTGAATTATTAATTAAATAAATATATGCCAAATTAGTATTTTACAGCTTCTCATCGAACAAGATGTGAACGAATTTAGAAAAAAATAATATTTGAAATATATTTGGCGTTAATTTTGTAGAAATTAATTATTCACAATTAAATGAAACTACGTAACGTAGTATTATTTCTATTTTCTTTAACTTCTTTACCACGACCTAGGTTTCATTGTATTACAAAATCTTCAGGTGGGATATGAGCAAAGATCTTTGCTTATATCCCACCTGAAGATGTTGTAATACAACGAAACCTAGATCGTGGTAAAGAACTTAAAGAAAGTAGAAATAATACTACATCACGTAGTTTCATTTAATTGTGAATAAACATCTTGTAAACATTAAAGTTCGAAATTAATTTTAGATTGATAGAATTTTATACAACCCGCCTTTGAAAAATGGCAAGTAAAATGGATCACAAAATGTTGAATACTGAATATATTTGGTGTTAATTTTGTGGAAGTTCATTATTCACAATTAAATAAAACTGAGTGATGTAGTATTATTTCTAATTTCTTTAAGTTCTTTACCACGACCTAGGTTTCGTTGTAGTGCAACATCTTCAAGTGGGCTATTAGCAAAGATCTTTGGTCCTTTGCTTAGCAAAGATCTTTGTTCCCACCTGAAGATGTACAACAACGAAACCTAGTTCGTGGTAAAGAACTTAAAGAAAGTAGAAATAATACTACATCACGTAGTTTCATTTAATTGTGAAATATTGATTCTTGTAAGCGTAGTTGTGTAAATTATTTCATTCTAATAATTATTTTCATACACTTCATTGTTATGACACCCATAACGACCTTCAAATTTTTTCAGGAATATCATTAGTTTCATGTCTATAAAAATAAGCCAATTTATCCTTTAGTCGAATTATTTATGTCAGTTCTTTTAATATATTATGTTAAGAACCTATGTGAAAAGACCTTTTTCAGTTTCATTAATTTTGTTTTATTCTTAACGATCTCCATCCACTTTTTGTTCCCGATCTTAACCATGTCATCTACCCAAGGTTTGCGTAGTTTACTCAAATTTCTTTACTTTAGGTCATTGGTAGTTTTTTTAATTTACTTTTCTTGCTTAAAACGACGTCTGATATTCGTAAGTAAGACTAGGTAGAATGCGATTGTTCAAAGCTATCATTTTCAGAGTATGCGCATGTATACTTTTTAAATATAGTTGCAATGTTAAGAATTAGTTCCATGCTGAGAGAATTCACCTAACGAGCTCTCTTTCGGTATCTTAATACCTATATTATATGTTTATGCCTGGGTAGATGAACTTCTTTACGTATTTCAACTCCATGCCACCCGGAAAAAATTTATCTCTAAACTCGTTTGTCGTAGCTTTAGTTTTGATAAGGTTAGACCTACTTCCTAACTCTCAACGTTTAGGTAAATTATAATATTTTCGAATTTTTTGTTGTCTTTTGCGAATATCAAAATATTAAAGCAAAAAATATGTATGCCTTTATTCTAGAAATTATAAAAATATTATCTTGGATATACGTGGCATGTATGTATACGTAAATTTACAGACATAAATATACATATATATATATATATATATATATATATATTCATATATATATATATATATATATATATATATATATATAATGTTAAATATTTTTGTTTTTTTCGTGCTAAACATTATTTAGAGAGATTAAACATTTTCTGAATATTTAATTAGAAAAGCTAAAATTATTTCTAATGCAAATAAAAAAGTAAAACGAAAGTGTTTACGCACATTGGACAATGTGCACGATATGTAGATTATTAATCCTAGTTATTTCCTTCAATACCTCTTCTGATTGGCCACTATTCATTATCTAAATAGATGATTTGAATCTGATATTAGCCGATTTGACAATGTTCCCAATAACTGAAACTTGACTAATACATTACAAATTTAACATAGACATTTTGGAATGATTGTAACTAGAATAGCCTGTTATGGCTACTGACAACATAAAGTTAAAATTAATATTATCATCGTGGTTTTAATTAAAGATAAACTATTGCCAGTAAATAAATGAATAAACGATAGAGCTCACTACACAAAGTTTATCGCAAAATCTAACTGTTTTACTTCTACAGTGTAACGTTGCAATGAAATTTGATTGTTAAGTTTATAAAATATTTAATTGTTTGTCTTAGAAATATTACTCACTTTTACACCGCCAGCTTTGCTAGTAACATTTTTTTGGAGAAAAGAAATTGTGACCTATATTTTATGTCATAAAATACTAATAATGTAAAATGTTTGCAAATAAAATTTGAACTGTTCATGGTACCTTAAATTTTGTGTTTATATAAATTTGGAAGGAATGGCCTATAAAAACATCCAAATAAAAAATTTTATTCAGATTAATTTATTTTCAAGTATTGAATCCCTCGATGGATACTTGCGTAGTTACGTACATGAACATTCTTTAAATTTCCGTTTTTAAAATTTTGCAATGTAAAAGAATTAACCCTCATAACTTTGCTGTTTCTCCCCGTCCATTGTCAATCTGTAACAGTCTCAATTTACACCTATATGCAAGAAATTTTGTGAGTAGATAGTGGAATAATTTTAAATATGACAATTAAAAATTATAATAATAAACTGATTTTCCTTTCACTTTTTATTTTAATGGGCTACTTTAAAAATATTATCCTTTAATATATCCAATATCTTATCTCATCTTATCCTCTAAACTGTGTTTGAATTTTTGTACGATTACAATATTTTAGTCACCCCCGTATGGGGAGTAAATAAAACAAGAGTATGTTGAATATTTGCTAACAGAGCAAAAGTATTATACAATGAAGTAAAAAAATTTAGTATTGGAACATGTAAAACAATACTACTTAGAACAACATTTCAACATAGTCACTAATAAAAATAGCAAGTTGGTCTTATTAATTGAATAAATGAGCTATGCAAGATTTACTGAATAATGCTGTTCTACCATCAGCTCCTAGGTCAGTGTACTTCACAGTATTAAGATTTGAACCAAAAATATACATTGGAATAAAAAAATGTTAAGAATGCTAAATAAAAGCAAATAAAAATGTGTAAATCGCGAACACTCCTGAATCTGTAGCTATCAGAGTCCTAAAAATACTAAGAATAAGTTTATATTTTGTTAGGATGGAAACAAATAGCAAAAACTACTTATATGGAGGAGCAAAAACTACATATAACAGGAGCACCAATCAAAAAGCTCTTTCAAGGTTTAGCTATTTTAGTTCAAGGAAAGTGAAATAATTTTTTACGAAAAATGTCTGCCTTTTATAGAAACAATTTTATCGTGTTTTTTACTTCAATTGAAAATAATAGCATTTGAGGAGCCTACGCAAAAGTTGCATAGAAGCTATAACAATGATTCTAGATGTCATATTTTTTTAAACATGTGTTACGTTTTTACGCCTGTGGAAGGTATGAGAAGCAACATATATAAAGACTGTTAAATATTAATTTTCATAAATAGTTCAATAGAAATAGTACGTATTTTATATGTCTCTAATACCTAAATATTTACGGAATCTTCGTTCCTTCTTATTTGGCAGTTCTTTCCTCATCAGTGGTCTAAATTCTTACTTAATTACGATGAGACTTTCCATTTTCTTAGGGAAAGTGCTTGATAATATGCTGTCAATCATGTCCATAGTGGGTTTATTTTTAATGAATGAAAATAGCACTGGGATACGGCTCCGGGATTGGTCACAAATATAGGATAAGTCTATTTTTCTTTACAGTAATTAATCATTTTTCAGATTTCATGCGACAATATTGTGCTTTGTAAATTATGAAATAAAATGAAATGGAAATTTTGTTAAAGTTACGAAATAAATTTAAATTAAGAATCATCTAGACAGCTCTATGTTAAAAGCAAAATATTGTTAAAGTTGCGAAATAAATTTATATTAAGAATCATCTAGACGGCTCTATGTTAAAAGCAAAATATTGTTAAAGTTGCGAAATAAATTTATATTAAGAATCATCTAGACGGCTCTATGTTAAAAGCAAAATATTTTTCTTCCGTGTACTGTTTTCTTATCATTATTTTTATATTAGCATTGTCGGCAATATAGTAAAGAAAAACTTAACTTTCTTCTTCACAAGCGTTCTCCGCCAATATTATTTTTTCATATGTTATTTTTTGTGTAAACTTGCTCTCATACCTTTTTAAATAATTTATCAATTGGTTTATTAAATATTATAATAAAATAACAAGGGGGGAATGTCTGGGATTATTAAACCAAAAAACCAGAAATGTTCAGAAGAATTTAATAAGATTAAGTTATGTCTGTACTTTTTTATTAGCTGTACTTTATGAGCTGTACTTTTATGAGCTGTACTTTTTCTATTCCTATCTCTAATCTTTCAACAAAATATTGTCTATAGATTGTATTTCGAACAATAACTAAATTAGATATTATAATCATATCCAAAAAGGGACGCCCTGCATATATACAAAGGGTACAAACAACAGAACAGGTCGGATTTTCGTTAGGCTACTTTACCATAGATTATATCCATGCTAGGTAAACAGTTTTAAAGAAGTATACAAAATTTAACAAAAACCTTACATTGCCTTTATAGAGTATACCAAAGCTTTCGATAGTATTTCAAATGACTTATCGGAAAAGTGCTAAACTATTACAAATAAGTCTGAAACTATACAGATATAATACACAGTGATGGAGAAACCTATGAAAGAAATGCAATATCAATAAAGTTTTATTTATGGCTTTGCTAGAATTTATATATGAAGAACTCAGCTGAAGTAAAAAGGTTTGAAAATAGGTTACAAGAATATGAATCATTCAGATTGAAAGATGATGTAATATTCGCACAGGACAGCCAATCACGTTAAAAATAATTAAAATTAATTTATCAGTAATAAACTGCAGTTCTTATGTCAGATTTGATATAAAAGTATCCACAAATCGGCGTAAATTTCAAAGCAAGATGACTAAGTGAGGCCCAGTCTTTCCACTACACTGTAAACATATTACTTAGTACGTCCTTTGCCAACGTAAAAATATCGTGTGTTCCTTCAGAGTTATAAGACCTGCGATAAGCGTGGATGATTTCAGGCAGATTCTACGGAACTGTTTTTTGTCATTTTCTATTTATTAATTTTCGAAATGAAAAAGTAAGGGAAGTGTGCTTTTTTCACATATTTTGTTGCATACCTCGAAAAGTGCGCCACACAAAATTGTAAAAGGAAATATTTTTGTGTTCCTTCTAATTAATCCAAACAATATGCAGGTTATTTAAAACAATAAACATTAAATACTTTACAGCTTCTAAAATAACCATGTAAACATTTAAAAGAATTAGCGGTTATGTAAAATGTCCTGGTTCATATGAAGTATTACTAAGGTAAAATTGTGAAGTAAAACGGTTTCTGCAAAAATCGGGAAAACGGGAGTTTTTTTATAAGAGTTCTATTTTTCCTTTTGCACATATGAAACCTTAAAATTTAATATAAAATTTGTTCATATTTTCTCAATAGCAAAATATAACCAACAATATTATGCGCCCAAGGTTGCATCAAATGAGGAAATTTCTTTAAACACTACTCTGATTAAGATTATTTCAAGAATTCATGGATTTGTGCTATTAGTAAATGACTATGTAAATATTCTAGAGTCAAATACTCTACGAGTTTGTAATCATAAATTATTCGAAAATTGTATCTTCGCACCAAGAAGATAATTTAGAAAGAATTTTCGTTCCGATTGTCACGAATTCAACGTCTGAATATTTAGAATTATTTAAAATAACTAACGGGGTAAATATGTACAAACTAGGTAACTACTATAATTAATAGAATTACCTGATATTTTAGAAATGTATATTTCAAAACGGGTTTTGTAATTTGTTTGTTATGCAATCCCTTGGAAATAGAAAGGTTACTTTTCCATGATAAAATTAACTTAGGTACCAAACAAAAATAATTTCCAAGTGAATTGTCAATATTCTCTCTAAAATTCTCAAAAAAAATTATGACAATAAATCAATTATAAACAATATTAACTACAACTTTGCGAAATTATGAAATTTACCATAATTTCAAATAATTTTTGTTTAATGAACATCAAATGAATCACCAAAATATATTCATGTAAATCTGATTTTGGTAAAAGTAATGATTTCTTTACACAGTTGGATTTCTTGTTAATTTAGAAATTAATTTCAAAATATATGTATGATTTTCTTGTTCATTCAAATTTCCATTGCAAACAATTAGACTTTCATATCTTTAAACTAACTTCATGACTATTTATTCTACCAAAATTAATTCAGAAAGTTAGGATCGATACTTTCTTTAAAGTGCCTAAAATGATTAAGTACTAGAACATGACCATGAGAAGAAAAATGAAGTGAAACATTTGAAAATCAAGAAACTCGCTATATTTTGTACACATTTCCTCTTTATGAATATTAAATATATCACCGCAATCTACTTAAACCAAAAATTAGCAAATTGACAAAATTTACGAAACACCTAAATTGAAAGGGATTTTCCGTTCCGGTTTTGATCAAAGCTAACAGGGCGAGGGTAAATTCCACGATTTTGTAAATTTTAATCTCTTAAACGGTCTTCGAAAGGGGAGATCGCTGGTTATCTTTTTAAACAGATAGATTGGGTTAAGATTAATTCAAATGCTGATCTCTCGATTTGCATATTTTATGTTTCGTTAAGTAATAGTAAAACTCCAGGCGCCGTGACGGTTAAACCTCAAAATGTTATTTCTCATCTATATGACGATCGTGTAATTAACTCCAGGTTTTCTGAATTGATGCAAAATGTTTTAGGTATTATGATATATACTTAGATACATATATATGAATGTTTCTACATTTTGATTAAAATATTTTTATTTGAGTAAAGTACTTATATATTTTTAGGGTCCCATGCTCGAAAGGTATAAACAAAACCCTATTGCTCTCGCTTAGTTTTTCGGTCGTTTGCCTGTCTGTCACCACTAAATTTCTTTCGAACTATGAATACTATATGCATAATATTATTAGAGATTATATGAAATTATAACCCGAAGCCAGAGTCAAATTTGAATTAATCAATAACATTTTTAGTGGCGTCTTTAGAACATCGAAAAATGTAATAAAGTAATAAGGTAACAAAATTTAACGTACTCATCGTTAAAAATATTGTTTTATGCTGCCTTTTCTTTCACTTTTTGAGTTAAAATTTGAGCTCGTGGCAACATAAGAAAACGGAGTGGTTGCCGTTTTCCTCCCACTCCGTTTATCTTCTAATGTATATGGAATACCAATCGTAAAAAAAATTATTTTTTTAAAATAAAATTTTTGGAGTTTTTCGACGAAAAATAAATTTTATTTTTATATTTCATATTGCTAAGTAGATATGGTCTATGTTTTAAACGCTTTATGAAGGCACAATATATTTTGCCTTATGAAAAATAATGAATACGGTTCCCAAGCAGTTAAACAGAAATAAAATATGTATTTAAATGTTTAAACTGTTTTATGTACTTAAATTTATGCAAAATCCCCCTAACGTACGTTCAACTTGTGCTTACCACCTTTTATTTCTTTATTACTCATCCTAAGTTATCAATAAGTAACGATAAAAACACGTAGTAATGATAAAAAATCATGTACATGTTCTAAAATAAATATTATGGAATGACAAACATTTAATGAAATATGACTTGAATAAATATATAAACGAAACAGTATACGAGCATGTAATAATGTGGTGCACGAGCAATAGAATAGAGTTAAAAACCTTTTCTTTGGATTACCATGATGGGAAACTAACAAAAAGTAGCCTTATGGATTAATTTGATGGCCAAAAATATGTTTGGCCTAATTTTATATTTAGAGATGCCCGTGGTGTGATTTATGCCCAAAACCAATTCTCTATTTATCTATGCTTTTATATTACCCAAGACAACAATTCTAACCAATGTTCCAATTTTGCACATCAATAACATATCAAAAGATAAGAGTTACTATCTCCCTACGATATCTATTGCATATCCACTATTACATAGAAGTGACAGATGTTGCTTGCCTGTAACCTTTTAATAGTTAACTTCGATGGATTAAGTTATTAACAGTGAGCGACTTTTCTATCTGTTGTTTTCAAGTGTAAAGACCTATCAGCTGTTTGATTTTATTCAAGTTTTTATTGTAAAAATTATGGAAAATCAGGAGCTATCAAGTAGTATTCTAGTTACAGCGATTTAGATATTTTGTCACCGTTACCATACTGGGACGACAATTCCGATAGTGAAAATAATGAGGCATGGAGTATATATAAACACTGGATAAATTGTATATGTGAGCTCAATTAGCATAGTTTTAAAACTCGATTTCGGTTTAATAATACTCCTGTTGAATTGTTACAATATAATAGTAATACTTATTATTTATAATATATAAAACCCAAGTGTTTGTTGTGTATATAATTAATTGTAATTACAATTACCCAAATATTGTCTTAAGTTAATACTAATTTTAATTACAAACCATATATTAATACTGACTTTTGTCTGATTTGAGACTTGACATAAAGAAAAACAAAGATTGATTGCATTCCATAACTACGCAAAACTTTGAATGCTTTTTCTTAACTTTTATTATTCTTGATTTTGAGATAAAATAAAATACACCCGCTACTTAAAAATTTACGAATCATTTAAATTACGTCTATTCTCAAATAATTGAAATGTTTCTGGTTAGTTATTATTTGTTTATTTGGTCCGTATCTATTTTTTATTTTGAATTTGCCATATGTATTAACGCAACGTATGTGAGGATACGGATAGAAAGCTACCTACGACTATCGATAGACAGTTAAAACAGAAAAATACTTGTGCGATGCAAACTACGCATAGATAGACAGTTATCAACTATCTTTGATAGCCATCTACATAAGTAGCGATGAACAATAAGTAATAACAACTAATATTTCAATTGCGAAAGTTTGTATGTTTATTACGTAGTAATTATGCAAGTAAATAACGAATGACTGCTAAATTTTGTATACGTATATTTCTGTAGCAAATTTAGCAATCATTCGTTGTTTACTTGCATAATTACTACGTAACAAACATACAAACTTTCGCAATTGAAATATTAGTTGTTATAACTTATTATTTATCCCTACTTATGTAGATGGTTATCAAAGATAGTTGATAATTGTCTATCTCACAAAGTTTGTACTATTGGCAACTTGGCAAAAGCGAAATATTAATAAACTCGCCCTTTTTATTTAGTAATAAAATTTTAGTAGTGCAATATCTTAATAGCTGGTGCAGCGAGGTAATACTAAAGATTTAACATAATTTGTCGACAAATGTTGCGATGATGTCATTGAGCTACAGATAAATCTCACCATTGTGAAAGCTGGTTATAAATATTTTTAAACTATAGAACGATAGGGGCGCTTTTAAATATGAAATTAGACCAAAAATATTTATTCTGTTATCAAGAGAGTTTACGAGGCGGCTTTTTTTCAATATTCCATCACGATAATGCAAAAAATTGATTTTACACTCCATCTTAATGGACATATAAGGCGAGATATCTCGATTTTGATTAATTTGTGGCCAATATGAAGTGAATGAAGGCTTATATTTTTGTACTCACTAGATGTCACTAAATTAGACCGAGGTATAAGTTTCAAGCACCTGTTATATGTCAGAAGCGTATGGAAATTAGAAACAAATATAACATACTAATTATGAAATAACCGATAAATATTCAATCCAAAATATCACTAGTTAAATGGGTCACTTTTCAATAATTTTTGTTTTGGTCATTTCACATTTTAATACTTTAAAGTCCAGTAGCTAGGTTTATTAATTTATATGTGATTCAATGATGAAATACTGGTATACAAATAGGAGGCATAAAAATAAACACTGATAATTTAAAAGTTTTAAGTTAGTTTGCAAGTGTAGGATGAGCTGTTTCCATTTCAATATACCTCGCTTCACAGTATGGCGCTGCACGGGTAGCAAATAGAATCGTGGTAACCCTCATAAGTTTTAAGCTATTATAAGTGGCTATATTTGCAAAGATCAAAAAAATATATCAGAAGTAACAGTATTAAAAAACAAGAAAATTTTCAAGGAGAAATAGAACTCGTACTATAATGGCTCCATACATATTTAGGCAGTTTATACAATTAAGAGTACATAGTTTTTTGATTAAACTATTTACAAATATTAATTCATAACAACATAAATATGTTGCTTACTTTCACAGGCGTAAAAACAAGGCTTAAATTGAAAAGAAGTGTGACATCTAAAATCAATGCCATATTTTTCCAAAAAACCTTTGAATAGACATCTAAAAAGTAATATTTTAAGTAAGTTATCACTTTTTGTCTTGATAACAAAATCCCACTGATTTTGTAGTGTAGGGAAAGAAGAATCAAAAGCGGTTTTCTGTTTATAATCATAGTCGAATACTGAAAAGCAGAAAAGTTTGTCAACATTGTTTGAAGGTTTAGTTTCATAAAAACAAGAATTAAAATAGGCGTATTCAATCAATGTTTCGGGGAAATTGAATATTTCAGAACTACAAAAAAAACTATCCTGTAGAACTCACTATGAGGATTTCATACAAATTAATTAACTTATAAACATTTAAGTTTATATACTACCGTATTTTTCACAGATGTGAAAGCATTATGCACATTTAAACAATCATGATCTGTAGTTTTCCTACATACTTTCCGCAGACAGCTAATAATTGTTCCTTTCATAATTTTATGTTCATTAGTCCCGTAAATAGAACGGGATCGTATTTTTGCGCATTTTTAGTACCTACAATTATGAGAAAGTTCTTGTATACATAATATGAAATTTGAACTTATAAAATTGTTTTTTGGAGTAATTAATTTTTCCTTCCATAAATTTCCATATGAATAATTTTAAGTTCTTTCTATTGAAATATTATATATTCAGAATAGAGTTGATATGCTTTATTATCCAAATTGATAAATTTTAATTTTTTACACCAAGATGTTTCTATGAAAAACTACTGTGACTAATGGACAGATAGACACGTGAGTGATTACATAAGGGTCCTGTTTTTTCTTTCGAGTTATGAAATCATAAAAATACATTTGTTGAGAGAAGATTAAGGATGATTCGTTCTTTCTTAACTAATAACTGTTACTTAAAAACTAGAACCCTGTTCGACCTGCTTAAATTTCGATTCATCTGTACTCGCCTGGGAAGTTTAAATTCAATAATATTTTTATCATAAATATAATTATTATATGGTATTACAACTGGTTCAGAACGAATATTTTGTCTTTACCTAAGACTTCTAGATGGTAGGTATTCGTAAAATAGTTATTAGGTGCGGAAAACTTGGCTAATATAGTCTTGGCTGATATAACCCGCACATATCTATCCTTTTATTGAAAGCATGTGGAAAAAAAATATATATAGGGTTTTATGTAATTATAATTAGTGAAATCTATATTGACACTAACAATTAATTAAAATGGATATAAATAGCTAAGTAAAGGGTATTTTATTATCATTTCGCAGGTACTGTGGGAGTTGAACTCATCCTTTCCTGATTACTACGATGAAGAGCCAGACGCCGTGACACCGCTTGCCATGCTGCTTGTTGGTTAGTTACTTTCATTTATTAATTTAAAAAGTAAGGAAATTTAAATAAAAAGATCATGGTAATTCCTACAAAAATAATTGAAACGTAATCTGAATACCTGTAACATTATGAAAAGAATTGTGTTATTTTTTAGAAAAGAATTTCGTGAAATTTGTTATGAGTTTTAAAAACCATTAATCTTCATGATACTTGAGCCCCCAAAATATACCTTTCTTTAATAATATGCAGTTTATATAAATTAATGTTACAATTATTAACTACGTAGACAATAAACTAAGAGTATTAAGATCTAACATGAATCTTAACATGAAATATAATTTGGACAACTAAAAAACTTGTAATTCATACGGGCTGAACTTTGATTGTTCAATATTAGAGACTATACATTCCGTTTTGAATGACTGATTTGATTAAATTTACCTCTTATGATATATAGTTAGATTTAATAAAATCCACACATAATATTAACTTCAAAATTGTGTTGCAAGACCTACGTTTGTATCTAAATTTGAAATTTAGATTTTAAGGGACATTTGGAGCTGTTTGAGTTTAAAGACAAGTTGATTAGCATAATCATTAAATACTTGAATACGTATAAAATCCATCTACCCAGAAAACGGTCTCTGAAGTTATATTTCTTTAGGAGCGTTATGAGAAAAATGGTGAGTTACATTTTACAATGCTCGTACGCGCACGCACGATGCTACAAAAATTGACAGAATTAAATTGATCACAATGCGCGCTCACGATGCAACAAATCACGATGCAAAAAATCAGCAGAATGAAGTTGCTCACTAAATATATATTTATACGCGAGTAGTGATTAATATTGTATTCTAGATAGTTATTAAAATATATTTTACGTGTATTACTCTGATTAAGGCTAAATTTCGGTACGTATTTATTTGTGATATAAATTATAAATTATTACGTTATAATGTTTTAAATAATTACAATCAAATTAGCAATATTTTTAGAAACAGCTAATAAAACTTGTCACTGTTACTCAAAGAAACGGGGGATTAAAGGAAATAGTTTTATCCGCTAGTTGTTTTTGTTTTCACAATCTTTATTTCAAGGTTACATTTTTGTTATATTTTCTGATACCTTTATCTCTAAAAGGAAACTAGGATTAATTCTATGTTTTAATTTGTTGCAAAATAATGCATTTAAAATTAGAGCAAGTTTTTTTAACATTTTCATGGAAAATTCAATTTTTCGTTAAAAAGAGGGAATGATAAAAATAGGTTTTCTTTAGGTCCCCTTTGTTATCCCAGTTAATAAAATGTAAAAACGGTGTTGTAACTTAAAAAAAAAATTAGGAAAAATTTAAAGGTTCAGGAAGTTGTAAACATGTGCGTGCTGTTGTAAGTATACCTGTCATATTAAACACTTAATAGTTAATTATTTTGTTTAGCGTTAAATTTCATAGACTCAAATTGATTTTTTCAATCGATCTGATTTTTTTTTAAAAATGTGCGGTATTTATGACTTCTTGCTGCTTGCAATATTAATATTGTTGATAAGTAGAATCTAAACAGTAAAGAATTTCAATATATAAATAAGCAAAGATATATATTCAATTATTCCTAATTATTTATCTAATTCAGCATTATTTCGCGTAAAATCTATGTGAAATTTGGGAGTTAAATCTACCTCCCCGATAATATCATCGATATTGTATGGATTTCATATTAAATTTATATATTATATATAATAGTCGACAACATCACTAGAAAGTCTCTTGAAGGTTTTTTCAATGAACTCATTAAGAAAAATCTGTCTCCCTTTTTAAAATCATAAATATATGTGCAAATAACAAAAAGAAATCATTAGGCCGCTATATCTTATGACGTGTGATTAATATTCTCATCGATTTTTCACTCAGTCAATATCAGACACTTGTAGGTACCGTTATGACCATAAATTAAAAAGTAAAAATGTTTATAAAAATGTAAAGAGTTCTACGTTTAACAATATCGAAAAAATCGACACTAACATAAGAATACATGCTATACTTACCTAGTTTGTGTTCTCTGCCATCAGCTCCTACTTAAATATTAAAAGTAATGACTTTGTGTCTTTAAAAGGGGGCTAATTCCATTAAAACCAATCGTTCAACAGTTACAAGGAAACAAACAATTACATTACACTTTTTAGAAATATTATTCACGCCGCAATTTTTTAATTCTGCTATTTTTTTATTAATCCATACCTATTTCGTAATGTTCATAATTTTTTCAGATTTTTCTGAGCAATCATTTTGGTGATATGGCAATTTTTAGGCTGCGATTTTTAAGCGCTTTTTTTTAAGCTCAAAAATTTTAAAGCTCGAAAAATATTCTACATGGTATAGGGTCCTGAATTCGTGTTATAATAAGTTTTTATCTGATATAGTAACCTTGACACATTGTTTTTTATTTTCCTGTTTACCCCCTGAAATTAACCCCAAAATGAAAATTGAACTGACTGTATTTCAAATCTATAATTGGGCCGTCATATTCTACCTCTGCACTAAATTTCAATTTCAAACTCTAAATTTCAAATTTTTGCATTTAATTGTTTCCGAGAAAATCTTCTGTGATAAACGGACGGACGGACTCCGAAGTGATTATATTACTGTTTTATTTGGCTAATTTTCCCAGAAAACATTAAAAAGAAAAAAATATTTATTAGTTGCTCTACGATTCTCAGAATAATGTTTAAATATAAAAGATGTTACAATAATCGTTAGTTTTTAATAAACATTGAAAACCTTGGGTTTTTGCTTGCTAAATACTTATAAAATACACTTGTGAAAGATAATGTTCATATTGATTTCTTCCCAAATAAAAAATAATAATTTTAATATGTACTTTTTACATTTATATTAACATAAATCTTTTGATACAATTATTCTGTTGAAAAATTGGTGTGAAAACATGAATATAAAGCGACTCATTTTATATCTGTTTTACATTTTTAAGACACTCTTAAAACCGTTCAAATTTTCATGTAATATTCTGACATTTTTTCCTAAAAAATTTTAAGAAAAACCCATAATAACTAGATAGTTACTTCTTGAGTATGTTAGACCAATTTCATCATTTCGTCAGAGTCCCAGACTAGTCTAATTTATGTGACACCGAATACTTAAAATTCTGCTTAAATTAATTGTAATAAAAGTTAAACTAAAAATAAATATTTCAAGGGATTATCCTTAAAACCTTTAATTTTCACCATTGTATGACTATAAAGCTAAAAATGGCACGAAATAACAATTCCTTTTTGCCTTTATATGATTATAAAACTAAGAACGTTACGAAATGACCATTAATTTTCACCTTTATACGATTATAAAATTCAGAAAGGCACGGAAAATACCGATTATTTAGTTAATATGTTAATGATTCTCCAAGTTAGCTATATGAATCCCCAGGGGTCGATTTTCACTTGGTGGGTTCATGTCAGCATGCAAAAAAGGAATGGAGTCCACAAAATATAAGTGGATCCGTGGGAGCGGACTCTGTTTAGGCAAGTCATCAACATTCAAACGTTCCGTAAATGACATAATACACTTAAAACATATTGCGTGGAGGTTTAAATAAATTACTTATTGGATATTTCATAAAGTATCTGATTAGTGATGAACATGGAATTTTCATATGCTGATTTTTGAGAGTTTTCATATCAACACTATCAATAGATCCACCTTCAAGAAAATATATCTGTTAAATATACTGCGTTATGGATTATCACAGGACAGTTTTTTATAGCTTTTCCGCCTTAACGTTTCGTGGAAATTAGCTTTAGCACGGTTGCTAATTTTCTTACAACAAAATTAAATCGTTTGCGTATTACCAAGCGCGGAGATTTGAGACTATGTACATTAATTTGAAACCAAATGTTGAACAGTTATTATCAAAGCATCAAACTCATTTTTCCCATTGAAATTATTATTCGCCAATAAATTTAATATAAAAATTTGTTTCTAATATTCGTGCAAGAAAAAGACAGAAAAAGTGCTTATAATCTTTTTAAATTATATTTTAAGTGTATTTCTCGGAGTGAGGTTAAGTTTTGGTATATATTTATTAGCATTATAAATGAGCTAAAATTTAATTATTTGTGTGAATTTAGATTTAACCAACCGTATATAAAATCATGCTCCAATCGTTTTATTAGTTTATTTCCATTAATTATTTGCGTGCTAAATAAAGTTATTCTCGTATTATGCCGAAGAAGAATAACTTCTAAGGCGCGTACATAAGTATATGCATAATTTTTTTATCGATTGATAAATGCGAAAAGAATGAAGAAAATGTTGTAACTATCAAAAAAACAAAATCGAGATTTCAATCAAATTAAATTAAATATAAGAAACATAGAAAGCAAAAACGTTTGCATACCAAACATTTTAGGTGCATAAACTTTTGGATTGGTATCATTAAGATATTTAGGATTTTTTATAAGTGGTGTAATGTATTTTTATTTATTTTTTCTCAATAACGGCTTAACAGAACTTGTTTAATTTTTTAAAATTTTTAGCACTTAAGATGTTAAATAGTAAGTTCTAATTCGTTTTTAAAGAAAATGTCTGTTTATAGTATCTCCCATAGAAAACTGAAGCAAATATCACATCTTTCTAATCAAAGATGGTTGAGCGTGGCGGCGCAGGACAGATAAATGATTAATGGCTTAGTAGTCCACCATACCTTATTAATCCCAACGATAAAATAAAACTACGCAATTTTGCTACCATATCACAAAAGATGTAAATATATTCTTGCATATCACAGGAATTAAATTCAGCGTGACAGGAAGATTTATTTTCTCTGTTATTTCTAAAAAAATTATTTAAAAAAATTGTCTAAAAAAATTTCTAAAAAAATTAATCAGATTGACAATTTGTGGCAAAATTTTTAAATTTTTTATTTTTTTAATTGTTATGTATTGCTTATGGAGCTTTATGGTAGCTAAATAAGTATGGTAATGCCCCGAGCGTTGGACCAGCTACTGCATTCGTCCTTTTTTTTTAATTAAATATTGATGAATAATATATTTCAATAAATAATATTCATTTACCGTAAGCACACTATCAGGTTCAGTTTATTTTTCATATATAAGGGCTCCTTTTTGATAGTTGCGAAATCAGTGAAGTTGAATTACTCGCAATTATTTCATTTAAAAACGCTCATCATAATCTATTTTGGAAGTTTTCCTGATTTTTCATAGCTTTGTTTGGAAATGGGAAGAAGGGATAGATTGTAAAAAATGCTATTGTTGAATATTTCGTAAATAGGTTTACAGATAAATAGTGTTGTATGGAACCTAAACATTGTTTTCAATGGCCTTTCTAGTTATATCACAAACAGTGGAATAAGCTCAAAAATTTTATTTCGTTGTCATTTCGTAATGAGGGGAGGTAACTTACAAAGTGGGGCATTTTTAAATTTTTTCTATTAATTATTGATACATAGTTAAAAATTATCATGCGCAAAGGTCTCAAATTTTGGAAAATACGAGGTTACGTCAGACAGATCAACCCTCGAAACATTTGGTCTTTTGCCCGTGGGCCAAAAAACTGTGCGCCGAAATTCACATTTTGAATATTTTATAATTTTTTTTGCAAAATAAGTATTTATTCCGAGGGAAATCGGGTAATACTCTTAAAAAATATACATTTCTACAAATTATGTGTGAATACCATTATCCATTAAAATGTAGGTACTCTACCTGCACCCAAATCACTTAACTGTACACCCTATTTCCTTCCACGTGTGTAAATGGACAGACGACTAGCCGTACGCTAGCAAGTTAACCTTGTTATATGAAACAGACCTTTCGTCGGCTTTTCCGAAGACGATGGAAGGGTTGCTATTGGGTCAGGACCCCAATTATTACGAATTACTATTACAAATTGAGTCATCTCTAAGATTTATGTGCTTCAACCATATTATATTGGTTCCTTTCCGGGCGATCGTCGTTGCCATATTAAATATATCATGGATTGTAAAAAATATGGAGGAAAGTGTGTATAAGCGTATATATATATATGAATTCTCGTTAGGCTGGAAAAACATATGACATTTATATAAACATTTAAAAAGCCTTTTTGGTATATATAAAGACGATCCTTTATAAATCTTTTGCTGAGTTTGCGGTTTGAAGTACGTCTGTAAAATAATTTAATTTTCCCTGCCGATTTTTCCAGTATTTAATGTCAGATCGAGGGCTTTTCCATTCTAGAATAATGGGATTCTCCATGTCTGAAATAAAACTTATCCTCCACATCCCAAGCTATAGTTTCAGATAATAAACTGTTCATTGAAATATAGGTCAATAGAACGCATTGAATATATAAAGAAGTTCCTTTCATAAGTTACATAAAGAAACTACTGCTGGAAAGTATAGGGCAACTGGTGAGTATAATATTACTGGCCGCTATTAAAATGAACTAACTAATAAAATTGATAAATTATTAGATAATAAAATTGATAATATTGCAAATAACTTGCATAAATATATATTGATGGGACATATTTTTACTGAGTTTATTCTAGGTTCAGATTAATTCACTAGTGTAAGTAAATAAACGCAACGGTAGCTAATATTTTTGTAGTTCTGCACCTCGAAAGAAAAGACGGAATCTTTGTAAAATCTTTCACGAATCCGTCAGTCTCACTTGTTTTTCTCATAAATCGCTTAAGGTAGAAATTATAACGGCACAGTCATAAAGCATAATGATTTGTACGTATATAAATAGCTACACTCGAAAGTAATTAACTGGAAATTTTAGCGGGAACAAAAAAACACTAGAAAAAAAATTAAAATTCCTTGTATATTGTGGGATACTGTTTAAAATTAGGTTAATTAAGACTTTCAAAAATATTAACAATTTTAAATAGTAGATCTTGGGAAAAATATGTTACCTTTCACCTTTACTTCTAAAACTAATTAATTTAAAATTATATATAAATATAATTTTTAGAAATCTGTGGAAAGGGGGTAGGAAAACCATAACAATGATTCTCGATACGTTTTGAAATATTTTTGATAATATACTGCTATTTAATTATATTTGGTATTAAAATATATTTATGGCACTAGGTAGTATTTATTAGGGATGAATAAACTAGGATAATGAAATTAATTTAACGTCAATTCTCTAAACAGCCTTAAAATTAATTTTTTTTAAATGAATGTGTCTAAAATACAATTTGAGAACGTAATCCTTCTAAAACTATGACATGAATTACGGTTACCTGATTTAAATGGAATTCTCCCCTGTGTCATATCGACATTAATTAATTTAACATTATAATATAGCAAGAATGATAACTCATAGCTAAAGGTTTAATGAAGATTACCCTCTCTTACTAATAATTTTATAAAATTTAGTCACACCATGCAAAAGAAACGCCAGATCCAAATTGAAAATTGGCATGAGACATACCATTATTAAACGACACTTTATTATCGCAAGAATCAGAACTTAAAGCTATATATCATATAAAGATTTACTTATTATATAAATTATCTTAAAAAATTAAGACTATGTAATGAAATACACGTTCATGGTTCTAAAAAAACCACTAAGTTAGCAAACATTTTAAGGAATTTTTAAGTTATTTTTGTAAAAAAACAAAATAACTACTGCCATCAAAATAATGTTTCTAATAAATGTATTTAAAATCTTAGGAACAAAGTCTTTTCAAAATCGTGCAGTTTAAACATAAGAAAAAATCGTTAATGTCTGAATCTCGATGAGGTTTTCGTCATAAATAAACACAATGACTATTAGTTAAGATTGACTGTAAAATCTGTTTAAACATTATTTTTAACTCGATTTTATTAGCAAATATTGATATTTCTAATAACATCTTTGATTGATATTGCATCCTTGCTAATAGCCGACCTGAAGATGTTGTAATACAACGATATTATTACGTTCATTAGTATGGAACTATGTATGTGAACAAAGCTAGCAAGTTGATTTTATCCACCACAAATTGCCGTATTAATTCGTAACCTTGCAAACTTGTGCAATGCTGATGTCAGTACAATAATATACTGCCAAGTTGATATGACGGTGTAGGACCGAGCAAGTCCTAAGATCTTCTCAATGGTTAAAAGTTAACGTATCAGATTTGGGTTCGTTTGCCTTGTCTCACTGAGTCCTTTTGTTTACATAATATAACCGGACGTCTAATGATGAAAAACATGATTTTACATCTAAATTGAAAAATATGTTTATGTATACTGTTTTGCTAGCCCATAAATTAAATATTGGGAATATATAGGATAAAACTCTGAAAGAAATAAAACTTTTAGTAGTTATTTGCTTGCTATGTGAAACTTATATTAGCTTATGTTTTAACCATAAATCTTGATTTGGAAAGTTATAAGGTTGAAGTCGACGTAAAGTTACGCCTTTTATATGTACTAATCAGAGCACATTGAAGAGCTATTTTCTATACTAATAATATTTTTGAGCACACAAGTTTTTATAATCTAGTTAGAAAGTTTATATCAAGGAATTATAATAAAAGAGATTAATGAGATTTTGTTAATGGATAAGTCGTAAGGTATAA
This sequence comes from Druceiella hillmani, assembly GCA_039881145.1. Taxonomy (NCBI): domain Eukaryota; kingdom Metazoa; phylum Arthropoda; class Insecta; order Lepidoptera; family Hepialidae; genus Druceiella; species Druceiella hillmani. The sequence goes on from JAYKKI010000057.1 coordinate 5,835,970, forward strand.
GTCTTTGTTAAATCCATCAATGCTAGTTTCAATTGAAGTAATTTTCGAAATTAGTTGACAATTAAATTGTGGCCATGCAGATGTCGGGACAGTCGGGGTAAATTCGCTAATTTGGGATATATGAAGAATAATATGCTTTATTCCTATGCCAATTTTCAAGTTTCTACAAAATAATATATATTAAAAATTATTCCACGGCATTTCTATTCTTTTTTATAAGATTGCCAGCACAAGCGTAACGACTGTGAATTTTGTTAATTAGTTTCTTACAAAAACGAATCGACGTTATTGACCAATTAAATAAAAAAAATCGTTTTAATTTAAATTTTATATAATATTTAAAATATTCGGTATGTTCGTGAGAAGCTGATTGGATAAAGTTATTATATATCATAGGTATTATATATTCTAGCATGAAATACCTTAATACCTAGTATACGTTTTTTGAAATATATATTATATAATCATCAACAACATGTTTTCAAACGTTTACCTTCTGATATCATTGGAATAGACATATCTGACATTTAAAATTACGCAACATAAACTATTTTTAACATTCTGTTACAAGATATGTTTTATTTATAGATTTACAAATTTAAAATGACAACAACGAATTGAGGCTATTTTTAAAATCTAATTTTTATAATATTTAGAAGTTTCTTTTTGCGTGTAATCTCACTTACACCTAAAAATTTTTTACTCGTGAAATATTGAACATCTAATAAATTCCTAACTAGCTAAATTTTGACGACTTATGTAGAGCGTATGAATTAAAAAAGTAAGAAATGAGAAATTGTTAAATGTTAAATAAATTGAGGAGATATACGAGTATTATTCAAGCCCCTTCCAACCTTACTGAGGGTAGTTACCCTTAAACTATCCAACTATATTATATTTCCGATAAATTCTGACAATATTTCTGACTAAGTTTTTGTAGACAATGATATCGAATATTATATTGACCATTCCTTGTAACTCATCATATAATTACCGTCATATTTAATTTAATATGAAGTATGTCTTACTTACGATTATACGGGTAATCAGGTGCTAAGTAAATTTGGGTATATTATACGTAACAATTATTTTATTATGATATATATATATATATATAAGGATGTACATGAAATTAGGAAATTATTCTTCCAAATGTTTTATTGTGAATCTTCGTAAATCTGACTTCAGAATTAGACAAAACATAAAGAACAGAAAAGAGAAAACAGAAAGCTAGACAGAATGTTTTAATACAGCTTGATATGTACTCATGGCTTCATAGGCTCGCACCTTATGTTCGTGATCAATAGCTCAGATTTTTCCTTAAATATATCTTACCATAATGAAATAAAATAATAACACTACGAATATTAATTATTGTACTCTCTTCGAAAAGCGACGAGAAAAAGGTACCTATGTTTATTTCATAATTTCTTAGGTGTGTTGACTTTTTTCTGATATCTATAAAATCTATATTAATTAAATACCAATATTCAATTTCTTCGCTCGACTTTAAACGCTCTGATAACACGGCTGAATAATGACACAAAACTGGGGATGTTTTCAATTTATTTTTATTTGGTAAAAAAATAATTGTGAAAAAATTTTATGAAGACGTACATATTGGAAACTTGTACAAATTACAAATTGCAAGTTGAAAGGAGCATATCATGGGCTACCAAAAAAACTAACAAGTCAATCCTAGAGTTACTATGGTCACATTAGCCACCAGCAACCCGATACGCTCAACCAGTCGGTTGTAGTAAACAAGATGGAAGAAAAGAGACCCTACGGCCGATCAACTAGCCATTGATCGGCCGTAGGGTCGGCTATTACTGCTCTTAGTGTAACGACTAAACTGAGGATGACAAAGTGAAAGAAACTTTTACTTAAAGCCACAAATGCTTTTCAAGGGCATGACCGTCAGAAATTCAGAAGATAATCAAAAAGACAAACATAATTTTTTCAATTAATTTTTAACTTTATTGATCACATTTTTGCACATTAAATAAAAATTATTTTAACAGTTGTTATTTTTCCCTATCATACAATCTATTACCGAGGTAAAATAAGCAGCAATGTAGTACTGTATTGATTGAACTTGTTATTTATTTTTATATTTGTTGTGATACCTTATTAAGTCGTAATTACTTAACTTTTAAGGGATATTTACCTAAAATTTTTGTTTCTTTGCTTTGCGCCAGTAACAAAAGGAAAAATTAATTTTTAAACAACATAAATCTGTGCGATTGCATCAGCTCCCAAGCAAATTAGTGACGTCATTATATTACCAAATTTAATCGACATTAAAATACACGTATATACACTCCATCGTAAGCTCCACCCATGAATGAAAGCTCTCCATGGTTACAGCTTTCAGTGAGCAGGTTGGGTAGACGTGATTACGCCAAGAAATTATTCAGTTCATTGAGTAGCCCTCTGACCCAGTTTAAAGATGTATAACGTAGCTCTACGCCACGTAGACGCGTAGAACGAATATGTACCTTGAAGACTAATGTATGTAGGTGTATCGCTATTCATTAATGTTAGTGTATGCGAGTTTAATTATTGACGCTGTATGAGGTAAACCTGTATACATATTGATTTAGTATTGTGTCAAGCTATTATTAAATGAGTAAGTGTGGTGTGTGGTAGAAAGATTTATGTTTTATTGCGTAATTGCATGATTGGCAGATAAATGAAAGGCTTTTCAACTGTTTGAAAGTAATTATAGCTTTATTTTGGGCGTAATGCAACATATGAGAGCTTTTTTAATCTATCTTCTTACCTGTTTAACCTGGTGTTATTATTTTATCTTGCAATCATATAAAACTTGACGGAATCTGATTTTATAAACTATGATGTTAAGTTATGACACAACCATTGTTGGAATAGGAATCTATACGTTTCATAAGAAACACAAGCTGTAGTCTTCATATCTTTTGGTAATTTATATTCAGTAATAAATACATTATATCCTTACAGTAATAAAAACATTATCTATTTGCTCCTTGCACACATTTTATCTTTGCAGTTTTGAAGTTAATAAAATTTCATCATTTTAATAGTAAATTTATTATAATTCTATTAGTCTGTAATTTATTTCGTAATTAATGATAGTTTTTTATGAACAAAACAGTAAATTTTAAAACGTCCATAACGTTTAATTTTTTGCAAATTTGGTTTCAAATTGAGCAAAACTCATTGCGTACTTAGTGTTTACTGAAATAATTGAAAGTTTTAAAAATAGATGCCATTTTTTCTTATTTTTTTTATTCTTCTCTTGGAATTTTATTCCTATCTCACATAATGTTTATCGTAATCAACTCTTCAGACTTCATATAACATGTTGATTCGTTATTCATATTTCGTTGAATATAATTCACTTAAATGAAAAATCGATAAAAGATTATTGCAGTATACAATTTATAAACATACTGAAATTTGAAGTTTTCTCACACACATTAAATTATGAATAGTGTGCTTTCACTTCTAAAAATTATACCCATAGCTTAACAACAGCTAGTAAAAAATTATAATGACTTAGTTTTTTGTTATTCTCCTTCGACATCCGTTAAATATTTATAATGTTAGTTTAACAATCAAAATCAGAATACAAGTTTTGGAAAAAATGTTATAAAATTGAAAGCTTTAGTGCTCAACAATTTACTAGATTTTTATGACGCAATGTCTATCTATATGCTCCTTTCTATAATTTAATTTTTGCTACATAGTTATTAACGTTAATTTGCATTGCTAATTAGAGCTTTCATACCAACAGGTTATTACAGCTCAATCATTTTAAAACATAAATTAATAATTCAAACACCTGCATGTATTTATTATTAATTTATGTTATACAATGATTGAGCTGGTATAACATTTTAGAGAAAATTCGAAGACAAATCTGAACATTTAGGTTGATTTTGACGTATGTTTCTTATATTATTGCAAATACATTAGAATTATTTAGGATATAATTATTCATATTTAATGGCTATACAAGAAACACTGTATTACCTATCTTTGACATTTTTTAGCAAATACAAATCAGTAAAATTTATTTTAGATTTCCAGAAAAAAATAATATTATAGAATGTTCTTAATATTTTTGAATTACAAACCATGAAGTGGTAAAAATCTCTTTAAAATTAACGTAAAGCAAATCCGTTTCAATATTTCATTTGAAATTAATACTTTAAGAGATATTAGTGAATACTGGATATCACCATAAGAATGTATATGCATCATAGGTACGACGGGACGGTGAAGCCAATGTATGTATAATAAATATTAAAACGTCAACTATAATTTTAGTATTTTAACACCAATAACGATAAAAAATTTAAAAAATACGCTGAAATTATAATGCTAATATCCTGACGTCCACCCGACTGGAACGGTCTGCAGAAACGAATTGCTGTATTAATGAATTGTTTACTTCGTAAATGAAGAAATATGAAGAACATTTAAAATACTTTTTCAACTACTGAAACAAAAAGCGTTTTCTACATACTGCAACAATATAAACATCTGCGCAATAGAAATGTAATGCGTACATTCTGAAGCTTTACCAGCACACGGTGACGCCGTCTGTTCAAGAACCGTTAAGTTTTTGTGACGTATCTTTCTGCTAACGGCGAAATTGTAGAATTTATTGCCGCTAAGACGTTTCAAGATGTATACCCACTGGTATTTTCTTAGACAGATATTGGAAAAGTTTGTATACTTTATTTATAAATTTGGCAGTTTTCATTTGGTAGGACAGCGACTCTGTTAAACATTTTGGGGAAAATTGGCAACACGTGTAACATATTTTGTTTTACAGAATGAAATATTTTTTTACATGAAAATAGTATGAAACATTTATATTACTAAATTGTTTTATGGTAACTCTGTCCTTCTCACTCTTATCTGTTATTACCAGAAATTTTCAATGAATTGTCTTAATCTATTAATCCTAAACTGGTCAAGCAATCTGCCCCGATTTTTCTCAATGCATTTAAAACAGTTTAAGCGCATTTACATTTGCAAGTTGGCCAGATAAATAAATTCTTTATTGCATTTTGGTATTTCATCAGAAAATTATGACTTTTAGTTAAACATTCTCAGTTCTGGAATTAACTCCTGAGGGAGTTTTTTTCAACACAGTCTTTCACTAATTATTCTATTAATTAATCTAATTTCATTTATTCAATTTGTTGAAGTGGGGGCGGTTTTATTAGAAGCAGATAATAAAAATTATTATAATCTTATTCCAGATGTAATTTATATTATGGACTTATTAATAAATAGTATTCAACTACCTAATCGTTCATAATTAATATTGGCTGGACAAACTGGTATAGTTTGTCCAGCCAATATTAATTATGAATATAAACTATGACCAAATATTAAAGTAATTAAACCTGAAAATCCTTAATCATTTAAACTGAAAATTCCTCATAAAATAAGTCATAAATATCTTACAGAAAAATGAGAAATTAAAGATTTTAAATCAATTTGACAAAACATATAATATTTACTAAATATCTGCCAATTAATCTAATTCAAATTAAAATTTAATTAAATTGTTATATTTCAGCAAAAGTAAACTTTTTATTAGTTTCCTTTGTTTAATCAATTATAAATTTTGAGCTATTAATTACTTTTTGACGGTAATATATTGAATCACTAAAACGAATTCAACATTAAAAATTATCTTTTTCTATGATCCGAATTAACTCAAATATTAAACTTATTGGCATATTACATACAAGTAATATAGGTAGCAATTCCGAAACAAATTAAGTTTTGTTTTTATCGTGATATCTCAAACATTTGCAAAGTTTTGATTATGTTGTGATTATGTATCAATTTTTTGAGACCGTAGGGCCTACACGTACGCCCGTATTGTATAACTAATGCAGGTAATATATGAATTCTTCCTGCACCAAACTATATAATTACTTAACTCTGTGATCAGTATCAAAAATTATAAGATGATATCTGAATTTTGTACCAAAAATAATAAAAAGCCAGTTTTATATGTTTTCGAAAAACAGCCTATCAAAGTGAAATTTCAAAAAATGTTGAAAGATGAATTAACAATTGGGGTGGACGAGACGATTCATCGTATCGTCTCCGGAAGCAATCTTTGTTGCTCTGTCAGATCGCATCACAAAGCGTACGGCACGGATAGTTATATCGGGGTCGATGTTCATCACCCTATGCTCTCTAATAAAAAGATAATTATTACTATTATCGTTTTTTATCCCCTCTGACCCAATACAATCGCTCTTCGCGTCCAAGTAAATTCATCGAGTTAACGACTTCGTCTGAAAATATACATTTAATGCGAGTATTAGATTAAATACACAGAATAATTTTGAACGTTAAACTTTGGCGCCGGTAACTTGGGTTTCGAGCATTTTGTCAGTGCAGCTCATACCTACTTTGGCCAACTGTTACCACGCTCATATCTTACAAAGGAGGTAAAGAGCGGCGCGCGCTGAGTTAAGCACTACACACAAGATAATGGATGTGCAACTTTCAGTCTCGGACCATTTGGTTCGAGTGACGAGAGGTCGGGAGAAGTGTCGATCTCTCTCTCAGGTTGAGACGAGATAGCTCCCTGGTTGAACCTTCCAGTAATTATATGATTTTCGCAAAGACTAAACCGTGCATGTCTCAGTGCAAACCGTATTAAGGCAAAACCGCGAATGGTTTAATATAGAAGTTTTAGTTCTTTAGATCATGCTCTGTAACTTGGATAACTGTATACAAATCTAAAGATAATGCATGTAATCATTATTCCGATCAGTTTCTTTTTTTCTTCTTCTATACAGCCTTTAACATTACCCAATAATTTATACATTTCTATCTCTAAAATTTGATTTATACGTTATTTTGGGTATTGTCATTGTAATTTTTTAAAGCTTTCAAACATTTTTATTCACAATTTTATGCAATATGTCTTTGGATATTTACTAAAAAATAAGAAAAATATATGAAAATTAGGGTTTAGAGAAGTCTAGGCAAATATTTTAGGGAAACTATAACGATAATATTATATTTTACAATTTATAAAATATGCACCATGAATATTTTTAAATCGTTTAATACGAACAATATGTAAGTTAAATGTTTAAAATGCCTGAATGTAAACGGAATCTTTGTAGACAGATTCAACTCGTGCTTGACAACTTTTATTTAACGATTAACAACTGAATGAAGCCTGAATTAAAATTGCGCGATGATTCCGTAAATAGAAAAAAAATTTAAGAAAAAACAAAATATGCACATATAACGAGACAAATGTATACAATTTATATTATGCGCAATATTTAGAAAAAAATAACGATAAAGATTTTTACTTACATTTGGAAATTTATGCTTTCCTTACATGCTACTCATACAGTCTTTTTCTTATTAGTAAATTAATGAAGAAAACTCTAGAAAAATTACATATACTGGCGTATTTTCTGTACATTCACTACAGGATATAATAAAAATAAATTAAGATTTAAATCTTGTTGTTGATGGTTCGTCAATAGTAAGTTTTAGGTTTTCGTGTAATTGTCGGAAAAGAAATTTGGAGTCCATTTTAATGTCACTACAAGATTTCTTTGGAGACTGTGTTTCAAATATTATGAAAATATTTGATGCATGATATTTAAATAATAATGCACAAAATTTATTAACCTAAATGAAATTAAATGAACTCATCGATTTAATAGGAGTTCTAAAACTTTTTGAGATTTATCTTTTTAACAGTCATATTTTTTGTATGAAAATTTGGAAAAAAATGTAGAAGATTTTTGAGAATTTTGACATTCATTGTATCGTTGTCAAAGGCCAAATGAACTATTGAGAATAATGTCAAAAACTAAAACATTTAATATTGCACACCAGCATCAGACATGAATTTGTACTGCATTCTGTATACTTTTTAACAAAAATCTATAAAAGTCCCAGAAATTTTTTATTTTTCATTATACATAGTGATTTGGACGTTGTATATACTAAATAAAATGTATAGTTTATTCAACGGTAATTTAATTTGTATTTTTTACTTAAGTGATCTTGCATTAATATCTTTGTACGGAATTTACTTTACGAAACCATTTGCAAAAATGTTGCTGAAAGATGGAATCATTTTCTACTTGTTTGTACAAAATTTACAAATATTTTTCATGTCAAGTTGAAGGAAAAAATATTTGATTTACTCAATATTATTATTGTATATTTCCACAAAATAGATTGTAGACATAGGATTAAAAGAGGCAATGACTAAAAGTATAAGAATATTAGTCTCATATTAAAAAATTATTTTTAAAGTTATGAATCGCACCAAGACGTATACGGTCTTCGTACTTACCAACACTGCGCAAGTAAAAGTTGAAAATTAATCCAGAATATTTCGCAGATGTTCAGAGGTTAGAGAACCAGATGTTCAGAGGACTTTACTTGACAACTTTTTAATATTACTAGAACCCTTCTATACTGAAAGTAGTTAATTAGTGTAAAGTGGCACGGAAGGAAGGTTAGATCTAAATGGTAGAATTGTTTTGAGAACGAGAAAAACCTTCGTATTTAACTGTAGTGTAACAAATGTGAGAAGAAAGTATAAAGAAGGAAAATTATTTTAATAGTAGCGTAAACTTTTTTTTAAATACAAACCGTGCATGAATGATATCAGATATGACATAATTTAATGTAAATTAAAGAAAAGAATAAATAACTAATCTAATTTGTTATTTATTCTTTTACAAAAAATGAGTTCATACTAGATAAGGTCAAATATTTGCTTCTTTGAATATCAAAATTGCAATTTTGTGTTTAATTAAAAATATATCTGGCACTTAAAATTAATTTTCAAACTCTAGCCTGAACGATATAAAAAATTATTTTAATGTTACAAATTCACAAATTTTAAGCTCAGTCATAATGTAAACGAAGAAAATTAACGAAAAAATTTAAGGTCATTTTACCTTTTTCAACTTTTCGTGGTTATAATCTAAACATTTTATAACCTATTTTATAGTATTTTACATCCGATTCACATAAAGCTTTTTCCTATATCAACTCGAGAAAATTTAACTCGGCTAAATATGCTTTCACGGAAACTCACTATCTACTTCCTTCGCTCGATTTTCTCATTCGACATGTGTTGATATTTACCTCAGTAATGTCGTTTACTCAACATTATATAAATAAATGCGAATATCCACGTCTGTAAAAATAGCGGTGAAATACGTTTACAATATTATGCAGTGTCAAAGACGATATCAATAAGCTGATATCCTAATTGCGATATGCATTAGAATTTCAATACATTCTATTTCATGATGGAAATTGAACGACAATAAAATACAATATTCAGAAAAAGCACACTTTTTTAATATCACAATTTTGTTCTAAACCCATCCTGCTTAAAATCCAAGTTAATTTACCGCATCTGTCTGTAATTATATGTAGATATCGTGAGGAGATATAGGTTAATTTGAGTAACATCAAGAAGAATCTAATAAAAACAATTTCAGAGATCTTTTCTTCTGCTAATGCCACTAGTATGTGTTAATGGGAACTGATTACTTCGGTATTGACACCTACTGGTTATAAGTTGTTTCAAAGGCATACTTAAGATTGAATCTGGTTTAGATTTAGATGATAATAGTATATAATACTTCAGAAATCCACTGACGTGTGGATTCCAAATTTAAACCTTATTTACAAAAATTAATTAAGCATCCTTTTCAATGTTAACAGCAATAATATAACACTGAACCGTATAACCGTTTAACCATGAACGTTTTAACGTTGAACCGTGAACACATCAGTGGCATTTTAATCGTTAACACATTAGTAATACGACACGGTATAGAATGATAATAGTGTCTGAAGAAGTAATCACCTAAGCAGAAAATACATATTACTTTATCAATGTCATGTCTGATATTTATTTATTGCTTTCACCAGAATTCACAATAAATAGTTTAACTTATCTTCATCTAAAAGTCGTAATATTATTTAACAAAGGATGTAGTGTATGCTGTACAATTTACTCATGGATCATCAAATAAGAGTTTTTGTATCTTTTAGCCTTGTAACCCAGTTTTTTTATTACACCCATAATCAATTACTACTTCAATTTGAAATAGGTAACTCTGTTTATAAGATAAATAATATTAGTGTTCCTACTAAAAACAATCATATTTCAAGTAATGAATATTATATAAAGTACCGAATATTTTTTATGGATTAAAAATCGATTAGAAATTAATGTTATTTGTTTTGTAACAATACTGAGTGAAAACAAAAACTTTCCATGCATTTAAAAATCAGCTATTGTATGCAATGCCACTTCTTGACTCACTTTTAATAGCTTGACTTGTAATTCCTTTACATTGTAAGCAAATCTTACATCTTACTTTTCACCCATTTTCAATTGCCGCATCGATTTGAAACTTTGCTTTATGCAATTCTGTCCACAATATAATAACATCATTATATAGGAGGAAAGTGATCGTGGATACTTCTCAATGACTAACAGTAAACCTGTCGAGTTTAGAATCATTACATTTGTTTCAGTCTTGGGTTACGTATTGGAACTGGAAGGATCTGATGATGGAAGATAGACGCGGCCAAGAGAACTTCTCAACGGTTAACAGTATATCCATCGAGTTCGAGCTCGTTTGATTTGTCTCAATGGATGTTTTTTATTTTATAAACGTGTTACAATTTTTTTTAATTGTAAATTTTATTTATTTAAAACATTATTTTTGGAAATATTTTCAGTTCATCACATATATTACTAAAATGCTTAAAAAATCAACATTTTTGTTTTGATGTAAGAAGTGGACTTTTCGCCAGTGTCTTTCGAAGATGATGCATTTATTATAAACAAAGAAATTAAGTAAATAAACTCTTAGCTTACTTGTGAAATATAATTAATTAAAAGTTTCAAAAATAATTCCAACTTTTACTCGAAATAAGATTATTGTTTTAAAAAGATTAATTTCATTTAGAAAAATATTTCAACATTTTTTTCCTTTCTTTCTTATCTAATTTGAACCTTCAAAATGTTTCTTAAATATTAAAATTGTTTGGATATTGCAGTTTAGTGTTTTCTTAGTAACCCACACTTCAGAATATAAAAAAATAAACCTTATAAATTCACTGTTGTTGTCCGCCTATTGTGCGTATTGTGTTGTTTTTTCAAAAACTGTTCAATATGGAAACTTAGATTTAGTAATAGAGCTTATTGACTTGCATACTGCACAACAGTAACAGTCTAAAATATTTGTTTGAGAATTTTAGACATGTAAGGTTGGTATGAAAAATTTTTTTTTCGCTTTTAGTCGTGTCGCTTGAATGAGCAAAGGTAAAGAACTATTTTTTACTCTTTTTTGCAAGGTAAATTATGAAATTTTACAAATTTATGTCCCAAATATATTTCTGGAAATGTTCATAAAAATATTTTCTTCCTCCGACCCTTTTCCAACCCGTAAAATACTGAAGTTAAAATTATGAAAAAATAAGGCTATGAGAAGTTTAATTAAGTTTACTGGAATAATGTAGACGAAACTTTTTTTGAGAAAATCACGATAATTTTACGCCTGTGAAATATGCGCTAGGCAATATATTTACAAAATAAACTTTATATTAATATTTGTCTAAAGCAAAGGCTACGTATACTTAAATATTTAAACTTTCATATGTACCAACATATGTACGAAACTGTCATGCAAGTTTTACTCGTGTGTAACGGTTTTATTTTATACGAAACAAGTGAGTATTATGCAGCGAAAGTAAACTTGCTATTTCACACGAATATATCCTATACACACATATACGTTGCGTATGTATATCATTTTTAAAAACAAAAATGACAAACAAAGAGAAGAAAATTCTCCAAATGGGGCACTACTTAAAGTATAAAAATGTATAGGCCGTCAAGACATCATTTTCTATAATCCCGGGAGAAAAGGATAAATATGCTTATCGAGAACGCTCACTGTAAATATATTCAATTTTACTGTATGTAAAGAATAACATATGTGAATAAAAATCGTATTATTGTGAACGAGTGCCGGGATAAAGAAAAAACATCTTTGGCTAATAATTTCCCAACAAATTAAATTTTCCCCATTTTCAGCTGTATTACGCGATATTATGTGCTGTTTTCTTTTTAGACAGTTATATTTATGTCTTCAAATTATCCACAGTCTTGTCTTTGCAGATCTTCCTTTATCTTCTAAGAATTTCTTTTCATTTATTTCCTACAACCATAAAATTATTTTTTTATATTTCTTTATTGGTTTCCGATTGTACTACGTAGAGAATTATAGGATACACACTTCGAGTTACAAACATCCGCATAATTCACGTTCACATTTTTTTACACACACTTAAATAAAGGACTTAATTATTGCCTACTTATTTGTGTTAAGCTATTAATGCATTTTAGCAGTAATGTTAGAAAGCTGTTAATGTTACCTGAAATTTAACATTACTTTGAATATTACGTTCGAGAAATTAGAGTCACGTTTTTCACGATTGCTCTAACATGACTTATCGCTCTACTGGACTAAATATGTCAAATTTAGTGAGTTGAATCTCGTCGAAGACTAAAAAAATTGAATCCTTTAGAAAAGTTACTGTTTTACGATTTGCTGTTATATCAGACATCCCCTGTATGGGCCTGCATCATTATCCCAAAATATTTTGGATGGAAAAAGGCAGGTACTAAGTTCTATTTAATTGTGTTAGTGTAGTAGTTAGTGTTAGGGACTAAGTTTTATTTAATATTTAAATTACCCACGGGGGTATGAAGATGGTACATGCGTTTAACCCAAGATATTGTACGTGTATATTTGTAATGATATTTCTTCAACACGGCTGAATCAATGTTGATGCTGGTTTATATGTGCCAATGGTGCTAATAGATGCAGCCGTTTCTAATTTGTTAAGGGATCACAGCCAATTGTGTAGTGAACAATTTTGTGTTTATTTTCAAATATTCGGTTTTACCAAACAGTTCTCATACCTCGAATCTTGGGGATGTATTGAAGACCAGGGTAGTATCCTAGGGATTGAAGTAATTAGAATAGCTAAAGACTTTGTCTTTTCTTTGAAATAAGCAGTTTTATGGGACACGTTTGATGACAAAAATACTACTTTATTGTATCATAGGAAATAAAACTGCCAGAGATTTCAAGTTTATGTTCTTAATTTTTTATGGATAGTCTTTAAACTTGCAAATCTAATAATCTAATGATAGCCAAGATAGTAACGATAGCTCATATATGCATCCCATAGACCTAAAGATCTATAAAGATAATTTTCTATAGTATTTGAAGGGGTTATTGAGTAACTGTGCTCGTCTAAGTAACATATCACTACATTATCCGAGATCTCTCTCCACTGAGAATTACAAAGGTTTAATCTTTTGCAAACGTTTTATTTCCTAATATTAGATAGTATTAATTTATATGTGAAATAAACTAATCGCATGAAAAAATACTGGAAAATCGATGTACTAAATATAGGATATCAATATTATCCCCTAAGTATACCTACGTATACTTATACATACTATATCTATATAAACACAACATAGAAAAATCAATATTACATAAAAATGGCGATCAGCACTAATTAGATAGCTGACAGAATGTCGGCGCTGCAGAAATGATTTTCCTTTTAGGAAAACTATGTGAGTGTGATGTAGAAAGGTTAAAATAGTGCATATAATGTGTTGTTAATTTGTATAAAGGATAATAACTTTGAATATTAAGCGAAGTGTATGTAAGTCGTATGACGGGTTACGATTCATTTTATGAAGTTTTGAAAAACAGAGCCTATAATTTAGGCATAGAACATAATTTGTAATAAGCCATATATGTTTATTTTGCCGAAATAGGACTATCTTAACCACTCTAGTAATTCTTCTTGCCCACTCTATGAATTCCTTGTTATATTCACAACGAAGATAATTAAAAGCTACCTCTCAGAGAATATACTACAGAAATATTGATTTTACATTATTTATACAAAGTTATGCCTATAGGTATATCCAAAATGGTATTACATGATTGGCGTAGGATCTAAAGGGTTTAACTTGAAGCCGCGTGTCGATACACTCCATTAAATATTAAAGAATTTGTTATGTAGGTACTTGTTCATATGTAATTGGCAGAAGGAAGTGTCTATTATGAATACGTTTCTGAGATGTTTTAAATACTAAAAGCAATTCAGCGTATATGTTGAATACTCGAACACTTAATAGTATTTCTTAAAAAGGAATACATATTTTTATACTAAAATTTTGCAGTATTATGAAATTGTAAGCGTATGGATACAAGCCTTTTGTATAAATCTCCTTTTCTGAAACGGTAAGATGAATTGACATTGATTTAAAATCATAAAATAAATAAATAAAATATACCACATTAACACGTAAAATATAAATTAACATTTAACAGTAGCTGATATTAGAATAAATCTATTTGGAAATTAAGGTTCACAAATAAATTGGACAGTTTAGAGACTATTCTAATTCTAAGAAAATGTTTATACATTTCCTCCGTTAGGTGTATTAATATAAAGTAAAAACTATTATAAATTATATACTGAAATATATAGTACAATATAATAAATTAGTAGTAAATGATATAACCTAAAATCAGTGTGATTTCTTTCAAGCGTTAAAAATAAATAGACTTTCCTTTAAACATTTCAATTTTTTTTTTATTTTCTTAGTAATCTCAGTAAAAATATTTGCGAAACCTACATAATTGCAATTCTAAATTTTTCTCCTTTATTTTGCAGAATTCCATTTGCCTGCGAAGATGTACAAAAAAGTTCAGTTCTATCTAGTAAATAAGTAAATAAAGCAATACTTTGGTAAATGTTATTTTAATGAATACGCATATCTATAATATCTAGTAAATAAAGCAATACTTTGGTAAATGTTATTTTAATGAATACGCATAAATTGATATTTCGTTGAAACTACAAATTTAATGATAAAACCAATTACGTCGAACATGAGCTATATCGAAATATTGAGATGCAATGTGTATAATATTCACAAAACATGTATATAATTTTATATGACATTATGTTTAAATTCATGAGAAATATTTATGTCAACTAATTTACGTTTGTTTAAGGAATTGGACAACACATGTACTCTCTTGTAAACACTTGTAAAAAATATTTTCATTCCAGCAGAGTTCTTTATAATGAAATATATCTCGTACTTGAAAAATGACTATATTTTGTTTATAAGAGTCAAAACGAATTCAAAACTGTTATTACTTTGATTGAATGTAGTAAACTATTAAACTATTAAAAGAGACGGGGAAATGCTGTGCGTATACAAAAAAGGTTTTTTTTTTAATTATTTAATATTGAAATTGCATAAAATTATGAAATCTCTTCAGAAAACATGTTATTAATGATTTATTTTATATTCATTTAAAGCAACTATTTAAAGCAATAATAAAAAATGTAAATAAAGCGATTAAAATTAACAGTTAATAGTTTAGTTTTTCAGCGATTTTCACCTGCATCCATGGGCTGAAAAAATTGTAATTTTCGAAATAAGAGAAACGGCTATGCTTGAATGTTAACCAATCCAATGACCTGAATTATTGTTGTATATTTTAGTATTAAGCTAATAATAATTAGAATAAACTTGAAAAAAACAATCTGAAACTGCTTACTATATTTTGCTATCTTAATAAATGATAAAATCCTGATATTCTACGAAATTATATTGATATTTTTTTATATGCTTCAAACATTTGCTTTGATGACTCTTTGCTTCTTTAAACGAGATATCAGATCTATTTCCGGCATTCCAGTTTATGTTTTTAGTATAGCTCTGGTGTTGTGCTCAGTGGATGTCGCTGCATATTTTTGGACAAGTGTTCTCCAGAATAATAAATGACAAGGCAAAGGAGAATTTCGTCTAATCGATAGCTGAATTTAAATAAAGCTGTAGTTTTTTGCTGATTTTATGAACCATTATAATACCGGCATTGTCGAATTTTTTCTACACTCTGGGTTTTATTAAAATTTAATATTATTTACTTACTAAAATCCTAGAGAAAGATATCTTCAAGCGGTGATCTTCTTAACAAAATCCATAACTGTCTTTTTGTTAAGTACCGTTTATGTAGTTTCAAACTTAAAGGAAAATACGAATAAGCTATTCAATCATATTAAGATCTCTAGAATTTACTACTTCTCCAGATATGAAATTTCATTCGCTGTACCAGAAAGTCTCAAATCTCGGATTAGTCTGGTTATACCAGTAAGGCCAACGTTGTAATGTTGATCACAGATTCTTAGTGTTTGATTGTATGTCTTTTTGCACTTTGTTGTGTGTACAACAGTAATATACAATTTTCCGCTAAATATGGCTTGTAAAAATATAATTAAGCTTCATAAGCTGCTGTATATACTAAAAGTAATCATGGAATAGATCAGGTAGTTCTTTTTTTTTTGAGTGAACTCGTTCATATACTGGCTCAAACTACGACCTACACTACCTTTTTTATCATCTAGACACATTTTCTTTCACACATTCGCAGTTTAGGGTCGGATATAGTCCGACCATCGATATCCATACAGCTCATATTTTGTACTCATACGTGACGATTCTTATCGTCGCATATCCTTTTTGTATTTGAAATATAGCTATTTAATAAACCGTATTGCTTATTGCATTTAACAACAGAAAATATTGACCTTTCGATTATTTTCATGGTTAAAAATGATTAAAAAAATACTAAAGAAATAACTCTATCAATATATTATCAATTTACGACAAATAATTTTTCCTTCCCCATATATAATCAGGTAAAAAAATAAATCAAATGCTAATCCATATTTTATCCTCTCCCAAAAATAATCTAAAATTGATAATCTTAGTGCCGACCGCCCTACGTAAACATGTTTGCGTTTTCCCTCCAGCGGTTAAGGAAAACGGGGAAATGTTTACTCCGTGGAAAATTTTGCATTTAAAATGTGTATCGGGTAACATTTCTCTTTCCCTTCCTTCTTTCACAATTTTATCAATAATGATATTTCAGTTCAACTTTAACCGAATTTTATAAATACACAATTTGGAAACTCTGGAACAATTTTGGTTATTGCTTAGTTTTTTAAAAAGATAATTCATAATAAAACGTGTGATGTTTTGAGTGTTGATGATGTATATTTATCAATATTCAGTTCAAATTACGAATATTTTCTTAAAGACAAAGAAAGTAAATTAAGTTAAGGTAAAAACTTTATTAAAGCGACAATAATTTCTATCAAGGTTGAGTAATCAGAGATTATGAAATAATATTGTTCAAAAGGTATTGAAAAACCATATTTATTGAGGCAATAATATTGCGTTTGTGATATTTAAAACAAGATATCCATTTCCGTATGTATATTAAGCACATAAAGAGATTATAAGTAATATCTAAAGTTACGATTTTAAAAAGAACAATGCTGAGTAAATATAAAATACACATGTTATGTTAAAATAACCTTTACCATATATAATATAATTAATTATAAAATAATATAATTAATCATAAAATGCTAATCGAAGCCACTCGTCGTATAATAAATTTTCCTTCCACGTCGGACATTCACATTTAATCTACACATATTTAAAAAGCATTTATAAGATTTATAGAATTTGGAGGAAGCTAAGCCATACAAATTTTTCTTCTTACTTTTTTAAATTTTCTTTGCCAACAATATTTCATCCCCGTGGATGGAAAACAGCATTTGCTTCTGATAACTTTGAAAATATTCTTTAAACGTTAGTCGGATTACTGAGATTATTTTGGAAAAATAAAAGTTGTCTCTTTATAATAGGAAGATTATAAATATACGTAAATTATT
Organism: Druceiella hillmani; assembly: GCA_039881145.1. Taxonomy (NCBI): domain Eukaryota; kingdom Metazoa; phylum Arthropoda; class Insecta; order Lepidoptera; family Hepialidae; genus Druceiella; species Druceiella hillmani. The sequence continues at coordinate 5,853,865 of JAYKKI010000057.1, forward strand.
ACATGATAAATAAAAAATAAACAATTTTTAAAATAACTGCTTTTTGCGTATTTTGGATTACATAAATTTCGTTCTTTTTATTCAGCACTAGCTGGAGTGAACATTTTAGCATTATACTTAAATATTACTGTGGAACCACTTTAGAATATAATCAATAGATTATAATTATATCGCAATTATTATCACATTAAAATATTATTCTTTTCTTCTTCTCCAGGCGTTTTCCTGTCTCTGCTGATATTTCTATCAGTAGCTGGTAACATCCTAGTCTGCATAGCCATATACACAGACCGAGGTTTGAGAAGAATAGGAAATTTATTTCTGGCATCCCTGGCCATTGCTGACATGCTTGTGGCAGCCGCCGTGATGACATTCGCTGGTGTGAACGATTTATTGGGATATTGGATCTTTGGCGCTCAGTTCTGCGATACTTGGGTGGCTTGTGATGTGATGTGCTCTACGGCATCGATTTTGAACTTATGTGCCATTTCACTGGATCGATATATTCATATAAAAGATCCTTTGAGGTAAGTTAATTTATTAAATAACGTTTTATATTTGAAAATAATAATAATATTTAATATATTTTGCGTTAATTTTTTAGAAATTCTTTTATTTAATTTATCACAACTCAATGAAATTATGTGATGTAGCATTGTTTCTACTTAAATTAAATTCTTCACCACAACCTATGTTTTGTCGTATGACAAAATCTTTAGGTGGGCAATTTGTAAAGAATTGCCTACCTGAAGATGTTTTCATACAACGAAACTTAGGTCGTGGTAAAGAAATTAAATATAGTAGAATTAATACTACATCATATAGTTTCATTTAGTCGGGAAATATTAAAATATTAACAATATTTTATTTGCACAAAATAGCCTTTTTTTTAAATATAACTGATGTCATATATGTTCCGTATTGAAAATATGAGAAGGTAAAACTAGGACTAGTGGTTTACAAAGCAAATAGAAAAACTAAATAAACTAAGTAATTTGTAATATATCTGAATAGATAAAATATCGCAGTTTGGGTTATTTTTGCTTGACTTGTTTGCAAATAAAATTATGTTAGCTTTAAATAAGCATGGTAAAGTTATATAAATTAAACCGTAAGGAAAAGACGTGGTTATGAATTATTCAAGTGTGTAAGTAATTGATTTTATTAACATATAAAATTTAAAGTGATTTTGCACTCATGCATTCTCGATACATTAAGAATGCTTTTTTCGTTTTATATTTTATTGGTAAAAGTTATTTGTTAAAATTATGTATGTAAATATAGAATACGATTACTAGTTAGGTTTGCTTATAAATTTTTGGCGACCAAAAAAAATTGTGAAATTTAAATCGACATTTTATAAAGTAAGTATCCGAAACACCTGACACGGTAAAGTAAAGTTAATATTTTAAACAGAATTTTGGGATCGAAAAAACGACCTGAATGACTTAATAAATTAACATAACAATTTTATTTTAATCTAACTAAAACTAAATTTACGAGTATGCTGCAGTTTAGTACGGCCGCTAATTTTTGTTTTTCTCATTGTTTATATGAAAAAATATTCATAATAAAAAGATATATAATATAAAAAATTTGGTAACTATAAATTTGATAATAAAAATCGATTTGAGAAATGTTCTTACTATGAAGAAATTGTTGTAAATTCATAACCCCTCTGCGTGCGATCCTTTTTGCTTCCGTGATACATAAATAATAAAGATTATTAAAGAAATAATGAAATAGTCATTGGCGCTAAAATGGTCATTTTTCTAAATTATCAGAACTGTTAATATTTGAACATTTCCAATGTAAAATAAACCAGCGGTGACAGACAGATACGCCAATGATTTTAAAAGGTTGATGTTTCCTTTTAAGGTACGGAATCCTTATAATGATACTACTGTCTACATAGCACACAGGATAATATATTGTGATACGTAACATGGGTTTAAAGAGAAAAGTATGTCATTCAAGTTAGGTATTTATGAGGCACTTCAAATCTCTTGTCCGTTTACCCGTATTCGTTAAAGTGGAACAAATATTTTTTAATTTCTCTGTGTAATAATATCAATCACAAAACTAAGTTCTAATCTTAAAAGTTAGTCCTAATTATACTTCTATAAATTCGCAGAGAGAATTGGTTCCTAAAGTCATGTGAAAATTTTTTCGTCGTTTATTGTTAAATATTTGTTATTACCTCAAATAATTTATTAATTTTAATAATATCTACTCGTCAAATAATAGGGTAATTAATGCGTCATAGAATCCTTTACATTATAAAATCAAAATCTTAAGTCAAAATCTTTTTCTTGTAAACCAAAATTTGTTAAAAAAATAGTAAAATTTATTTAAGGATATAATTTACTTTTAAAACGAAGCAGTTACATTATAAGTACACCACATTATTTGCTTTTTTAACTCGACGAGTAGTTCATAAAGATTTTCCTAACAAATTGCTACTTTGTCTCGTATTTGAACAGATACGGCCGTTGGGTGACTCGGCGCGTAGCCATAGCCAGCATAGCCACCATCTGGCTTCTAGCTGCCCTCATAAGTTTCGTCCCAATTTCGCTAGGACTCCACAAACCTGCCGAACCACAAATTCCCCGTGCAGCACCGCGCTATCCAACTTGTGCGCTTGACCTGGCCCCGACGTACGCTGTGGTTTCTAGCTGTATATCTTTCTACGTGCCCTGTATTGTTATGATCAGTATTTATTGCAGGTGACAATTTTTTATATTTTATTCTAAGTAAATTAATAATATTTTATTTAACTTATTTAATAGTAATAATTACAGGTACAAATACAAAGCTTAAGTGGTGACTTAAGCTTTGTGTTTGCATAGTTGGTGTTTCTCCTTTTAACCTTTTTAGACAGATTATTATATCTTTTCATCGATTTGTGCAAATTAAATATTTCGTGAATTTTCCTTTGCTGAATAAAATTTCATGTGTTCCTACGATTAATATCCTTATCTGGAACTAATAGGTCTCACATAGGTGCAAACTTCTATCGCTGGCCTTTCAAAAAGATTGTAAAACATCTTAGAAGAAGTAGAAAATCTCAATGGTGATTAATAATGTTTATAAAATTATGACAATTTATGTAAATAAATGTGAAATTTGTTATTATTACCTCATATAATCGATATTTATCTAATCGTCTTTGCATGTCGCAAATGTGGTGTCCTTGGCTGGTTGATAATTTTCACATGACAACAATGTCACTTCAGTGGATGGTATAGTATTATTCTTTTGATGGTTTTCATATCCTTTTATTTTACAAATCTTGATCTCAATGTGATTCTTCTTATTATATTATCCAGCTACCACTGTGACTTTATATATTACTCTTATGGTTATTATTATTATTTGTAATGGTTTAAGACGTATTTAAAATTGAGATATGTACCTTCACGTCATTGATAATAATATTTACATATTTTATTTCATAGCTTTTACACACTAAGTCATAATTATTACAAACTACAGCTGCTGTGAGCGTTTAAAATAAATTGAATGCAATTAATTTCCTTTTGCGTTATTGAAGCTCTTTGACATGTGAAATGAACAAAATATTTGTAATAGTGACAAGCATATTTTTAAAACTAATTTTATGGATAAATGTGCTCCTCAAGCTTGGACACATCTACATTAATAGGATATTGCAACATCAGTAAGGGCGGGTTAAACAAATTTCACAATCAAATTGGAATTTCTTCAGTTTTTTAAAATTTTAAACAGATTTTGGCAAAAAAAATCTATTTAAAATATTTCAATTATAGTACTCCATATTTCTTCATCATCTTTTGCAAGGTAAAACAACTTGATAAAAATAAAACTAAACAGTATTTTCTTAATTTGAAATATTCAAATTGGATTCTAGAAATTGCATTTTATAATTTCTGGTATATATGGATAGTGGGATAGTCAAAACAATACCACATATACGAAAAATTATTAGTGTAATTCAGCCGTAAGTAAACGTAATTAAAGTGGAGAACTCATAATTAATACATTTACAATAAAATAATTTAAAAGTGCAGAAGTATTTTTAATTAATTTTTTTTAAAATACTTATAGAAAAACTGTGAGCGTAATTATATTAGAGCTAGCACATCAATTGTATTAAGAAACTGCGTATTTGAGCACTAAATGCAAGTGATTTCCATTACTTTTAGCAATTATAAATGCCTGCCAGTAGATTTTATTTTGAAAAATGTATCTGGCCTTTTTTTGGTTAATTATATAAGTATATTCTATAAAAACAATGCCACTAATTTCTTTGGAAAATCGTTTAAGTTAGTAATTATAATACACAGTCCAAAGAGAAACGAAGCAGCATAATGAGGGAAATAACGTACCATTACATTTCAGACTCTACTGCTATGCGCAAAAACATGTAAAATCGATAAGGGCAGTAACCCGTACAGTGCAGCTGCCGGACAACAGGACAAAGAGCGTACGGACACGTGTCCATACCCACGTTCACTCGTCGCCGTACCATGTGTCCGACCACAAGGCAGCAGTGACTGTTGGTATCATCATGGGCGTTTTCTTGGTGTGCTGGGTGCCGTTCTTCTGTGTGAACATAGTGGCTGCATTTTGCAAAACTTGCATACCGGGTAAGTATTGCATCGTCAAAAATGTTACTTATAAAATATAATGGTAAAAAAATTAAAATTTACTTTAAAGATATTTATTGAATCGATGTGAAAAAAAGTAATTCGTAAGTTATAATCTCTGTTTTATATAAGAAAGAAATTTATATAAATTTTAGTTCCATTATAATTATAGTAAAATACCAATATTTTTATATTGAATTTTAAATAAATATTCCTAAAAAAAACAACACATAAAATTTGAGAAAACAACATTAGCAGTTTTTGTATACTATCAAGGAATCCAAGCAGCGACTTTTTGTAATATGAAAAATAAGAAATGAAAAAAAAGTATTTTATTGCATTACTTTTTTAATTATGAAATAGCATAGATTACACTTTTACTACCACTTTGGCGGCTAAAAAAACCATACTATAATCTATTACTACTACATACTATAATTTACTATAATCACGTATAAAAAGCAAAATATCCGAAGTTAATTAATTTTATCAACGCACTCCTCTTTTATGGCAAAATTCATAACCAATTAAAATAAAAATATATACATATAAAAATGCTTAAATCAGCATTATATTTCAAAATCAAATTTGAAATTATATGCACATTTTTAAAAGTATTTGAATATCATTTTCCGTCTCTGAGATCAATCTGAGAAAATAAAAGAGTTAATCAAAATTCTCTTTTCACATTTAATATAGGACTAACATGGAAGTAGGAATCTATCTTACCTTCATGTGGGTTAGTAATCATCAGAATAGTGTATCTTTGTATCAATTACAATTTTCACTTACGAAATGTTAAATCGTACGAAACTCCTGTTATTCTATAAACATTATTAAAGCGTTAAGAATCAATCTGAAAGATGCGGCGCATGTTTTATGCGACTTAATCCTTGCAAAAACTTTCAGAATTTGGCTTCGTAGCCTGAACAACATTACATTGATACAACAAATATTTGTCATCTTGAAAAAAATATTTAATAAATCCAATAATGAAATAAAATTTACACGCTTTAAAAATCTACAATGTTCATCAATAATGCTAACTTTGAAGTTTAGTTTGTCATAATGAATTTAATTAAGTAAACATTTTTTGCACTTTTCTATTCTTTCCAAAATATTTTTTTTGTTGTTTTTCTTTACCAAATTTTCAATTTTAACACCTGTTATGATTCTTTTCATCGAAATGTTTTTCTTGGTTCGTTGAAATAGGCTTTTTTCGGTGAACTAAGTAATTTATTCTTTACTTTTAATTACTAATGATACAATTTGACAAATTGTAGCTTACTGTTTATATGCATTTAGACATAATATGAATATAAAAAATAAATAATATTTTTTCCCGATGTTTTTCATAATATTTTGTACACACTATAGAATCAATATATTTTCAAGTCCTCCGTTTTACCTTTTCCAAAAGTTTTGGTCATGATTTTATTATATTGAAAATTACGGTGGTTTTGTTAAAAAACATTTTAAAAGTTGCATGTATTTTTATAATTCTTTTGAAAGTATTAAACGAAACCCTACTTTCAGGTAATACAAAATTTTCAGAGTTTCCCAAGTCCAATTAATACTTGGCTAACTTCCCTTTCCTATTTTTCGCTGCGCGGTGCGAACCAGAATAATTTTGTTCCAACTTGTTTACGCATTCTCTTCATATTTAATTTCTATTCCATCCAACTACATTGTTCGATTACTTTTTGAGCACAACAGACGGGGTAAAACGTAAAATCTTGCTAGAGCACCGGAATTAAGAAAAAAAGATATTAAGAAGTTAAATTATTTTGAATGTAAAATTTACGTTTGTCAGAGGTGCCGTTCTTGTAATTAATATCACATAAAGGTACCTTCATTATAAGATAGATAACATCGAAACCAAACAATTAGGAAAATCTGTTCTCCAAATTTTAATATTTGAGTTTGTTTTAAAAGAATATTCGTTATCGTAACTCCATTTCTTTCCTGACGTATAAAACTTATATAATATAAAACTTACTACGTACTTGTACAATATTATTAAAAATAAAATACAATTAAAAAAATGTTTCCTTTTAAAAAATATATAATTTTTATTACTCGTTTGTACTAAAATAAACGTTATTTGTTGTGAAAGACAAGTAGTCCTTAACTATATTTCGAGGTTAACGGGCAGCTTCCTAGTGTTCATATTCGGTGATAAATTTACAGGATATATTAAAAGTAACCAGCAAATTCAGAGCCATAAAATATAAACAGCACATGTGCAATAGCGATGTGCTTACCATTTTTGTGTAGTTTGATCATTTGAATTTAGGTTTAATTTTGCTCAGCATATTTTTTCGCAAAATTGTACTTTGTGTTTGTTATCATAATTATTTGCTTCTTAAATTATTTCAATGATTATAAAAAGACGTTCATAATTAACAATTATAAAAGAATATTCATAATTTAAAATTATAAAAAAGATATAAAAAATCACAAACATAACGGTATAATTCTTAATTGTATTTAACGGGTATTGTTTTTGTGTATGTCGACCCATAAATAAAACATAAACGCGTTGCTAATATCATTACGATAATTATAAGCAATGAAAGGATTATGAAAGGATAACATTAAAAACCATAATTTCCTCTTCAAAGCTTGGAAGTCGACATTTTAATAAGCACCAAACAGATTTCTCCCCGCTTCTTTCGAACTTTTCTTTTCCGGCCGGGCCACGCAAAGTTGGTAAGAAAATGATTTCGTTGTTCCAACGGATGCTGAGTCCGACGGGAAGTTGTATTTGCGTTATGAAATGAAAAGTTATCGGCGCGGATCCGATATCGGAAGTTGGTGCGTTAACTCAATATTTGATTCGAGTTCCGGACATGTTTGGCTCTTTATTATGTCAGATTTGAAAGCGAAATACGGATCGGAAACTGAATAAAAGCACTGGCGGTCCTGGGGAGGAAGGAGGGGTGAAAAACTTGCCCGTCTTGTTTGCGAACGCTGAAAATTTGCTCAAAAGAATTAAAATGTTTGCGTTAAAACGAATTGCATCATAAAGTGTATTTAACTATTAAGTAATTGCTATTTTCACAATTAAATGAAACTACTTGATGTAGTATTATTTCTACTTTCTTTAAGTTCTTTACCATGACCTAGGTGTCGTTGTATTACAACATCTTCAGGTGGGCTATTAGCATGGTTATTAGCTATGGGCTATTGTTACTAGCCCACCTGAAAATGTTGTAATACAACGAAACCTAGGTTGTGGTAAAGAACTTAAAGAAAATAGAAATAATACTACATCACGTAGTTTCATTTAATTGTGAATAATGAATTTCTACAAAATTAACGCCAAAGATATTCAATAATTCCAATTTTATTGCAGGATTATTTATCTCATTTTTGTTTTAAAAGAAGAAGGACCGCTATGTTGTCAAAGAGTGAACTGCCATGTTATTATATTAATAAACAATTATACTATGAATTAAACGTTTCTTATCATAACTTGAAAACAAATTTAAAATTTTAATATATACCTTTAAATGTATAAACAAAAATTAAGTTAACTTATCGGTACTTGGGTAATTTCTTTCAGTTAACGAAATTATTAAATTTAATTAGTCGCTATAATTGTTGACTAGCTAAACTATTAAACGTCTGAAAAGTTAATATATATGCCTAATTTAGAAATGTGTAATAAAAATTAAAGAACAACAGACATAAAAGATATTTTTATAATTGACCATGTCAATACTCACTATGACGTTAACTGAAGTAAGCTTAATTGAATCTAAAAGGGTTTCTGATAATTTTCGTATATATTAGTAACACTTAATTTAAATGTAGCTTTGTAGCCTGAATTTAAATATATTCCAAATTCATTTCATTTGTAATTAAGTATATTCCAATCATATTTCTACTACTATGCACTATTATACTTAATTTAAATATAATAAAAAATACAATGTGCACCGGACAAAAGGTAATCTCCAGTCAAGTAAATAATTATACCCGAATGTCGTTATTTACGGTAAGTTCTCAGCGTTAAATTTAATTTTTAGGAACTGAACCGACTTGTTAAATAAAATGACGGATTAAGCCAATTATCCACTTAACAAGCAAGCTCTTGAGCATTTCGTTAACCCAGTTTCGAACTGCAGAAAACTTTTTTGATATTATTTAGTAAGTTTTATTCGTAAGCAATCTGTCTAGTTAAAGTCGGAATTAATGAATTATTAACTCGTCAAGATTTAAAATTACGTTAAAATTTTCCAAGACCCCTTCGCACTTTGCAGTACTTACAAAATATCTTATAAAACAAGTTAAGCCCCAACAAATGAAGTTGGAATAAGAGGGTGTAGAAATATATTAAAGGCTTTTAAATGGCTCTAACATTAAATGTAAAATACATCTAACTGATATAGAATTAATGGATCGATTAATGGCAATTCAATAATAAAACCCAAGTCTGAGTTACTTTTAGTGCTACGTAGCTGATACTCCAAAAAAGGCCAAATACAAGGAAAATACACCTGCGCTACGAAAGTATACTTTAATTAATTAAAAGTTACTTACAATTTAGTAAAATAAATGTAAATATGTAATTTTATTTTTTGTTATGGGCATGGTATGATGGTTAGAAAATTTATTTTATCGCATTGTATTTAAAAAAGATCATAATTTTATCACTCTTTTTTACAAACTATTATAGTTGAAGACGATCCTTTGTATTATTTGCCATAAAAAGAAAACGATTTTCTAAGAAATTCACTAAAACGTCAACACAAAATAAATATTTTTCAAATTCGTCGATATTAAAGCGTTGTGGACTTAAAAATTATTTACATAATTACGAAAAAACAGAGCCCAGTAAAACCTAGTAAAAACTCTAATAAAAAATTAAATTTAATAATTACTTTAATTTACACTAGTGTTCTAATAGCAATGAATAAACAAACCCCAATAGACTTCTAATGTTTAGAAAGAAAAAAATTAAGCGCTCTTCAATATATTACTTAAAACTATCACTATCAAAGAAGGATATTAATATGTTACTAAACTAAACTCATTGTAGGAGTGATGACTTTCATGTAAAAAAGAAAATAAGGCAATTCATAATTTAAAAATTTAAAATTAACTTGTGGAAATTAATTTAAAAATAGTAAGTGTTACGCAGAACATTTAATTGACTTGATTTGAAAAAATTAATTTTAGAATAATAAATAATTATCAAAATATAAAAAAAAAATTTACCTAACATAAAAAAAATTGAATTTCCGAAGAATAACCACTTTGAGAAAAAAATGTAGTTTAAGTCAGTAGTAGTAGTAAAACTTAACCTACCGCTTTTAGATTTTTGTAAAAATAAAATTTGGCCGTAAAATTGTGGCTTACATTTTTGTTCATCTAAATACTAAAGGACACTATTAATTGTTATTAGAAAAGTTTGTTTCATTATATTTGCCCAAATCTGGGAAGAACAACAAATTTTATTCAAATTTTAAACGTAAACATTTGTTACAGGACTTGCCTTCAAAATCCTATCTTGGCTCGGATATTCCAACTCGGCTTTTAACCCAATCATATATTCGATATTCAACACGGAATTTCGCGAAGCCTTCAAGAAAATACTGACCTCACGATATCCGCCCTGCTGCGGATACCAGAGTGTGAGAGCCAACACGCCGACAAGGAACGACAATTTCATCACCGACTACGGAACCAAGACTCTGGTGGTCAGAAGAAGCGGCTCCTTAAGAGATTGCTCCGGAGCAACCCCGAGATCATCTGCAGAATCCGTAAGACCATTTAGAGATAGTCAAATTTGACAAGAAGCCCTTGCTAATACAGGTAGCGAATCGTTTCTAGATAATAGTGATCACGTGTAAATATGTACATCTTCCTATGAATCTGTTCTTAGAATGGTAACAAAGCAATTTATATGATAGAGCGTTTTTAAGTCCATTGTTAATACAACTATAATTTTTTTAACCATTTCTGAATATGAAAAAAACAATTAATTAAAAAATATCCACAAACAAAATCTAGAAAATTTCACAAAATTCATTAACAGAAAGAAATGGTATGTTGATATTACAAATTAATTTTTTTAATATTTAGTCAAATAATAACAGACTTTGATCGAATGTAGGATTTTAATGACACTGCAAATTGGGCTTAAGTATTTATAAATTGTGTTATGCTTGTTTGGATAAGGTTAGCTAAAATGTTTATTAATTAAATTGAAATTACCATAGTCAATCATGAACATAATTATACTCTGGAAATTGTGCAATGTCTCTTTATTTATAAGTAATTTTAAAACAAAGCGTTCGAAGTATTGCCATAAGCAAGAATTTTCAATAGAGTCGATATCAAATCATTAATTAGAAAAGTGAATATTACTTAAGTGCCGAGAGAAAATTTTCAATAATTCATTAAATTACTCAATTTTAATAAAAATAACTCTGTCGATGATATATACCCAAGCGACATAATCATAGTTATAACTATAAGAAGTTTGTCGAGAGATAGTGAGACTGAATGGTTTTGGTCTAGTGTTAAAAACAAAAATGAGTTTTAAAAACAATGTGTGGGATCAAAAATTGATAAAAAACAAGGTACACTTATGTGAAAGAAATTAAATAAAAATGAAATTGAATCTACTCTAAGTGAAAAAATCAGGCATTAAAATGTTATTGTCGGTTATTATAAAATTATAAATAAATTCACAGTAATAAATAGAATATGGTCCTAGGTTTAAGTTTTAGCCAAAATATTTAATAAGTACGTTTATCCATAAGTACGCAAAAAAGCTATCTGTATATTAAAATAGAGATATTATGTTAAACTTATTTAGAAAGTTTTACTTAAATGTCATGCTCTCTCCGGTGGATACCTAATATTAACAAAAATCAATAATAACAAAATCACTATATATCATTGTTAATATATTAAAAATAACTGGCAGACCTTGACTTTAAACCTACAGTATATGCCATTAAGGTTTACTTTTACAATGAAAATATTTAAAATGACACCTTTTAGAATCTAATTTTATGCCTTTAAATTAATTAATGGCACAGGAAGAATGTTTTCCGATTCTTCTTCAAAAACTGAAAATTAATTTAAATTTTTTTTTACTTTATAACTTTATTGAAATTTAAGGGTTTACTGCGATGAAAAAAAATAAAAAAAGTAAGAAAAACAACATCGTAATCAATATTTGTTTCTGCCAAATAATACTTGCTTCATTTAATATTCATATCCCACAAGTTTTCCTGAAAACAATAGCATCGCATTGCATCGCTTTGATGAAGTCGCGAGGTACCCGGTGTGCATACAATTCATCACATTCAATTCCTTAGGAGACATTGAAATAAAATATTCCGATGAGGATAAAACAAAATTTTGTTGATTCTCATTTTTTTACTTAAAAACCTATAGAAGCTTGCTTACTTAATCTATACAGGAAAGATATGTGAGGTTCAAAGGCAAATGGCATTTTTTAGACAAATATGAAAATATTGGTCTGAGAAATTAAACTTGTTATTCGATAATTCTTTAAAATAATGTCATAGATAATGTAACTAATTTTATTGTTGCCAATAAGTTAAAATTTTCATGCAGGTTTTTTAATTGATTGAGTTTTAAGCAAGGGCATGAAAATATATGCTTATCGATTTTGAGGAAAAATTTCAATGATTGTTCCTGTTACTTTTAGCTTTGTAACTTTAAAACCTTTTAAGTTACGATTTTTCATAAGTTCTTCCGTATTTTTTTCCGCGTGCGGTAATTTCATGATAGTTTAAATTTATACTTGAATTGATTTTGTTAAGAAAACTTTTAATTTAACTACATTATAAATATCAAAGCAAAATCTCGAGAAGATCAAAAATATTGTTTATTTAAACTGAAAATCTTCATTAATTAAAATAAAAAAATACTTAAAATTATTCATCAATATTTAACTTCTGATCAATCCCAAAATATGCATTAAAATTGTATTATGAAATGAAAAGATATATTGAATCAATCAGTATAATAACTTGCTGGAGTCAGTCAAAAAACTTATGCTTGTTATAAAAATCTTGGAGATGAAATAAAAAAAATTATAATGTAAATACCTAACTCTCATGCGTGTTTTACCAGAATGGTGAATGAAAATAACTTAATTTAATGGCTCATTCCCGACCTTGTATGATTAAACACATATGTAAAGTTTGAATATTAAAAAGGATGACGGATACAGACATAAAATGTTAAGCATTAGTTTACATATATTTTTTGTACACGAATTCGGTCAAAAAAATTTTCTTTCACTTTATTTTCCGTCCTAAGTTTCCCCATAAATATATAACACTAATAAAATTTACAATATAACTTAAATAATGTATTCATTACAGGGTTCTATAAAATATCTTGCTAAAAGTATTATCGGATCTGTCGTCTGTAAATGTTTCAATTATGTACTTAGATGAATTTAGTGTATGTATATTAAAGGGTTAGATAAAAATATCAGTCTTAAGTTTTGTATAATGTCGTATATTAGTTAGCTTTTAAGCTTTATTTGGACATCTAAAAATATGCTCTAAGCATATTATAAATAGTAAGTGATTTGTAATTGAATTTTTTGTAGTTTAGGGGAAATACGCTCAATATTGCAAGTAAATGTACAAAAGCAATGAATACTTGAAAGATTTAAAATACTTGTTTTATTACTTCCTAAATAATAAGAAGAAGTAATTTATTAACGATATTATTACATTTTATTTTAGAAATTCTGTCAGTCGCCACCATTATTATATATGTTTCTGAAATTTCCCACTTTTTAGAAGACTTTCCATAGTAGTTTGATTATATTCCAACATGGACCAGAAGATATACAAGACAGATTAAATCATGATTAAAACATTATTGCAATGATATGCATTTATAGCTAATAGTTATTCATTTTATTCCACAAAACTAATGATATTCTAAAACATCAGTTACGTTTTTTTGTATACTTCTAATTCTTTTGTTATAAAAGTACAAGAAAATGTATTTCTGACGTTAGTAAAAATAATACAGGTGCAAAATTGAGAATTTCTGTTACCTCGTGGTGCATCTTTAAAAATACAATTAAATTCGTTACGTTAAACACAAATTATAATAAGAAAAACATAAATTTTTTTGAAGAAACGCACGTCTCTTTATCGATAGTAAAACTATGTTTAACATAGTATGCAATACTAGTTAGGGAAAGTTGCAAGTTAATTAGAAATTAATAAGTGACATAATAAAAAAAGGGAAGGAGGCTTGATGAAATAATTTGTTACACAAATGTTATCTCTTGTTATAAGGCTATGATTTCAAAAAATAATGTATTTCATTACGATCAGAGTATTTCTCAAATACTTTGAGAGACATACATACCCGCTATTTTTCTATAGTTAAAATTTTGAAATAAAATAAATATTATGTATGAGATGAGAAAGAAATGATTGAGGTTTATGTTAATTGTACATTCGTTGTATTTGAGAAAAGAAAATTTGCAAATATTTTATTACTGAATAAAATATTTTCCAAAGTAATAAACATTTTTTTTTGCTTAAAATGAACTGATTCCATACGAAGGCTTACACACCATGACAATGTTTGGCTGTATTTAATTCAGTTTGAGTGCCTGAATGAAACATAGTTCAAATGACATGAAAAGCGAATATAATATCACGATATAAGTGATTACTGTCACTAACAGCTTAACAAAATATATCAATATGCAGAAGTACGTTTTCCTCAAGTCTTTAATTACTTAGTTTTCATAATAAACAACGTCATAATCTGAAGAAAATATCTTTTATAAAATATACTCGGAAATACGTCAATATACACTTAATTATTATCTGCCATAAAAAGGTGTACATTACTATTTTCAATTCTATATTAATAATAATTTTGACCTACATATCATTCGGTTCTAGTCATGTAACATGTCAAGGAACGTTCCACTACTTCTAGTTATTTCTTGTTATAAAATATATTATGATATAAGTTATGGATATTATTTAATGATTCATCGAAATTAAAGCAAAAATAATATGAAATATGTATATATATATATATATATATATATATATATATATATATATATATATATATATATATATATATATATATATATATATATATATATATGTGTAGTATATATTTAATAGCATAGTTATCAATTACAAATTTGTCCATAAGTAGTTTGCGTAATTAATTGACATATATAAGAAAAATTGTAAATAAAAAAATTTAAGTTATATTATAGCACAGTTTATAAGTCTTTATATTTACGTCTAATATATATCAATAACCTGTGAAATATAAAGCTAATTGATGTTATGTTTTAGTTAAGAATTTGTGTAAACGTCTATAAATATATATAATTATGAATGAATAAAATTCAATTCAAATGAAATATGAAAAATGTTTTCTTCATTTTTAGGCACCAAAGCCTGCGTAATCACTTCCGTTTCCTTTGGTTTAAATCACAAGAATTAACGTTATTTTTTATGAATCTCAAGTTTTTATAAATTCTAAGAAATTGCTCAGGGATGTACTTACTTCAAGGATGAATTAACCAAAGATAACATTGATGATGTGTGGGCGACAAGAAACTCTGTATGAGCAGTTACATAAAACTTTAGGCATTCATTTACCTGTAAACAGATAAGGAGTATTAGGGACATTGCTATAAGAAAAAAAATTCAGGATTAGAAAAAATTCGGAAGACAAAAAATTCAACACAGGTATTATGCATCAGACATTGTTATGTAGATGCATACTTTAAATATCAAAATACCGATGAGCAGAGTTAAAAGATATAAATATAATGAAAAGGTATAAAAATTATATTTGGATTTGACCAATGCTACATGTTATTGTTGTAATAGGCGACAAAAATAACCTCTAAATAAAAACCGAAAACTATCTTCGTTAACTGCTAGACATTGACAACTCCCAAATCTTATAACATCGGAGGTAATGTCAATAATCGCCATACTGAGCGGTTTGGCGATTTTAGTACGAAACTTCTCGCACAGTGGCGTTGCTTCCCGTCCTTTCTCTCTCGTAATTTAACTATTGGTCAAAAAATGTGACTCTAAATCTTCTTCGTGTCCATGAAAGGCCGTAAGCTTGTTATCAGTCCGATATACCGCGGCGGTGACTAGATATATATAGATTTATTCGTGAAATAAAGAGACAATTCATAGAGTAGACATTTTCATCATTTCCTGCCAAAGAAAGCCTATTGTTCAAAATACCTATGAAGAAATTACAGACATCTTTCTTTGCATAATCATAATAGCCCTTCTTTTTAAGAGAAGGACAGAATAATCGCTGCAGATTGATTACTAAAAATTTAATGTTATAAATGTGATTATACAATCATGTTATTTGAGTACGTCTAATTAAGCTAAGAACTTGAAGCTTGGCAATTGAATGGTAAATAAGAGACATTACCTAATAATTACTATGGAAAAGTAGAACAAGCAAAAAAAATACATAGTAAGTACAGATTTATTTCGTCGCTTCTGTAAGTGAATTATTGAGTATAGATTCCAATACTTCACATTGGAATCTATACTCCGAAAGTTATGATAGATGAAATTACGGTGATCAGGCTATAGAGGCATTTTAATATTTGTGTGCCGTGTCACGTTGAATGCGAACAAGAACGAAACGCTGTAAGTAATGAGCTGATGGTAGCGATACTGGGGAGCGGAAGAAATATTTTTTACACGGAGATCTTCAAATTCGATCGCTAATCGAGAAAGTTAGGAAAATCTTAACTTCTACGTCAGCCGCAGGAAAAAGTAAATATACTTATAAAGATAAAGTTGCTGTTCTGTAGATAAAGTTGCTGTCCAATAGACAAAGTTGCTGCCCCACTCGACGAGCAGTTATGAATCGAAGTAGGGATGACGCGTTGCGCTACACTGTCAAGTCTACCACCGCATGCATTTTCATATTGTATTCTCTTGCTAATGGTAGTGATAGCAAATCCTATTTTGTATAATGCGAAAAATCTTTACCAACGTCTACGAGGACAATTGCTACCTATTGGTATAGTGGTGGTAAGTTAATCACCGACGGGATAAATAACATTATTTATAAAGAAATATTTAACATAATAGTTGTAAGTACCACTAAAACGGTTTTACCTACCATGTAGTTTCCTCGACTTTTTTTTAAATTTCATATCAAAACTCTAATACAAAACCATTCTGAGAGAGAAAGAGGAAACATTGAATATTTTTGGATAATTTTGTATATTTTTTGTGATGTAAAGAAAAGCCACAACAATATTTTTTTAGAATTTGTGTCTGCCTGTCCATTTTTTTCTTGCTAATTAAAGTGACACGCAAAAACTGCTGAATCTGACTTCTCTGAAATTAAGTTTCATTTATCTATTTCATTTATAAAGCTTTACTGCAAATTTATAAAGCTAAATATAAAGAGGCTAACTAATTGCTATAAGAACAAACTCTTACGACTAACTACAATAAATCAGGAGTGCGATCAAATAAGGTGCTAAGTGGTAATTGATTTGTAAATTTTAATTAATGACATAATAAAATAAAGATATATACGTATACATAAATATGACCAATACACAATATAATATTACCAAAAAAAATTGGCGACAGGATGGAATAGCGGGTGGGCATGAAATAGAGATGAAGGTAAATTGCATTTAGATTTAAATAAGTCGTTTGTATATCTATGTTCAGTCGATTCCCCAATCTAGTTGCATACATGGCTAATGATCCTTTATAGAATACAAGTCCACGCTTACGGATAACGAGAGAGCTCTTATTTTTAGAATGTCAATCAAGATCATGGGCTGACAGGTAACTGAATCGAAATCAGAAGTAAGAATGTTTTATAGGATTATAATTAATGATATTATATGTAGCATACTTGCATTTGTTATAGAGAAATAAATGCATTTGTTAGAAATATTACGCAAATGCAACTAAAATAACTTAAATAACACTTTTACTGGGATGACTGTTAACTTTTATATTAAAATCCAAGTTATGTCTTGTCTTGTTAAAGTATTCCTTAAGAAATTTGAAATTTAATTATTAGCTCTCACGTAATGAATACTGAGCTATATGCTCAGTATTCATTCATTCAGTATTCATTTATTGAATTATTTCATACATACATTCGCGCACTGCCTTATAAGCAGTTAAACGTTGATTGCTCTTTATATCTCATATTTACACACACATCATCTATTTACTAATATTTAAACATATTATTTAATTTGTGGCACTCAAATAAATTTTGCAGTTGATTATATACTCCAAAGTTTAAAGGCACAAACCGAATGCTACATATGCGGGCAATTTTTGATAAAACGTACGAACGTTTGTTACGAAGTGTGAAATTGCAAATAACTTCTCGCAAGTCTCCTTTAATAAAATAAAAGTTATTACGTCATGTCAGGCATCCGATTTGCAGGAAACAAGCAAAATACCATTCTTTGCTTGCTTCCTGCAAATCGTCTGCTTGAAATGACGTAACAAATTTTATTTTCATAAAGGTTTATGGTTACATTTTGAATTAACTATCCCATGCATTGTTTCATCAAATTACCGGATCATACACGTACACATGATAATTATGTTAAAGAATAAAACTTCACTGAAATTAACATTTATAGAAATATCCAATTTTCCATTTTATAAATACATGTATTACATTTTTACAGTTAATTTCATACTGCACTTTAGTTACTGGTCTTAGTTACTAATCAGTTAGTTATTTAATTATTTACTAGTTAGTTCGAAGCTATTGTAAAAGGCGCGTTTTCGTCGTAAAAGTTTCAAAGTGCGAGGAATACATATTGCTTCGCAGTCTATGACAGTTGAAATTTACCAATTCATATTTTATTATAAAAAAATGTAATAATTATTTGAGAACATTGCCAGTCTTAAAATTAAAAATTCCTAATCAACGTATTGTACGCCATTTTCGTACACGTTGAGAATTTATGGTTAGCGGGAAATCGTATTTTCAATAAATTGTCGTGCTGGTCTTGATGATAAATTCACTTTTTCTTCTTGTCAATAAAAGAATATTCATAAATAATAATGTATGTATTAAAAAAAATTTGGTTCCTGATAATTTTATTAAAAATTTTGTTTTAAGAAGCGCTTTTATATTAAAAAAGGGTCAAGCAACATTAATTTCATAATCTCTCTTTATGTAATAATTTTTGTTGGTTTAATAGTATAGTATAACTATGAATGGCAATTAAGTCGAAATAATTTACTATTAGGGAATAACCGCGAGCGAAAATTATTTTTCTTTTAAGATAACATTTTTGGTGTATATGCTCTCATTTAATAACTAATATACAGTAAAATTTTCATTGCTCCTGGTAAATAATTGTACACTAGAAAATATTGTCATTTGACATTTCATTACAAAGGTTTACAAAGGCTTGAAAAAAGTTTACTTGTATTATGACTATCTATGGTGTTACGTATATTTTAACTTTCGATCCTACAGTTAATATTATTTTTAAAAAATCCACGTGAATCAATTTACCGGCTCAGCCAGTAACAACAAAATATCTGTGAGTATTTTAATTCTAATTAAGTTGGCATTAAGTGAATTTTTTTTCCTTTTTTTTACTCATTTTTTTACATTTCATAAAACAAACAAATATTTCGTGGTTTATTTAAACAGTATTTTGTTTTAAGTAGTATGATTTGATATTTAAATACATTACAAATAGCAACTACGTTCGCTTTGCTATTTGTATATTCGAGTTATCTCCAACTTGCACGCAAGGGGTTGCAGTGTTGTTTGAAGGATCATCAACGCTACGTAGTCGGGCACATTAATTAAGCTTTGAATGAAGGCTGTTAGGTTGGTTCAATTTTTATTCTGAAATAGAGAACGAAATGGGATTGGTTTAGGAGGCGTGTTGTGCATTTGATTATATATGTTCATCGCGTTTTGCAAGAACTAGTAGTGTCTATTAATAATATAATTTTTCGTAAACTTTTATATAAAATGAAAATATAACTATTTTCTGCAAACTTTTATATAAAATGGAAATATAACTTTTAAATTGATTAGTTTACTGAATTTCAATTTACTGAAACCTTTGCGTTGAAGCTTATATGCATGTAATAGGCTAATTAATTCGTATAAAAGAGTGTCCACTACACAAATTTCCTCTGCTTTGAAAACCATTGTAATGGCATGCAATGACTTGTTTATTAATGAGTCGTAAAATATTTTCAATTCAGTTTCATTTGCTTAATTAAAAATGCAAACACAATATAAAATAAACCCATTAAAGCTCAGTTTCTCCGTCACATTTCTTTTGATGTGTGTATGAGCTTAGAAGCTTTTTCCGGCGGTATTGTCAAGTATTACATTACATTGCCTTTGAATGTATTTTCCTTTCATACATACATGTAAAATTTCAACTAATGATCATTTCGGGGCCTTAAATAACACGTTCCCTGTCAATCTACTGATATCATTCTTGCTTCATAATTTATTTCGTACTTCAAATGAAACATATTATAAATGTTTTCCACATTATATTTTCTACAAAGTTTATCAAAAATTGGATTTTTTTTATTATTATCTGTAAGAAGATGGAGGAGCGTTTGTTTAGGTATTGCTTATTCCGAGCCTTCAAATGCATTAAATCAAATACATTAGTTATGATCTAATCTACTAATCAAAGCCTATAGTCGTTAACATTTATTGACAATAAATGTAACTCTGATTAGCAGAAGCAAAAAGTAAGTGATGATAAGTGAGTTACATATGTTATTCGCAAATACTAATGCCAAGGCCTTAATAAAATATAAACAAGAATTTACATGTCTAAACAAAAAGAGAATAACAAAATGGCAATGCTATGCTACTGGTTAATTATAAAAGGCATTATTCAAATAGAAGTGCTTCTGAAGAGATGTTATTTGAATGCAAAAATGTACTGTAAATTATTAGACTAACTGTTAAATAAGTAGTTAACAGACCCGAGTAGAATTTTGTCCATGATAATGCTAGACTAGTTACTTCAAGAGTACTGGAGAGGGTCGTGAAAGTTTCTATTAGTAAATCGACTTAATTTGTTTGGCATTGTGCTATATAATTATACCATTTCATCAGGGCTATGAGCAATGATTCTCAGAATAAAAACTTTAACAAGTTATTTAAAAAATTAAGGTGGCGTATCTTTTCAAGTCGGGGATATAAATTATAAAATAGCCCAATGCATGTGTTTGTTTATATCTTTACTACGCACATTTATCAATACTATATGATTTTTTAACAAAGTTCAAATTTACAAATAAAATTCAATCCCAAAGGTATATAAAAAGGACGACGACACATTTCCACAAATTCATTTTCACTCAAAATAAGACAGCACACTCTAGGCGATCAAGTGGTAGCGTAGTTAAATCGTAAAAAACTGGGAATTACCTTTTCTAGGGGCGGTATTTCAAAATTATGATGATTGGGTGAGGGTTGGACATTAACAGGAACGAAAATCGAAAGTTTACTCATACAGGCATAGTATTTTTCTTTTAATGATCGGAACAGGCGTAGCATATTCAGGGGGAAATATGTGGGAAATGACCATACTCCACTGATTTCTTTCTGGGAAAATCCTGGAAAAAGGACTATACCGTGTATTTTCGTGCATATATATATATATATATATATATATATATATATGTATATATATGTATACACACACACATATATTATATATATATATATATATATATATATATATATATATATATATATATATATATATATATATATGTATATATATATATACATGCGTGAATGCTTGCGCGCATCCGTGTGTGGGTGGGTGGATTATAAACACGAATGCAATACGACCAACTAAAATAGAGTTTAAAAAATTACGAAAGTAATAAATAAAATTGGAAAATTACAATTAAAATGGCACATAAACCACATCTTTAAAAGAATTGTACCTAATGATAACTACTTATTTTGATAACACCTGTTGCAGTCTAATTTGTGGTCGTTTGCAATCTTTTCACTCGTTTCTATAAAATATGTAACTTGTGGATGTTATCGATTAATCCGATCAAGGCACTCACGATGTTGCCTATGATACTTCCATAAATATTTGTCGTTTAAGAAATTAATACTTCGTTAGTTAAGTCATATAATAGACAAGGTAAGTAGCGTAAACGAATATAGCACCAAATTTTTAAATTTTCCTCAAGTTCTATCTTTTTTTTAAAAATACTTTCCATAACTTCTTTGGAAATTATTATATTTACAAATATTGTTTTTATTATTTTGTTTAAATTGATTCATTTCTTCAGATAGAAATGGTTAATGAAATTCGATTAACCGTTTCTATCTGAATCTTATGGATTCAGATACGCTTCCTTATGTTTTGGTGTATAAATATCGTTAATTTTTAGTATATAAATATCGTGTTAAACTACTTAGTATTTTTTTACAAAGAAGTTAAATTTTACAGATAAGCTAATTGCTCAAAACTCAAGTAAGACTTAGAACTATATTATATATATATATATATATATATATATATATATAAATGACGCATCCATGCCCTCATTGTGATAATCTGCAAAATGAGAAAAGATTTGTTATGACTGATAAAAACTTTGGTATATAAAAGCATACATTAAATATCAGAACATATTCAAACGAGCTATAAAAGGGCTTCTAAATTAAATATCAGAACATATTCAAGATTCAGATAATTATTTGTGCCAATTACTTTAAACGAGCTATAAAAGGGCTTCGTCAGAGATTCATTGTGATTATTTAGATCGACAAAACAAAAGTTACAAAAGTACAGACCATATTTGTACTTATTTTGGTTACAGGACAAGGTATCTACAACATTAAAGATTTAATTTTTAGCTACTTGTTAATTTGCCATTACCGTTCATTACTGGATATGCTGCTTTAAATGAGAAACATGATTAAATTTTTTTAATTGGATTAAGTTTGAAAAATTACGACAAATAGATATATTTGGTTAATAATTTGAAAATTTTCACTTTACTCTTTGACTTTGACTCTTTGAATAAACTAAAAGGCCATTTAAGTCCACTGAAATGCTTTTTTGTTATTCCAGTTGTAATAATATTGTCAATTTTGCAGTTGCCTTAATATTATTAATTTTAATTTACTCCAATTAGGATTTTAATCACCACTGGTCTTAGACTGACGTTTTATTTCAGGAACTATTCAATAATTCTTGACATTAAAAAGATTGTACCATTATTGAAAGTAAGATTACAATAAGATAGTATTATTTCAGGACACCCATGGTAATTAATGGACTTCATTTCATTCAATGATCAAATTACTAATTTAGTCATGATTAAATATTTTATTTCGTCCGACAATACTAATATCTTGACTTGAAACTTAACGACTAGGAATGATATCTATATGTATTTTGAATGATCGTTCTACCGGTATGGACTTTTTTATTAATAATTTTGTTATTTGACACAATTATAAAAATATATATTGATTTATAGTCACTGAAGCTTTCTGTTGATTGCAACGTGATAAAACGTTTGAAAATAAAGACTGTGTCTAGAATAATTCAAATTATAAAGAATAAAGAGACTGTACATTATAACCTTAAATGAATACTAAAACATTTTTAATGTCATTTATAAAGGATAAAATTAAATTAACTCAGAGAAAGATACACGAGTATAATTTTTGTAAAAGGGGAGAAAGGATGTTGAAAACAATTTTAAGGGTCTTCCAAAACAATATTCATCTTGTAAATTGTTTAAAATTTCATTTTATTGCGTAATTCAACAAGAATTTTTAATATGATATTACTAAACTATGTTTTTGTCATGAATAAGTTTAAATACAGAATGTCGTCCATTTTTTCTGTATCATTAATATATAAAAGATGCTTGGGATATTATTTGTTAGTTCACATTTAGTAATTATTAGTTTATTAGCTATTGAGTGTCCCCTGGTGTTGCCTTAAAAAAAAGGAACTATGACTGCATTTTTTTTATATTCGATTTTTAATAATAATAATTATTTAATTATCGGTGTTTTCCTTAAAAGCTGAATTAGGTGCTTTTTATTTCTTTCAGAGAGTTCTAAATACACAATTTTCATATTTCTAACTTTATTTATTTCAGAATTTTCTTACATTTTTATTAATCATGTTAATATTTATAACTTTTCGTTAGTGATCACCTGATAAATTAAGTTTGTAAAATTTGAGTACATCAGTGGTATTTAACTTTTATATAAAGATATTTTTTCGTTGCAAGTTTTCTATTCAATTTGTTACTTAGTTTATTTTTGTATTAAATGTATCTACAAATTAATTTTAAAAAGTATTTTATCAAACTCAATGTTCATCGTGGTCTATGAAATTCAAATAAAAATAAATAAATACAAATTTTATTAGAGATAAATTACATAGCAGCAGATAATAACTATTTTTTATCGAGCGCAAATAATGGATGAGGTAGTTGGATCATTACATGTCACCACGAATATCTATGCTTGAATAACACATTTGGATTTAATTTTTTCCAACTAAGTATTTTATTTAAATGTTTAATAAGCGAACTGACTGCCGGTGACAACAGTACGATAAACAATAAAACTCATGGCTGGTAATCAATTGCGGTAGAGTTTTCATAAGGTTTTAATTCGCATACTTGATCAGTTTTCTATCTAAAAATTCGAAGTATTAAAAACAAATTGCATATATATTTTCCTTTTTATCTTAAAATATCACGGTTTGCTTAGTCATAATGATGTTTGGAACTAAAAAAAATATTCAACAATGAAAATTAAGAAATCGTCAAGTGCTTCGGTAGACGAAGCAAAAGCAAAATATGTAAGCATCAGTTATTGAATTTATAATAGCAAGAGCAGAGATATTAAAAATGTCTTTTCATTTATTTTACCATAATTAAATTTCCTATTTTTCGAGATAATTTCCTATTTTTCAAAACGAAGATGCTGTTTTTTGGAAAAGAGAAAAAGTAATACAAAATGACAACCGCGACGTTCATTTTCTGAAAGACTGGGATTTAATTGTTTTATCTGTCGCTTGGATTTAATTATAATTTACAGGCCCTTCGTTGTAGCAAAAAAATATGGTAAATCAGCTTTTAATATTTGTGTATTTCAAAAACATTTTACTATTCAATTTTAAAGCTAGATTTTAAATATTAAAATAAGAAAGCAAAATTTAGTATTCCAATTCCCTTTATAACAATTATAAGAAAGTTGTATATCTGTTATATTGTTTGTCCAAATTCTGTCGGAAAATTAACTATAAGTTTTGACTGAATATTTACTTATAAAATCTAAATGATTCATTTGCATTGTCAATTTATTAATACTTACCTACTAACCAAGAAAGTTAATTATTTTTCACGTTATTTTAACATATTCAAATTAGTAAAGCAATATTTTATTCCATATTTGTATGGAAAATATGGAAATACAAAAAAATACAATTAAGTGTTTCACTACTATTAATATCTTAACCCACCTCTTATAACTTAATTGGTGTATGCGATATGATAGACGTAACCGCCTGGTGTACACCAGATATTAACAAATTTTTTTTTCAAGTTCTATTTATATAAAACTGGAAATTCACACAATATAAACTATATTTTATTTGCTTAACTTAAGTTTCACTGCAAACGCCAATTATGAGATTAATGAATATTATACTGCATACAAAATATTTTTCAATTAATAGTCATCGATAAGCACCATCAGTAAATATGAAGGCAGATTGAAAGAGTCGGCTCATGACTAACATCTTCGGTTACCGACTTGTGTGAAAATTTTATGAGCAAAATTTTGGAATCAAACCAAATTTTGCAGCAGAAATATTTTACCTTAAAGAACTATTTTCATAAATAATTTCTGTTTTAATCCCACGCTATTTTATGAAGTTATAAAATTAATATTATGCGGATATACCACTTATTAAGTATTCTTTATTAAATCCATAATATTAATCGTAGCACTAAATATTAATATTTTCAAAAGATTTTAATTACAAACATAATTTTGCAGACCAAACCTTTGTCGCTTGCAGGTACTTTTGTCCTTATTGTCCCTAAAAGCCACACTATCTTTGAGATGCAATTGTTGTTACTGAAGAAAAAATTTGTTGCCCTAGTAAAAAATACTGCGTGTACGACTCCATGAACAATAGTTACAATACTATTAAAAACTATAAGAATACATACTCAGAACTACTGTATTACGTAGAATTTGTGAAAACGATTTCTCACAATAAGTAACATGGCCAACAATAATTCTCGATCTGCCTTTTTTATCCTGATAATTAAGATCGAACAAAACTTATAAATATACAGGTTATATTTTTGGACATTATGATTTTAGAATGACAACTTTACTAGATTTATTAATTAATTTTAACTAGCTGCCAGTTTGATATTAGTGTTCGTTG